>VZRZ01005623.1:31325-45604 GCA_013398175.1 Climacteris rufus
CCTCCCCTCCCTTTCCTTTTGTCAATTTCTTTCTCTCTACCTCCCATTTACTATTAGATAAAATCTGTACTATGGACTTCAGCATATGTCCTCATTTGCAGCCCGATTTGGGCAGATCCTAACAATTGTATCTTAACAAATATAACTAAAATAATGTAGGAATTGGTTAAGCACATGTTTGCAAGAAAAAGATATGAAAGTATCTTTCTTTCTTTGCTATCAAAAATTCAGAAAATTTATACGTTTTATTCTTGAAAGTAACATCTAACAAAGATTATAGTGACTGGAGAGACTGTGAAAATACTCAAACACATTGTGTTTGTGCATCATCTCATTTACAAAAACAGTGAGATCTGGAATTTTTAAAGCCATTTTAGGGACTTAGATAGCTAAGAATCTTTACACTTATTAGAAAAAAAATGTTCAATATTAACACATCCAAACTCTCAGAGACGCATTTTACAAAACAAATTTTCAAAAGGTCACAATGCCAATTTAAGTCTTTAAGCAAAACAAAAACCCTTCCCAAAGATGAAAGAATATATGCACACCATACCGAAAAGACTCACAATATGTCCCAGACCCATTACGTATTCAAGCTGGTTTTCACATTTAATTGAGAGAATCACCCTCTAAGTATCTCTCTCTTAATCTTGAATTCACAAAGACAAACCTACCCGAAGCAGGAATAATTTCTTGAGTAGATGCTACTCTGAATAGTTAGTATGTTTGCTCTTGCTTACCACATAGTTATCTTCTTGCAGGAAACTTAAGATGAGAAATTTTCTTTCAAAGGCATATATATCATTAGTCATTCGACTAAATTAACCAAAACCATGTTAGTCATTTTAAGACATATTCCTGGCTTTTCTTCACAGCCCTCCACCAAAAATTGTGACTATCTATAGTGTTTAATTCTGTTCTGCTTTAGATTTGAAGAAGGGAACCATGACTGTATAATTGATAAGAATTTGCAAACGCTTCTGTTAGCTTTTTAGACAAAATATTTACTTACTAAAGACTAACGTTTTAAATAGCACTAATAAACTCTTTACTCATAGAAAAATATTTGTCTTACAATAAATGCAATTATCTATTAAAACATTCTTAACTATAAAGTTAACTCAAAATGCCATTATTTAAAAGTTAGAAAATTCTGACATGGTAGGGTTTCTCATCTAGAAGATATGAATTTTTAGTTTTTCTTTAATTTGATTAAATGTCACTGTGTTTTTTCCCACTTCAAATTTATTATCACATCACAAAACAATAATAAGGTCAATAAAAACCCATCATGGTTTGATTTTGCACAGAAAGAAAACCTGATAGGGTTGAATTAGAAAAAAACTACATGTAGGAAGGGGTCATAAATCTTTGCTTTCTGGATACCTGACTCTAGACAGTTCCACATTAAACCAGTGTTAAGAGACAACATTAAAAAAAATCAGAATTATTTATAAAAGCAAGTCAAACTTTACCAAAAAATAGCGTAATTAATTTTAAACACTTACTTGCTTCTGTAGACATCGCTCTTGCCTTCTTTGTTTTCTCCTCGAGCTTTTCAACATGTTTCTTTCTCTTTTACTCAGCTTTTGGTTGAAACACATACTTGTAGGCTGCACAAGACCAACAGGTGTGATGTACTGTTTGTCTTCTACAGCCGTTGCAGGAGAAGAAAAGTTCATCACAAATGGTGACCCATCAGCAATGACACTCCCAGAACATTGTCCAGCAGCTTCAAAATCACACTCACTTTCTGTTTCCCTGGGTAGTAATGTGGCAATGGAAGTAACTTGATATTGGTTTTGTAGTATGTCAGCACTGGAACTATAGAGGTCTTGAAAAGAACTACCATCTTTCCGATTGGACTCTAATTGCAAGCCCCCTTGTGTGTAAACAGGTGAATTTTCATTTTGGCCACAATAAAGTGTTCCCATACTGCAAGTTTCATATAACACAGGTGACAAAACAAGTCTTTCTATGGTAATGAAATCCAAGCTATGTGATCTTCTGTGAAAAGGTTTTACAGTGCCTGCATCTTTCACAGGATAAGAACAAGAGAGATTTCTTTTTTGATTTAATGTCTTTAAGGGAAGTTTTTTACTTTTTATCTCGTATCTGGGAGCTCTTCCTTCCAGACAAAGTGCTTTTGTTAATCTTCCAGTACCATTAATTCCAGCCATGCAGGAAAGCCCTTGATATTTGATTTCCAGAGTTGCAGTTACAACTTCATGGCAGGTATCCTTGTTAAAACCAGACTGAATTTTGAGGAGAAGCAAATGTTTTTCTGATGATTTTGACAATTTAACAGAGAAAGGTGGCTGATGCTCGGTCCAAGTTTTGCAGAAATGTATATTTACTAACTGTCCACAGGAACATTCTTTGTTGCAAACAAAGTTAAAGATCCCTAAGCAGGCCTCACAGAATGGACAGTGAAGCTTTCCAATTGTCCACTGTGCCTATTGACAATAAAAGAAGAAGAAAACCACCCAACATGTTCACTGAAAATAAATGACTGAGAAATAATTACTGGAGTTGTTTTCTCCTTTGTTAAGAGGGCTTTCTTTTTGTTTTTCAAATACAGTAAAAGAGCTTCCCAGCAGAAAGAAAATCCACCATAAATAATGTTCTAGTCAAAGCTCTGCTTGCTACAGTGATAACTAATCCTAAGAAATCTAGAACACACATTTTAAAATGTAGGAGCTTTGAAACATGTTTAAAATTTCTCCTTAGATAGAATAATGCATGCAATACTAATGAAAACTTCAGATCCTTAAAGCAGTGAAATCAATTTCCCACGTTAATCTGGAACTGGCAAGCACAGCTTCTCGGCTGAGGGTTCTGAATGCTAATACATTTCTTGCATACTAAGTACAGTGGAAGGACATTTTTCAGAAAAAGAATATAGCTTTTCGCTTTGATTATCCCACAAAATGGTACTTGCATGTTGGTGTATGTATTATTACAACACAATCTCTGTGCAGATACCATGATAAATCCTTATTACTCTACTTATAAGGATACAGTTATTTTAATTATTTGTAATTCTATTAATTTCTTCTCAATCCTGAAGGCATTTTTTCAAAAGAAAATACATACCAAAGACCTATAAACTCCTACATATTTATACAACTATTAGCCCTCCTATATATTTAGACAACTATTAGTATTTTCAGCAATTATATTAATCTGTCAGGAGCACTGTTGAGGACTAAAGTTATGCAAGTGTTGTAGGATCAAAGCCCAGATGAGAAACAACATTATCAACACCAGTCACACTTTACTCACTTGTGTGTCTAAAGAGCCATGAATGCAGTAGCTGCCCAACATTTCTAGTTTAAGCATTGTTTTCAGTTGCAAATGTCTTTCAAGGTAATTTGGAAAGATGTGTCCAGAACTGATGCTTGTCCAATTGAAAGCTACAGAAAATGTCAGGAAAACCAATTTTGCAGTTTCTGAAGAAAACCCACCAACTTGTGTGGAAAAAAAGGTTATGTTTCACATACAATTCTAGAAAAAGTTCTGGAAACACTTATTTGAGAAACTTACTTCTTCTTTGTGAGTTAAAACCTCAAAATTACACAAAATATCAAAGATGTGGCTCTCATTGCACCTATGAGAATCTGATTAAATCTGGACAGGTTTTTAACTTGGAGAAAAGAAAATTAGTTTATACATAACCAAAGGCTTGAGAATTCTGTGAACATTCACAATCTCTCTCAGTCTATAAGGCTGACCAATGTGTACACATGCTATTCCCAAAGAAGAATTCAGCTTGTTCAGAGATTTACTCTTGAATTTCCTACACTCCATTTCCCAGATGCCAGGGCAAGACACTAAAATTAAGGGAAAAGCAATTTCTAGTGCCTTTTTCGAGTCTTTCTGGCATGGAATAGTATCCTGAATCTTCAAATGGAGAAGAGGAGTGATTCATGAAAATTAGAAGGCTACAAGCCTGGAAAAAATGGAAATGCAGGACACTGTATGGAAGAAAAAGGTCACCTCTGTGTCCCATGTACACAGAGACTGGGAGATGAGGTGTGGTACAAAGGAGCCCAGGACTGATTTAGCATGAGTTTGGCAATGCAGCGTGGAAGCATTGACTCAGTAAAAGAAGTAACAGCCTACTAGTGGAGGAGGTGGTAGGGGGAAAATCGGCAAGATCTGAAAGAGAGCTGAGGGTACACAGATTTAATACTGGACTGCATAAAGAGGCAAAAATGGAAATGGTTAGAAAAAGGAACCACAACAAGTGATAAATGATGCGTAAAAGAAAACACAGGTTAATAGTGGGCACTAGCAACACAGCTAGATATTTGTAATTGTTGAAGATTACCTATACACTAACTTGCATGAAATCCAAGGAGGTTGGTTAAGAACAGAGACAGATGGCAAAAAAGAACTGACTGGGAAGCAGTGGGTTTTTACAGCCTGCAAATAGACTTTGTGCTTATGTAAAATGATTTAGCCTTTGATTCAGGAGTCATACAGGAGAAAATAACACATGATCACAAAATTATTCAGAACCCAGAAGGATCTGGAGATAAGTCAGAATTGTTTAATGTCCCCCCACATTTATCCATAAAAACACAGGATCTTGCCAGAGAAGACAGAGTGAATGAGGCAAGAGTTCCCAGGATACTAAGTGACACAATGAACACAAAGATGTCAGAGGCGTACACAGGGAATTGCATTCTCTGCCTTTTTCACTAGAGGAGAACTGCTACTCTGCAACCTTAAGCAAATATGTCAAGGTTTTTCTGAGCAGTCTGTGGGGTTTATATTTTCTTCGTCCCCAGTTTCACCCTCCAGGTTTTCAAATACAGAAGCCAAAGGTACAAAAGAATAACTGAATAGCTAAAGGTGAAAAGAATAATATTATCAGTATTGAATCCAATTTTACTGAACTATTATAAGGGGCAAAATACTGTAAAAAACCTGCATCTCTATGATTAAGGATTAATGATTAGTAATTCTGTAAAGTGAGAAAATAACGCATGACCCATAATTTTCAAACACACCTTCATGATTAATGTTTCTGAAACAGATAAATTATTCTGTTACGTTTCATTGAAGTATAAGAGATCACTAATTTTAAAAAGTTTAATTAATGTTTAACAAAAAAAACCCACATAGAGTAACACAATGGAGGAAGATGAAACAATTTTTTTTTAGTATTTGATTGCTTAGTTTTACAGTCATAATAATTTTTTTCTCTTTGTGCATCATTTTCAGTATGGATTTGCTTAGGACTGAAGTTACTTGCTATATTGTAAAATTTTACACTGAAGTCTAAGGAGAAAGGAGTGCAAATATCATTTGCCTATCAAAATCAAAGATTCATAAAAGAACATCTGTGAGGCAAAAACCCCCATTGCTTGTGCTTATTAGTATCTGTGCAACAACATTAACTTCTAGACCTAAAGCAACTTACAGAAAATACTCAACTGAAGCAGTCATTGCAACAGGAAAGTTATAAGATGGTTTGTAATTTCAAATGGTCTAACTCAAAAGCAGTGACACTGGCTTGTCATCAGACCTTTGAATTTGCAGAAAGGTATCCACTTTCTATTCATATGACATAACAGTACATGAAGTATAAAAGACTTAAGTATAAAACACATTATATTACAAAAACTGATCTCTTAACAAACCTCCAATCCACTTTTATGGGGAAACATGCTTCTTGCTGTCAGTGACAACATAAACGTTAGTACTGCATTATACGATGATCAAAACAAAGCAAAACCCAAAGCCTAGGTAATAAATAAAATATTAAGCATTGATAAATATGCATACCATTATTTGGACAACCATAAATACATTCATCTGTTAAAGAGCAGGAAACAATTTATCACTCCTAGCACTTCTGCATTTATTAAAAACAAAACAAAATGCAACAACACTTAAGAAAGAAAAAAAATCTGTAAATGGCAATGATGAAAGTTCCTGAGAAGAATTCCTTCAGTTATAAGGTCTCTGTAAAATACACAGACCTTGGCAGTAAAGTGTCCTTGAAACTTGTTCCTCTTAATTATTTTACATTTTGAATGATAAAGATGCAAGCAAAAAAAAAAAAAAAAACAAAAAACCAAAAAAACCAATAATTGTAAATACCTTTTCAATGACACATTTCACCCACTCTGGAATGGCTTCTAAGCTCATATGCAATACACTGCAAGACTTCTGAACAGCAGCTGAAGGTTGTGATATCTGTTAAAAAAACAATTATTGTATTGGTATTCAACATTCATGCAACTTCTTATTTATTTTGAATATAGCTAGTAGTCAGCTTCCCAAATTCAATAAACATTAAAAAATTGTAAACCAATTAACAAATGATAACAAAATGAAATACACTTGTTCTACTTTAAACTAAAAATCAGGTAGATACTGTCAATAGTTCTCTGTTTCTGAATCTAAGAACACTGGACAGACTCCACTGTGGAGATGTAGGTGTCTGGAGGTGGTTTTGTTTTGTTTAAAAGAACAGAAAGCATGCAGTTGCAGGCCTTCCAAGAATATTTGGGAATTGATTTTAGAATCACTATCAGCTGGCACAATTTTTCAGTAAAGACAGAAAAATGTAAGTTACAGTTTATATGAAAACTGTGATCAGCAATGTACAAATACTGCAAGTAGTTTAAAATTAATTTTCTAATGCTTTTTAAAATAATTAGCAGGGAAACCAGGTAATCTTAGCAACTTCAGAGTTTTTACTGCAATGACGTGATCAACTGAGGAGAAAAAGGATCTAAAACCCTGTAGCATTTCACTAACCGATACTAAAATAAAAGGCATTACCTAACTAAAACAGAGTTATAGAGGTGGCTAAAAATATAAGGAAATGAGACATAGAATTTTTTTTGAAATATAGAATTTTAAAGAAAATTAATTAATGAAACATTTGATTAAGCTTTTAGCGTATAGGCAGTGTTAAGGGTTAACCTTGTAGGAAAGAGCTGAAGATAGGTAAAAAGCAAATGCAGCTGAATTTAATTAAGAAAAAGATTTATGATTAGACTAGAGAATTGAAGATTGAGTATTATTAATCTAATATTTATCCAGCTGTAAAAACAATAAGAGTTTGAAACATCTAAGGGAAACTAGACAGATATTAATAGTTTCATCCAAAACTTATTTAAAAGTAATAAAAGGAGAAACTGGGAGGGTTTTTCAGGGTCATGAGTATGTCACAAGCATTGTTAAAACTCAAAAGTGAAAAGGTCAAGCTGATGATGAGGAGGGCTTGCTTCATCAGGAGAGACCACCCCCCACAATTAAAAGACCACCGACTCATTCTGAGATGTCAACTATGCATGCTTAATGATATTTTAGCTAATTACCATACAAAGAGGAGAATGGGCGGTATTTTTATTATAAATATGTACTTGCATTGTAAATATTTAAAATTGTTATAGATAAATATGCTTTGTCTGACCCTGTAATTTTGGAGCTGTGCTTTAGGAAGGATCCTCACAGTTTCCCAGGGCTGGAATAAACATACCCTTTCTGACTTTGATGAGTTAGAGAGTATTTTGTCCGTCTCAGTTGGGCATTGATATTAGATCTTGCTCAATTTTTAATAACTCAGAAACTCTGGTGAAAAAGTCCTAAAATCAGTTGTTAAAATTCAGGAATATGGACAGTTGCAGACTCCTATGCCGTGAAAGTCATTGGAATAAAAGTTTAATTCTGCTGAAAATCAGAAGTGAGGCTTTAGACAGAAGTTAGAAGCTATTAAACATTCTCCAAGTATTGACAGAATGCAGATAGATCCATTTATCACGTCTATGCTATTGTTTCCCTCCTATCTGTGGAGACTACCTGTACTTCAATTTGGATGTAATTCTAATTTAAAGTGTTTATGCTGTATTTGTAACTACACCATTTTAAAAAAAATTTGTTCTACAGTCTTTCATTCATATTTCAGCTATGTCTTTGTGTGAAGGTCTGAAATTCATCAGTGAAAGTCAGCATGCTGAAAACATTACTCTTCCATCATAGTACTGTCTTTGTTTCCCAGCCTCTTCAGTTACAGCGTTGCATTAAGTTTTTTTTATCTGCTATCTACATAGCAGATAAATTAGCTACATGTGCACAATGATGGTGGATCGCTACTCACAACTAAATCCTCCACCCTGGGGTATGGACAAAGACACCTCCTTCTTTTCACTACACGTTTTCCATTCTCCACTAGAAATCACTTCAAACCACACACAAAAACGCGTTGAATATAAAGCATGAAAATTATTCCATAACTCCAAGCTCTGTAAGCAGAGTGATTAAAATGGGATTTATATATAATACTATAATAAATTAGATAATTATATTATGATCTTAAAAATAACTTAGTTTCTACATCTATTGGCTGTGAAAAAGAATGTTGTTGCATTACTAACGTATTAATAAAAAATAACAGCACCTTCTCTTCTATTTGGTTTTTAACTTTGATTCAAGGTCATTGGATGTAAGCACCATCTTTTTGACATATTTGGAAAGACCCTAGATTTTTATGATTACTAGCTGCCATTATAAAACAGTAGGAAATACTCATGGTTTTATTCTGTATAATTATCTTTCTGTTTGTTTTAATAAAGACGGTATAAATTACTAAGTGATATTTTAGCCTGGTGGGGCATAACCCCACTCAGGACAGGCTAATCTTCTTAATTACTTTTGTGCACAAACTATGGCCCATTTTTTAAAAACGAAGAGCAAAAGTATCTGATGTAGGAATATTTTGCACACGGTAAACTACCACAGTGGAAATCAGAATCAGTCTTTAAAACACCTTAGACACAAAGAGCTGTCCATTAAGATATACTAAAAGAAAAAAATGACTGCTTTAAAACCATCAAAACCAAACCCCATTTTTATATTAAAAATGGTAATGCTGTATGCCAGCTAGTAGTCCAGTGTTCATGAATACCAACCTTCACATTGCCAAACATGTAAAACTAATTTTTATATTAAAAATGGTAATGCTGTATGCCAGCTAGTAGTCCAGTGTTCATGAATACCAACCTTCACATTGCCAAACATGATGGTGATCACTGCCTACTTGGCTTCACTAACATTACTTCTTACACTACTCTCTATGGAACTGTCTATACTTTACTACTCATCTCCACAAGAGATTACTTTACAAAGTGAGGCCAAGTCTAATACTTCTCCTTCACTTAAAAGAAATGGCAGTGGAAAAACTCACAAACTGCCTCCAAAGAAGCTATACTTACTTCGGAAGCTTCTTTTTCATTACATTTTGCAAGAAAAACAGAATTTGCTATATATCTTCTACATCTCCAGCAATGCAGAACATCAGCCTCTTCATTGTTCATTATTTCAGCTTGTGATTTTTCAGCTCTGTATGTTGACCTGTAAAGACCACAAAACATAACATTTGGTCACCTGTTGAAACTACCACTTTTCTCTTGCAACCTTGAAGTCCATAAATATTCTCATCACTGTAGAGGAGACTAATACTTTACTTACAAACATTCTCTGATCTTGTATAGCATACTACCTAGATGTTTTCTGTAGTAAAGTGAAACAATTGGTTTTACTCCTGTATTGCATAAAACAGCTAGAAAGCAACAGCAACAAAATAATTAAAACCAAAATAAAATATAACAAAACCAATCAATCAACCAAACAAAAATCTTGTACAATATTAGGACAGAAGATAAGAAAACTCCAGTTTTTCTAGAATATGCCCATAGAAATAAGTCACTGCTATCCTAAGAAATAAATACACATACCCACATACAATGCTATATAACAAAAATGAATACTGACGTAACACCATGGAAGACAGACTCTTCCCAATATGCCCCTGGAGGATTGCTCCCTTAAATTGTGTGGAAGGATAAGCACTACTGGTGCAACAGAGTTTTTCACGCACCTATATCAACCTCCCTTTGAAACAGGGACCTAAGTCAAGACACCCAGAAGGACAAGACAAATATTCTACTTTTCTTTGTGTCTTGTGTTCTGATTGTCTCTCTGGTCTTCTCTAGCCTGTTCTGAAGCCTTCCCTTTTTGTCATGCTTTCTCCAAAGATCCTCCAACCCTTCTTTCTACATACTTATGTTTGTACCCCCTTGTGCTAGATACACGGAAAAAAAAGAAAATCTTTTCCATCTATATGCCAACTAAAGCCCTATACTAGAGTTACGCCTACTCACAGTGATGAAGCGCACAGTGCTCACTGATGGGGAAGCTGAAGTATAAAACTAAAAATCAGTATCAACAGTTCCAGAGTTTTTGATTTTGCAACTCTTTTAACATTTAATTTTTTTTCAGTTTTTCACTAACTAAAGAAACTTTGAGGTCTTCACTACAGGCTGTCTGAAGAGCAGTTCATCTTGCTGAGACATACAGACTTCCGCATTTTTCCCACTGCTACCCTTCCTTCATCTGCCTTGTTTTCCGATTTAATCAAAGACCATGAAACACACAGAGAGGTTATTAATTATCTTTTATTTACATCTCAGGTCTTCATTCAGCAGATTTTCTACTTTTTCTACAAATGCAAAGGTCTGAAACATAGTTTGACAAGGACAAACAGAAATGCGTACATACATTAAACTCCAAACTCAAGTGTACATGCAGTTTTTAACAACTAAATCAACCTTAAGCTTAAAAACTGAAATTTAGGTAAACATTAAATATTTTCTTGCAGTAACTCAATAAATTAAAATGCTTTTGTGCCAATAGTCCATTAACATATCTTACAATGGCCAAGCAGAAGATTATGGAAGAGACACCTACACAAAAGATAAGAACTTATACTAGAAATCTGTCTTGTTCCTGACAAAAATGCAATGGTTCAAATGCTTTGACTTATGCAGAATTTCTTGAGTTTTTACTAACCCACATATGTCATTGCTGCTACCTTCTGTATCAGATGTATTTCAAAAGTGGAATGCATAAAACAAAGAACCTATCTATGAACTCTTTTTTTTTTTAAAGTAAATTCAGACTGAAAATTTTTATAAGTACTTTATATCACTAACATTAGGCACCACAGGGTATTGAACGAATGATTATCAGCTATTAATTTCTTTATATCAATCAAACACTTTAAAGCTGTTCTAATTAACTCATTCTTCACAACTACATAGCACACTACAATTAATTTAATTTTACAACAGCTCTGTGAGAGCCTCAAATCTAAGACCCACCAGGATGGACTGAAGGCCTTTTTGCACAAGGCTAGCTCAGACATTCTGTTCGGGTACAGCCATATCCTCAGCTACCCAAATACATTCTTGAAATCAAGTGATACATACCTTGCATCACTTTTTATCCTGTATTTTTGCATTCAGTTGATATATTCAAGTCTCTATATACATTCTGTTCCCCTTAGAGAAAAGGATGTATTGCTTTCTATTGAACAGCACTTCACTTGGGCTGATGATGCTCACTGGGCCAGGGTAAGAAACACATGGTGCCAGACGTCTCAACAACTGATACAGGACCGACGAACAAATGCATTTGTTTTATTTAAAAGACAAGGTTCAAGTCATGCAAACAAAGGCTCTCTAAGGATCACTGGCATTTCAAGT
This sequence comes from Climacteris rufus, assembly GCA_013398175.1. Lineage (NCBI taxonomy): Eukaryota > Metazoa > Chordata > Aves > Passeriformes > Climacteridae > Climacteris > Climacteris rufus. Next base: position 42,896 of record VZRZ01005623.1, read on the forward strand.
GATGTAAAAATCCCCCTCACCTATATAGTATCTTTCAAGCTTTACTGCAAAATAAAAGGTCTTTTATGTAGTTAGTTATACACTTTAAAGATTCTTCTTTGTTCAACACACACCTTTTATTTAAAATTACACTTACATAAGAGAAATGAGTGCATAGTATATGTGTAGTAACACAGATAGCATGGGTTGTATTTCACGTAAACAAGAATGCTGATAGTGAACTACATGGACAAAATCCAGCTGAAGTTGATACTTTTTATAACACTATGGTACAGTAGGCTGAAGTGTTCTTCTGGCCTAGCAGTATTTCAAAAGTAAAATTCCTGTAGGTCTATTAAAAATCTGTATGTATGCGTCTTTTGTAGTTCTTAGAAGGTCAGAAGAAACACTACAAATGCACATTAACACACTGCAGAGGCTTCTACATTTATCATGTTAGAATATGGCAAACAAGATGTCTCTGATTTATCACATTGGCATTCACTTTTATTTTGTTTTGCACATAAATTTAATTTGAGCTCAAATAAAAACATGTGAACACAGGATTTTGAAGAGTTTTTGTTGTTAAATGCACTTTAGCCATAATGTTTTGGATATATTTTCCCAATTTTTTTTGGTCTTAGTTTACATCTAAAAGTATTAAAATGCATTTTGTTCCCTTCCAGCAAAAAGTGCCAACATAAAGACAAGAGTTTTCAATTTGGAACTCAGAAAATAGTGTCACCCTGAGAGGGTCTTTTCAGCTTGGCACTGGGTCATGTGTGTTATGGCTGTACTGCTCTCAGGTCAGTTGCTTTGTGTGAGCTCATGTCTGCCTCCAAAATAGCATGCAGAGTAGCAAAAAGCCTATGCTCTTCCAAGGCTTTGTTTGATGACCTTCAAACTCCTTTCTCTTATTCAGTCCCAGTAAAACCAGTAGCAGAGTTCAAAGACTTCATTTCCAAGTCACTCTTAAGTTCCCTTTCTTGAAAATCATTTATCTAACCTTCTCTTAGAGACCTTTGATGAAGATTTCACAGCCTTCCCAAACTATTTCATTACCTTCTTATCTTTTATTTTTAACTTTCCCCTAATACTTAGATGGAATTTCCTTGTAATTTCCCTTTTTCACTGTGAATACAGAGAACAAAATGGCTCCTTTATTCTGTGCAAGAATATTTTACAACTTTAAACACTTATTAGATATTAGCTCCCCTTAAATCTTGTCTTTCAACTAAATAAATCTCTGTCTTTTTCCTCAGAGAGTGTGGTTTTTTGATCTCCAATTGTCATTGCTATTTTGTGAACTCTTCCAAATGGGTCGGCTATTCTTGATGAACACAAGTTCTGGATGCAGATCTCACCGAAATTTTACCAGCACCAAGGAGAATAGACAGATTACATAAATTTTCAAGGGGAAAAGAGAAAGAAGAATGTTTATATATATATCTACATTTCTTATAAAATCTAAACTGAATAATGCATTAAGTTTTGGTCATTCCTGCTTCACAAAGAGTGCCAAAAAACATGAAGTACAACTCCAATAAAAAATTCTCAGATGTTCAAAGTGAAGAACTAAACAGAAAACCCTAAATTTCTCTTGAAATCTAACTTGCCCTTCATTCACAAATACATAAAAATGACAAAATAGGTAGAGCAGCAAAAGTGGTTGTCAATGGCTTTTGTTCAAAAATCACCTGTGATCCCTTCAGAATATTGCAGCTGTGAAAATTACAATAATAATTATGCTGCACCAAGAAACTAGGGCACAGAAACTTGAGCATTAGTTACTGAGAGTCTTGAAAAAAATGTTAGATGAAGGTCAGCTTTGAAGAAGGATAACAGAAAAAATCTAGATGAGCTGTCCTAGCCAACAAGAGTCCATACCAGAAGTTCCTGCTTGCAGAAAACCAGGAACTGACACTTTACCAGGCAGAGAAACAATCGTGAAAGGCATTAAGGTACACTTAAAAACTTTCTGCTAGTTTCTGATGTCCAAAGTATTTCTGTTTAAGAAATGCTTAAAAAACCTAATTCAACAGTGTTTCTCAAACAAATAGCACTTAGATGGGGAGACAGAAAAAAAGATTTAATGAACTGCCTCCAGACTGTCAAAAAAGAAAAGCAGGAAAAGAAGCAGAAAACTGCATCATCTGCTCCTGTGCCCCCTTCTTCTCCACTATGAACCGTTCTGCCAGTTCAGGTATCGTGGGATTAGCTTCCCTATCATGGATCATTACTTGATGACAGAAAGTGGCCGGTGTGGGATACTCTTTCTTTTGTAGCAAGACAAACCCATGAAATCACAAGGAAGTTAAAAAAAAATAAAAATGAAAGACTGTTACTTGCAACGTATTTCTTGCTACAATCCCCTAACAACCCCTTATTGCATGCTGCTGAAGTCAACAGGTCTTCCAGGTACAGCTAGGGTGTGGACTGTGTAAATGGCTTTGACAGGGAACAGACCTGTCGGGTCAATGGAAAACCACGGATCGGCGCGTAGCCTCTTTCTTCCACGAGATCTCAAGATCAGAGCTCTTACACAAACACATCTTAGCTGTTGCACAAAGTAAAGGACGAAACAAGCAGGAACCGGGTGCCCTTGTCCCAGCGCAGCGCGAGCTCCTGCCCGCAGGTCACCAGGCAGCACCGCCGCGGCCGCTGCCCCCGGACACCCCCGAGCCCGCCCAAGCCCGGCCCGGGCGCGGCGGGCGCTGAGGGCCGGCGGCG
>VZRZ01005623.1:46102-58884 GCA_013398175.1 Climacteris rufus
CGGCGCCGTGCCGTGCCCTGAGGCTGGCACGTCCTCTCGGCTCCTGACTGGCAGATGCAGCCGGGCTGGGATCAGCGCCGGCGGCAGGCTGTGACCAGGCAGAAGAGACCTGGAGGGAATTAACGGAACTGCGGGAAAACTTTTCAGGGACAAAAACCGCGTTCCCTCAGGCCCGAGGAACTAGCCCAGACCCAGAGATCGTACAGCCACAGAGCGAGGCCAGGGACGTCGCAGGGTGCGGCGAGCGCCCGCCAGCAGTCCCGTGCTGGGCTCGGTGTCCTCAACAGCCCCCAACTGCCCTAAGCGGCAGCAAGGGAAAGGAGGAAGCTGTAAATGAAATGGCGTGGGGGGAGGAAGGACACCTATGAGTCGCTGTAGGAAATTGCTGCACATCACGGGGTGCTTCATGGAAAGAACGGCAGCACGGCGGCCTCTCGCCGGGGAGCGTCGGTGCCGCACCAGCGAGAAAAACGAGCTGGCGACTTCCAGGCGTCGTATCTTGCACCTCAGTGGTGATTCGGCCTCCTGCGGTGACACGGTGCCTCGGCCGGGAGCTAATATATGCTCGTAGCTGACAATCTGCTAATGATGGTTGCTGCGCTTCAAACACAGAAAGCGATCAATTATTAAAGCAATGTGAGAGTAAGAAAGGCTGGAAGATTGCTGAGAAAAATAAAATTTGAGTCTGTTAACTTTTTTGCCCGTGGAGGTGATTTGGACACTGAAACCTCCATTTCAGTCTTTCTCCTATATTTATGATATATAATTTCTGTGATTTTATTTGCATTTCAATGTACAATCTCTGCAGGTCAAGACAAAGTTATGTTATTAAGTAGCTATTTTGGATGGCATAGGACTCAGTAAGATCTGGGCTTTCATGGAGACCAAAGTGCACTACCACAATTTTTTTCCCCCAGTGCGCTCATTTACCTCATCTTTTTGCTAATATTTGCTCTTTGCTACCTTATTAATATTTCTACCCGTTTACTACCCGTTTCCTGTAACAATAGAATTATTTAGTATAGTTTTTTACTTGAGAGTATAGTTTTATTCGGTTCTTGCTATTTACAGACCCATTCATGTGAAAAGTTTTCAAACAACCGTGTGATACAAATGTTTTAAATAACAGTATAAAAACATTCACTCAGGAAGTCTTATTATTTGTGGTAATTACAAAGCAAAGTAAATTATTTCATACTTGTTTGTGTTTAAACAGTGAAATTGGATGTGGTGGATTAAAAAAAAACAGTAAACAATGCTGTGCTATGATAAACCATTTTCTTATCTTACAGTTTTCCCATTACATGGTTAGAAAAGCTGTTGTTTATTTTTGGAGGAGAGGATTGTTAGGAGCTTTTTTAGTTATTATTACATTTGGTGAGATGTTGTGCTAATTGCTACTTTTTCTTGCTTAGTGTAGACCCAGTAAAGAAGGTCACAAGTAGCATGCTCCAAATAATTAAATTCTGTTTTACTCTACCATGGTTGTACAGTTATTATATGTAGAAGAAACAGACTGTTATTTTCAAATAATTTATAGCGTGCTACAGTATGCTCAAATTTAGACTAAAAGGACTATTAGAAAAAGCAGTATTTATAAGTCATAAAGGATTGCAGGTTATAAGGCAATTCTTAACAAACTTAATTGATAAAGCTATATAGCAACAAATGAAATACAGGAATGGAAGAAAAATACAGATTAAAATGACCAGTTTAAGATGTTTCAGATCTCAACTTCTGACATAAAATAGTGTTGAAAATATTAGGAGAGAGATATTTTAAATTTTTTCATCTCATTTGCTGCCATTTAAGTGGAGTGTAGGGTTGGACAACTTGAATTTAATGGAATCCCACAGTTAACGAGAAATAGTCATGAAGGCAGCACTGGGGAAAAGAAATGAAAAGTACCATATGGCTCGTGTCAGAGCAACAGCAAATGAAATGAGGGAAAATGAAACTTTGCTACTGGCTATAAGATCGTATTCAGAGCCATTCAGCTGTGCAGTGTGATTAACTGTATTTATTATCTTGCAGACAATGTTTGTCTGTCACAGGGCAGCTGGACTGTGCAAAACTAGAGAGGATGAATTAAGTTTCGTGGATATTTCTTGTGCTGTGCCTTTGGGACCCCCTGATGCAGTAGCTAATTCCAAGGCAGACTATATATGAAATGCCTTTTGCTGGGATAGCCCCTTAAGTCTATGGTGAGCAGTTCAAGGATCAGTGCCAAAATGATACCCAGAGAGTCAGAAACCAGAGAGTATCTTTGCTGTTCTGAGGCACTCACTGATCACGTCGCAGGAAGACTGTATTGAAGGCTGTATGCAGTGCACCACTGCGCACCAAAACACACTGCTGGGCTGTAGTGATCTGGACATACACAGCAGCACATTCTGTTTTCATGTCCATGGCAGTGGACAGCATATCCAGTTCACAGGTACTCTATGGGAACCTCTAACAAGCAGTCGTGTATTCCCATAATCACACCAGGAACAAGTTATTTCCATTCCAGTTGTGTTGATGTAACTGCCTAGGGGAAGGGATGACCTAATTGTTATTCCTGTAGAGTTTCTTTCTTTACCAAAATACTGCTTCTTCAATGCAAGAAGTTACACTTTCTACACCTATTCAGTAGTGCACTAATGAGTAGCCAAGGCATTAACTCAGTCTGTAATCCTTGGTTCTTTGACCCATTAGGCTGCTCCATTAGCTGAGATCCTCTCCAAGACAGGTATATGTATTATTTGGTCATCTTTCTGGAAAAAAATATCCTACAAAGTGGCCAGAAAGGGAGACTTAGGAGAAAAGAATGAAGAAATGGAAATTGTTGGGTAGAACTTCTGGGACTTAATACAGAGCACAGAAGGAAAATTATTGTTGCCATTGCCTGTTGTTGTTGTTTTGTGTTTGTTATGATTTGGTTTTTTGTTTATTTGTTTGTGTTTTTTGTGGTTTGTTCTGTTTGTTGGGGCATTGGTTTGTTTGTTGGGGCATTGGTTTTTTGTTTTAGTTTTGTGTGTGTGTGTGTGTGTGTGGTTTTTTGCTTGTTTTTTTTTGTTGTTGTTGCTGGTGTTATTGTGGTTCTTTGGGCATTTTGTTTGTTTGGTTTAGTTTTTGAGGGGTTGTTTGGTTGGGGTTTTTTTGTTGTTTTTGAAGCAGTCTGCATACTTGAACAGCATTGTATCAGGAAAAGTCCAGTGAGCAACACTGACCTCTTTCACCCTTTGCTATAAGATTAATTGTTGGATAAACTCTGATAACACTAGACACTACAATAGCCATAAAGCATAACATTTTTAGTGTATGGAGGTTGTATCTTTGTGTATGACTATCCTATTGAGAATATACCCTGACTTTCAGTTCAGCACATCATTGAAAAGCTTTTCCTATTACAAAGTAAATTGCAAGAAAATGACATTTCATCCCCTTTTACTTGGAGATAATGGTTTGTATTTGATTTGTAAATCTTGTCATACTCCTACAAGAAATGTAAAGTCTATACAGAATATCCATCCATTAACAAAACAATTGCTTTCCTTTTTCTTCTTTTTGAAAAACAGTTAAATCCATCTAAAATTGCTGTGTGTGGTGATAGGCTGGATTATGGCTATGGAAAACATGTTTTAAGTCACATAGGACAAGATCTCGTGAAATAATTCTCAGTATAGTTTTCTGAATTTGTGGTCACTTATTCCCTGGAATGGAATACAGAGCTGTGCTAAATATAGGGATCCTTTCTGTACTTCAGAATCCTGCTGGTCAAGGAATCTTGCTGTCTTGAGAGAGGATAAAAGAACACATCACACCCCCTCCCCCCCCACATGAACTGCAAATATAGTAAGTCAGTGAATTTTATTGCTTATCAGCTGTTGGGAGCTAGTTCTTACAAGTGAAACAACTTGTACAGAAAAGAGACCTAAAGTCACTTCTCTCTCCTTAACTTGCTTATTTATCCCACATTTCCCATAAGTTGGAAGGACACACTAATTATCCAGCTAAAAATAAAAGCACATTTTTTTTCGCATGGTGGCATAACTTCAAAGAATTTGTGATCTATGGGAATATACAGGATGGAGTAGAACATGTCTGGGCTTCCTTCAGCAAGGGAATTTCAGGGATCTTCAAGGGTGAACTGGAGCGTTTTTCACTAAACAGATATATAAAATTGCACTAACAACTCTTTGAATGAGGTTTTGTACTATTTTATTGTTAGTTTGTGTAAATAATAAGGACATTACTGTTTAGCCAGTCATCATAAATTTTGATCAAGGTGTTTGTTTAAGTTGATTCAGTTTAGATCTCAGTAAAGAAAAACAGAAGTATGTCTTCAAGTAAAGTACTTGACTTGAAAATTGAGCTTAGATAAGCTAAAGAAATTCAGCCAATCTGAACTGCTCATGAATTTGGAGAAGATATCTGAAATGGAAGTTAAATTTCTTTAAAAAAGCAAGAATTTATATCCAAGCAAGGAAAATACTTTCAGAAATAATGTTAGAATGAAATGGATAGTTACTTGAATAAGTATTTCAAAGAGACCTTCAAGAAATAGAACAGAAAGGAATCAAAAAATAGTGATCAGCAGATAACATCTTTTTTTTTTAGAATGTGGAACAGCAACTAAAACTGCTTAAATTGAAGGTGGATTAGAACTTGCAAAGAATATTAACTTTTTAACCTTGGCTATTAGAGAAACGGAAAATAAATGAGACTCAGGTGAATAATGTACCAGGTTATGCACTTGGAGATTGCTGGCAACAATTTCTGCCATCAGGTTGTGACTCATCAATTGGAAGCAATAAAGAGGCTAAGTATTGGAGTATATTAATTGATCACAGGTGTTTGTGCATTGACTGTGTGATGTAGCTCTGAAATGTCTAATTGTGCCCCAGATTGTGGGTGCATTTCCAGTACAAGCAGGTGAATATCAACACTCCAGTTATTTTTTATTTGAAATAATACAGACAGTGATAATAATCATTATTTTTTAAAATTAATTTCGGCTACAGTAGACACAAAGAATAATACTAAGGTGATAAAAATGGATAGAGCCTGCTTTATGGGAATACAGAAGCAACTTTGCTTACTCAGTTCGGCAAAACAAATGCTGTGAAAAGGTTTTCTTAATAGGTCACCAGTGAGGAAGTAAAAGATTATTGCAGCCTTATATAACTTAGAAAATATATACAAAAAACCCCACAAATGAATTGGTCAATAAAAAATTTAGGGTGGAAATTGAAAAGCTGTAATTGTTCTACTTGGGATATTATTGTAAAAGCTTCCTAGGAAAAGTATTGGGGAAAAATGCCAACTAAATTGAAGTACCATATGATATGACATTTACAGAAGTTGGTCGTGGCACTTTCTTTAAAATTTTAAATTTTTCTCTTTCTGTGTAAAGAAGATTATCCTTGGTAAATTGCTACCTCATGACTCTGTGTTCTTAGTTCTGATTTCCTGTCCCATGAGAGGCACTGCCTTGTCAGTGCTTAATATGTGTATAAAGATAACATTTCCTAAGTAGTGTAAAAATTTCTTTTATATCCTTCAGACAGAATGTGAAGGAGTTTTTTTGTTTTTTTCAGTGGTGCTGTCCTTCAAATATTCTGAACAGTTCTGCACAGTAATTTCTGTCTGGAGAAGTTTAATCTTTCATAACATTCCAACATTGTCTGCTGTTTTACCATTATCTAAATGAAATCTTCATAAATAATTTTTTATTCCAGTGTTATTTAGTTTCTGAAAGCAATTTGAGACACATTTATTTTCTAGAATTATCAGTTTCAGTTTTTCAATAAAAATGGATAGGAAACAGTGAAAATTTCCTTTACTCATTAGTGCTAATACCTACATGTACCAGGCTTGTTCCTAGGCTGAGATATAAAGAAATTAATCATAGAATGGTTTGAGTCAGACCTTAGAGATCATCTGGTTCCACACCTGCCTGCCATGGCCTTTCCCATGGCACCAAGTTGCTCAAAGGCCCATCCAGCCTGGCCTTGTGAACACTTCCAGGGATGGGTCATCTACAATATCTCTGGGCAACTTGTTCCACTGTCTCACCACTCTCACAGTGAATAATTTCTTCCTCATATCTAAAATAAACTTGCCCTCTTTCAGTTTGAAACTGTTACCTTTGTCCTATTACTACATGTTCTTCTAAAGAGTCTCTCCCCAGCTCTCTTGCAGCCCCCCTTTTGGCCCTGAAAGGTGCTAAAAATTCTCCCTGGAGCCTCCTCCTCTCCAGACTGAACAGTCCCAACTCTCTCTGCCTTTCTTCACATCTGAGGCACTCCAGAAGTCTGATCATCTTGGCTTTGAACTCATTCCAACAGAACACCTTTCCTGTTCTTGGACCCCAGAGCTGGATGCAGCACTGTAGGTGAGGTCTCACCAGAGTAGAGCAGAGGGGCAGAATCCCCTCCCTCCCCTGCTGGCCATGCTTCTTTGAATGCAGCCCAGGACACAGTTGGCTTTTTGCACTGTGAGGGCACATTGCTGGGTATTGCCTTGTTACTACCCTGTTAAACTGAATTTTTTTTTCAAGTGTAGCTATTAAGTAGTGTTTTTCTTTTATGTAAATGTATCAATGGCTAGTGTACTTAATCTTATGCCTTACAAATATCAGAGAATACATAGAGGGTATTTATAATTTGTCTGACTGCTGAAGAAAATAAAGCAATTCATTTTTCATTTTAGAAGACACCATAGGCCAAAGAATCACATTATCCTTGAGAGTGGATCAAAATATTAATTTAATATGACCTATTTGAGTGGATATATACTGTGAACAAGGTATTTTTGTATAAATAATAATTTCCACAGATTTTTCTGTTGTATTAAATTCTTTAAAAATTTCCTTTTGATGACATTCTGAACTCCCTTTAGTCTGTGTTAAGTTGCTGGAATTTACGAGATTAAATCTTGATACATAATAAATCAATGGGCAATCAATGAATCCTTAAATTACTCTGCAATTAGCTTGTTTATGTATATGTTCTCTTTCAGTTATGGAATTAAAATATTTAATTCTGAAAAACTTACTTGTCTTCTGTTCAGAAGACACCAAGAAAACGTGTTAAAGCGACCATTTCAATTGCCAAAACTACGTGCAGATGGACTGAAAGAAAGCTCTCTGCTTTAGCCATGTGTCCTGCAGAGTCACTGAGGAGTGAGATTCCTTAAAAGGTTTTCTGTTCCAGCAGTGAGATGATGCTACCAGAGCTGTGAGTAAGAACACACAGCCATGTAACCATGACTCTGAACTCCAGGTAGAAGCACTAATGCCAGAAACTAACACAACAGTTGCTTTCATGGCCTGTGGCATGATTTAGTCACACACTCACTTTAGGCTTAAGCCACAGGACAAAAGCTTAAGGACAAAGCTATATGCCCACACTTTCTGTGCATGATGCTAAGCTTAAACACTTAGAAAATTTTGTAGTTTATATTATGAGCATTATACACTGCAGACAATTTAAGAGTTACTTGGCCATAGGAAGCTGGTACTCTGGGTCTTTTTTATGATTTTTGATACAAGGTTGGGTTGAGATAACCACACATATGTCATCAGTTTATGATGTTGACAGATATAACATGGTCCTCTAAAACAAGCATAAAGGCCAGGTTTTGTACCTGAGGGCATCTCATATGGGTCTAAGAGTTTTTTTACTAGCAGCTGAACAGAATCCCAATATTCCACTGAAGTGTATTTAAGATGCTTATAAAGTTCTTCTTTTCTTATTCCTGTTCTTATTTGCCTAAGTATTTCAGTTTTTAAGGATGATGACTGGGAAAACAAAATTGGGGAATGCCTTTTCTGCACATCAGTTTCCTGTAGGGAACACCTCTGCAAATCTCTGAAAGTGAGATCTGTGCTTCTGCTGAATCCAGGGCATTTTCTATGCCTTTGTTTCTGAGCTTCGTAATATGACTTATTAGGCCCCATAGACAGAGCCTGGACCTGTCTGAATGGGGAGTGCTTGGGAAGTGCTTGAGCCATGGGGATCTAGAAAGGTGTCCTTCCTGAGGTACCTGGGCTTTGCTTCCTCTCATCTGTGGAGCAATGAATAACAATATCCTCCTTTGTTCTGCAGTGGATGGCATTGCTGTTGTGGTACTGGCAAAGGGGAGCAGCTCCTTGCCCTCAGGTCTCTCTAGGCTGTAGCAACACGTAAACTTGGTTGTGGAGACTGAGTGGAGCTGCCCATGCTCAATGGAATCTTGCTTATGTTACCTCCTGCTCTACCAGTTCATCCCGGGATGCATTGTATCATGGGCAATGGGGAAACTGGAGTTTCCCTCTTTTCAGCCAAAGGTAAACATCAACATTTACTCCATGTGGTCAATGGAAAAAACAATATCGGAGATGGTTCAACACCCTGCAGATATGTCAGTTTTCAGCCATCAGGACCAGCAGGTGCTGTGGGGCAAGAGCCCAGGATTTACAAAGGTGCCTTCCAGCCTGAGGTCTAGGCCGGCGTTTTCTGGGACTGCTCAGAGATCTTTGCAGCCCTGCTGCCCTGGTTGAAACAGGTACTGTATGGGGTCCACTGGTGGGAGGTGGCTTTGGCACAGGGCACCATCACAGTAAATCTGTGGTGCTGGGTGAGGGGACTTTGGTTTGGGATTTGCAGCCCTTTCTGCAAAACCGGTCACTTTTGTGCATCAGCTCATGAACATCCAGAGACAAGTGCCCCTGCAAAGAGGAGACCCTGTGACTCACAGACCCCTTCAGCCCCAAGCGGTCATGCCTGTGACAACTGCCCAGAAAGCAGTGAAACCACGGCCAGACCAGCATCTGGGAAATGTGCTGGCTTCTGAGAGGACATGGAAGCACTTGAAAAGAGAGAATATAAAATTGTGAAAACTGCAGGAAAAGCCTTCATCCCCCATTAAAATCCTGCAGCTGATGTTGCTATCCCCACCTGTGAAGCTTTCTCCTTCTCCTAGTGCTCTGCATAACATTCCCCTCATGTGTCTCCTGCAGCCTGGGGTTGATGGGGCCTGTCTGGTGGGATGGGGTACAGCCATGTACTCCTTTGCCAGGGTGGGGAGACCTTCAGGTTGTGCCTTGTTGCTCATTAGCCCAGACCTGTCCTCCTCCATGCTTCACTCTGCGCTGGTGTTTTGAAGCTTTTCTCTCCTCTGCCTTTGCTGCTCACTGCAGTCTTGGTATGGTTGCATGCAATGCCTCCTTCTGCACAGAAGCACAGGTTTGCGCTGGTCTCTGTGTAGAGCCGTCATTGTACTCTGACAAGGTGAGCAGGACTGCCTTGGAAGCACCACAGTCACCTGGTCAACACAGAAAACATTGTGGCAACTCAGCCTGGTGGCAGCCCATCTCCAGGCTGGCAAGACCACATCCTGGTAAAACTCGCCTGAGCAGCCTTGTCTGTGAGGTCTCGAGCACACTGCAGAGCCTGCATCCTGCTGCTGGCAATAGCTGTGCGCTGATCCTGTGTTATGGGGCTCGAGGGCTGGGGTGCAGAATCTCCCTTCCCACCCGAGGCACATGGAAGGCACGCAGGGTGGGGCTCAGGCTCAGGGAGAGCAGAGGCACAATCCCATCTGCTTTCATCTCCTGGGCAGAAGATGGGAATGACTTAAACCAAACTCTTCCTCAGGGATGCTCTGGCTTTAACAAAGGTGCTGTTCACTGTAAACAACTTCCCATTGTAATCTGGGTGTGTTGCAAGCAGTCTGGGGAAGTCTGTGTGGAAATCTGGTGTAGAAGCACTTCGTGGTGTGTGAAAAGAGAGCTCTAGCCAGGGACCTGGCAAGAGCTTCTGAACATATGGGAACTCACAGCAACTGCAATCAGTCAGCATTGTCTTCTTATCTCCCTAGTTGTTGCAAGTATTTGTGTGGCCTTTTATGGCGAGAGGTCTGCCATTTCCTTCTTGTTTTTCTAAACCAATACCTACATCCAGAAATGCCATGACCGGGAGCTTGCTCTGACCTGACAATGGCTATACTGCACAGCTCACAAAAGAAATGGTGCTTGGCCTGTACCATCATCTTGTCTGTCCCTTGTGCTAGGCCCCAAAGGTCTGATGTCTCCCCTGTCTGCCTTCTCATCAGGAGTGAGGAAACAGGGATACTGTCTTCCTCACTTCAGAGCTATTGCATCATTTTTGAAAGAAGGTGTCAAAAATCCACCTTTAGGTCAATAAAATAGTAAGACTTGCTGTTTTGAAACCTAGGTTGTTAAGTGTCCAAGTATGTCAGTTGGGAACAACAGGACCTCTTTCCTCTGTTTCTTATACCTAGAGAAAATTTCAGTAGTTGCAAAGCTTATACAGAACTTCTAATGAAGTTTGGTATCACAGGTAATTTCAGTCTTTTGTGTTCATATTACAAATATGCCATTAATTTTATCATGAAACTTATTATGCTGAGACTATGAACTTTGAATAGAGTCAAAATTTTTAACAGGGCACTGAAAAAATAGCTGCTCTTAATAATGGGGGAAAAATCTGCAGACAAAAATCATTCCACAGAAGATAAAGAAAATGTTCTTCTGTGAGACAGTTGTCTGCAGTTAAGTTTTATTTCCATCTACTTTCACTCCCCTGATTGCTGCTTGCTTTGCTAAATACAAACTTTAAATGGACTATGTATCCTGAAGTTAAGCAGCCTCATTAACACAGCAGCGTTGACTGTATACATCCTATATGTTTCACACTGTGATAAATGTGCTTTCCTGTCGTGTCTCAGGACACAAGTACTGTTGAATGAGCCCAAAATATGCAGTAGTTAGACATAACAACTTACAAAAAAGGCTTTCAAAATATGAGAAAAATGTCAGGAATAATAGTCAGCTGATAAGTGATCAATATTTGACACAGTTCATCAGAATCTTAAAAGATATGAGACAGAAAGGTATAGTAGACTGAATTTCAAGACACCTTTTACTGGCTTTCCTCATATGTTTGAAACTTGACTTTATTCTCATGATTACCATAAAGTAAATATATTAATAAATGGAAAGGAGGAAGAAAAGGAAAAGGAAAAGGAAAAGGAAAAGGAAAAGGAAAAGGAAAAGGAAAAGGAAAAGGAAAAGGAAAAGGAAAAGGAAAAGGAAAAGGAAATTGAGACAAAGGAAGTGAAGGAGAAACGAAAAATAAACCAATTCTTACAATCTCTTTATGCGGTAGCGTGTTCTCACATCCTGGCATATAAAATACATTTTAAGTGTTTTATATATGAACCAGGAAACTTTTTTCAAACTTTGAAATATGGAAACTGCTACAAATAAATGAACTTTGGTGCAAGACAAAGATCCAGACACTCTAGCATCCCTAACAAATTACTGTATTTCTCTAAGTCTTAATAACAGACACATGTTCCTTATCAAAATAAATATTCTTGACTGTCAAATCTACATTTTCTACTGGAAAACAACAACAAAAAAAGATAATTTAAACTCAGACCTTTGTTTATGACAAATCTGTATACTTAAAAAAGATTTTTCTTTTTGCAATAGCCATCCTTACTGATGGCTTACTAAGAGACCTTACTGATTTCTACCATGGGAAAACAAATCCATTGGGAAATACGTGTTAGCACATCCAATAACAGTGGACAAGGAGAAGACTGAGGTACTCCAAGCTTTTTACCTTAGTGTTCACTGACACCCTCTCTTTTCACACCTTTCAAATGGATGGAACTCAAGGCAGCATCTGCAGGAGCAAAGTCCCACCCACTGAAAGAGAAGGTCAGGTTTGAGACCACCTGAGGAAATTGAACATACATAATCTATGGGACCTAGTGAGGTGCATCCCTGGGTCCCGAGGGAATTGGCCAGTGTAACTGCCAAACCTCTCTCTGTGGTATTTGAGAAGTCATGATAGTCAGGTGTTGTCCTGGGTGTCTGGAAAAAGGGAAAGTGTCACTTCTATGCCTGGGAAGATCATGAAACAGACCCTTCTAGAAGCTGTGCTAAAGCATGTGGAGGACAGGGAGGTCATTCAGGACAGCCAACGCATCTTCACCAAGGGCAAGTCCAGCCTGACCAACCCAGTGGCCTTCTATGATGGAGTGACTACACCAGTGGACAAGGGAAGGGCTACAGATGTCGTATATCTGGGCTTCTGTAAAGGCTTGGACATGATCCCCGCAACATCCTTCTCTCCAAATTGTGTTTGATGGATGGACAATGGGTAAGGACTTGGTTGCATCCATAGGGTAGTTGTCAATGGTTCACTGTCTTTACAGAGATCAGTGATGACTGGTGTCCCACAGGGGTTGGTACCAGGACAAGGACAGGGTGTCCTAGGGTGACAGTAGCATATGGCCACTGTTATGTATTCTTATCATCAGCAGACTGTTTACAGTATAGGTCTATATTCCTGCCCAGGGGACAACGGCATTCCTCCCAACAGACTGTACAAAACCAAGGTGACTCCCCCGGGATTTCTTCTTTCTTTTCTTCCCTGCTGCGGTGTGTGCAGGGGGAGCACGGCGGAGAGAAGGAGAGGTTTTTTTTTATTTTCCCTCATTTTTTTCCTCCCCTTGCCTTTTTGGCTGTTTTTTTTTCCTTTCCTTTTTGTGTGTGGCTTTTTTTTCTTTCTTCTCTCCTTCGTTTCTTTGGACCTGTGCCATCACCTGGAACTGAGGAGGGGATCAACATTGGAAGGACAGTCGTTTCCCCACCAGGGCTAGGGAGGCCTGGTGAGGCCTGGGCCAGGTCCCTCGGAGAGCTGCCGGGTGGACGGGACTGTCTCTGGGACTTTTCTACTAAGGTTTCCCCTTTTTGGGGATTTATTATCTGATTTATTATC
>VZRZ01005623.1:60725-104920 GCA_013398175.1 Climacteris rufus
TTTTTTTTCACTTTCTTCCAAGAGCTTTCTTTTCAGACTTAACAGGGGAGGGGTCTTCCCCCCCAGCTGTTATCTCAAACGATAACATCAATGACATAGACAGAGAGACCAAGTGCACCCTCAGCAAGTTTGCAGATGACCCCAAGATGAGTGGTGTGGCTGACATATCTGAGTGATGGGAAATCATCCAGAAGGACCTGGACAAGCTTGAGAAGTGGGCCCATGGGAACATATGATTCTATGAGTATTTTATGTTAGACAGATTAAATGCCTCCAGAAACACTTAAGTTCATAAATACCAGGTAAAAATAGTAGGTGGGGCACTGAGTCTGTTCACAGAATCACAAAGTTTCAGATTGGCTGGGGTTAAAAGGGACATCTGGATGTCATCTAGACTAACACCCTGCTAAAGCAGGTTCACCTAAAACAGATTGCACAGGATTGTATACAGTCAGATGTTGAATACTTCTGGGGAGGGAGACTCCATGGCCTCTCTGGGCAATCTGTTCTAGCACTCTGTCACCTTCACAGTAAAGAATCACAGAATCACAGAATGGCCTTGGTTAGAACAGACCTTAAAGATCATATAGTTCCAACCCTCCTGCTGTGGGCAGGGACACCTTTCACCAGACCAGGTTGCTCAGAGCACCATCCAACCTGGCCTTGAACACTTCCAGAAATGGAGCAGCCACACATCCTCTGAGCAATCTGTTTTAGTGCCTCACCACCCTCACAGTAAAGATTTTTTTTCCTATTATCTAATCTTAACCTACTCTCTTTCAATTTGAAACCATTGATGGGTGAAAGAATCACATCCCCACCTGGAGTATTGCCTTTGTCAGGTTGGCAGTGAGAGTGTCCTAGTGCTTGGAGAGCTCCAGGAGAACAGCTGGAGAAATTTGTGGACTGGAGTTCTCCCTTCTAGGCACACACTTGCCTTAAAGTTTTCTGTTTCTGAGTAGTCACAGTGTGTGGGCAGCACATGTGACACTATTCTAGATGCTTCTGAATGATCCTGGGACACAGGCTTCTCCTGAAGCAACCCATCTGTGCTGAGGCCTTCAAGTATCACATCACTGACCAAAAGAGCTAAAGATGCTATATCTGCATCTGATAGATGTCATTGTCTGACTCATGCCTATAACCATGTTCACACATCCTCTAAGTTGAGAGATCAGATGTATGCTTTGGCATATTGTCAACATTATAATTTTGAAAAAAGTAGAGATATCTGGAAAATTGAATTTTCATCTATTTTCATTCTTCCCAGAGGTTGAATTGTCAATGACTGAGAGCAGTACAAGCCTGGTGTAAGCTGATGGTCCTGCACAGTTAGAATCGGGCACTATGCAGAATACATGCATTTCTCACATTGCCTTGCAAAAAGAACATGCTTGGGGTAGCCACAGAATCACAGAAGGGCTTGGGTTGGAAGGGACCTTAAAAATCATCCTGTTCCAACCCTGCTGCCATGGGCAGGCACATTTCTCACTAGACCAGATTGCTCAGAGCCTCATCCAACCCAGCCTTGAACACTGCTGTGGATGGGACATTGGCAACTTCTCTGGGTAACCAGTTCCCAGTGTCTCACCACCCTCACAGAGAAGAATTTCTTCTCAATTTCTAACTTTAACCTACTCTCTTGTCACTTTAAAGCCATTACCCCTTGTCCTATCACTCCTTGTCCTTGTAAAAAGTCCCTCTCCAACTTTCTTGTAGGCCTCTTTAGATACTGAAATGCTGCTGTCCACCTTAGGTATCTGGGCTTTTTTTTTGTATTTTCCCTCTTTCCCCTAATTGCATTTTTTAGGCACTTCTGATACCTGATTTTCTTCTGTGTGTTTTCTTTAGTAATTGTTTTAAAACATTTTCTTTGTCCATTTGCATGTCTTTCTCTTATCTTGCCAAGGTACTAATATCCTTTTGTTCTGGTTTTTGTCTACCCTTTTCTTATTTGCATTCAATTTTTATTTTTTTCTTTCAATCTGACTGCTTTTTTCTTTCATTTACAAAGTATCTTACCTTTCCATTAAATCTTTCTCTCTCTCTCTTAATTTCTGAGTTGAGCAGAAACATGTGGACCGTATTTTTGCTCGCTATAGGAATACATACGAGATGACCACTGGCTTTGGTTTCAGTGGGCAACTAACAGAGAGGGAAATGTAAACCGCAGTTGAGATCCATTTGATAAATGCTGGCTTGAGATTGAAATAAGAGCAAGAGGCTCGAATATCCAGCAGAGGGAGTGGTTTCCTCAGCCAATACCCCTCTGTTGGGGATGCCCTGACTCCAGACTCGAGGAGAGAGCATCAGCATGCCAGCAGAGGCGTGAAAGATATGTGGCAAAAAGAGATAGCTAA
The DNA here is from genome assembly GCA_013398175.1 of Climacteris rufus. Lineage (NCBI taxonomy): Eukaryota > Metazoa > Chordata > Aves > Passeriformes > Climacteridae > Climacteris > Climacteris rufus. The sequence continues at coordinate 63,086 of VZRZ01005623.1, forward strand.
AACACAATATGTAAACTACCTAAACAGAAAGCACTATCTTGAAATAGCTGTAATTTTTATCTAACTAGTAAAAAGTTTGAAGAATTTAGGAGGTAAAATTCAGAAATAATGGTTAGCCGGCAGGGTGGTTTAACCCCACTGGACAACTAAGTACTACACAACTGCTTGTTTGCTCCTTGCTCCACATTGCCCCAGTGGGGAGGAAAATCAGAATAAAAAAAGGAAACTTTTGCTATGAGATAAGAACAGTTTCATAATTGAAACAAAATAAAATATTGTTACACTACAACAACAACTACTACTGCTTCTGCTGCTTCCACTGCTAATCATGATAAAAAAGAGAGAGAGGGAGGAATAAAATGTAAGAGAAAGAAGTGGTGCTCAATACAAAGTCTCACCATCTGCTGGCCAATGCCCAGCCCATCCCCAGCAGCAATCAGCCCCTCCTGGCCAGCTCCCCCCAGTTTGCATCCTGGCATGGTGTTCTGTGGTGTGGAACATCCCGTTGGGCTGTTCAGTCAGCTCTCCTGGCCATGCTCCCTCCCCCTGGCTTGTGCATCTGCTCTCTGGCAGAGATGGGGACACTGAAGAGTCCTTGATTTGGGTAAGCACTGCACAGCAACAGTTAAAGCATCAGTGTGCTACCAACATTATTCTCATGCTGAATCCAAAACACAGCACAGGACCAGCGACTAAGAAGAAAATTAACTCTGTGCCAGCCAGACCCCAGCTACCTAGAAGTGTGAGACATTACTCAGGAAATAATTTTTACCAGTGGTGGTGATATTTTTCTCCATGATTGTCACAAATCAAATATTGATGAAGTGATATTAAGTCTGTAATAGGGAAATTTGTTTAATTACTGGAACATGTAATTTTTTGTATCAGTTCATTAAAGTGTAAACTGTAATGATACATATTGCTGAAATGCTTATTGGATAACAAAAATTTTACCTCTAACTATGAATACTATGTAAACAAATGTTAAGAACAAACAACCCATAAAAGCTGACCTATGTAATTAATTCACTGGTAGTGTCTGGAACATTTTGAATCTCAATTTGATCAGTATGTACTGAGCAAGTAGCAAGGTAAAAACCTCTGGGTGTTTCTGCAGAATGTTATTAATGACTCCAAAGATTTTCCTGAGGTAACTTCCGGGATTGAATGGAAAAGTCAAATTGATTCATCCATGAGCTGTCAATGTTTTGAAAGCAGTCATTGATCTCTGGGTGTAATGAGCACTAAGACAGGTTTTGACTGTACTGAACTATTTAGCTTTTGCTGTCTCTCTGTTTTTACTGGAAGCAGAGAAGGATGTATAGAGATGAGACACAGACAAGGTGGACTGACCTGAATAACAGCCCTGCAATTAAACTGACCCTAATCTGCTTTTGATAATGTTTGGTATTCTCCTTTCCTTCCATAATTTACTGAAATTAATACTAGTTTCTATTAAAAATAAGACTGATGGACAACAATCCTTTTGTTCCTCTAGATTAGAAACAAAATTCATGGACTGGGTTATTAGGAGCCAAAAAAAAAATATTCAAACTATTTTTTGAGAAATAAATGCTAAGATTAAAAAAAAAATCAGTATTAGAAACAATAGCAACTTGTTAATGATTCAAATAAAATTTTAATTTATGGATTGCCAAAGTTCTAGGATGCCATTTTAGATCAAAACACAAGATAAAAGGAAATTATAGAATAGTGTGTCATTTTCTAAAAGCATAGTGTAGCAAAGTTTATTAGCAATAAGGAATACAAAGTCACAAACTAAAACACAACTAGTTCTGGGTAAATAGTTCAATCTGTAATATGTACAGATTGATTGAAACTTGGGTGAAGTAAGGAGGCTTACTCTTTTTGTTCTTTAGCTCATGCCAAATGCCAAATTAATATTTGCCCTGACTGTGGACAATGGAATGGGTAGTGAAAGGATATTTTATTCTGTTGAAAAAAAGATTACTTTGTTTTGATAGCATTTTCTCAATTTATCAAAAGCGTATTAAAAAGTGTGCACCACAATTACTCATTTAATACATGGAAATACTTCTGGAATTCAACATAAAGAAGATGGAAGCCCCCAGCAAATTTATCTGGAAATAACTAACATTGCCTATATACTTTCTATGTATTTGTTCAGTACCTGTCACATGAGGACTCAGCATGGCTTTGGTCACTAGGAGCTACTTTAAGGATATTTAGTATTAAAATTCGACGGGAGAATACAGAAACATCTTGCTCATTATTTGCAAAATACTGTGGTAATTTCACGGTAGCCACAGCTGAGGCAGGGAGGCGTATTGTGCTTAATTCCACATTGAGACAGAAGGTTTCTCTTAAAAATCACATCTGAAACTGTGAACCATCAGTGAGTAATACAGGTATTGTCATATAATAGAATAGAAACATTATACCAAGTGATGAACACCTGTGACTTATTTTCACAGTCTGCTGCAGTCTGAAAATAAGGCTCAGAATTAGTGGTTTGATGACATTAGCCAAATTTCTATTCTCCTCAGAAAGGGAGGTGATGCTAGGTAATGTTTTGCTTAATATCTTTTGTTGACTATGATACCTATAATTTAGATCTAAACAGAAAACCAAAATTTAAAAACATAAGGGAAATTGAAGTTGTTAGCAGTGAAAAACAATAAAACTGAAGTACTAAGAGATGGCAAAGACTATTTGCATGGACACTCTCAAAAAACATATGAAAATTAACATGAACATTTCTGCATTATGCCATTTGGTCTGGATAACATGTATCATTGACAAGAGCAAACTGCAATATTGGCACGGAGATGACTGGTGGGTGATCCACTAGCTATTTTTAACTCTACCTGCTGTAATTATTTTCATATAGAATTAAGGAAAACAGTTTTTGTGAATTTTTGAAATATAACTATGGGGTTTAAAAGATGTAATGTGATATTAATATATGAAGGGATCTTTCTGACAGACTGAGTGTTCGGAAGTATTTTGGCAGCAGGTGCCATTTTTAGAATTTTTTAAAATTTGAGATAGTTTCTTTTTTTATTTTTTAGGGGGAGAGAGGAAACAGGTTTCTGAGGGAGGGTTTGATAGCGTATCTTAGGCTAAATAATATGGTCAGAAAAAAAATCAAACGGTGTTTCAGAAGGCTGTTCTTTTTTAAAAATAGATATTAGCAGACTGCAGAGAGCATCCCAATATCATGATGTAAATGGCTTAAGTATATATGAGGACGAGATCAAGACAGAGACTTTATTCAGACATGTAGCTATACTTACTTCATCTTCATCCACAGGGATATTTTAACAAACTAGAAGAATTTTCACTGCTTTTTGTTCACCAAAAAGCATCTTCTGCAGTGTCACCAAAAGGTTAATTAATTTTTAGATAATTGTGTAATGATCCTCCCTTTTTAAAATGTGTGATATATCAATAACATTTTAATCACATATTTTAGCTCCCATTGTTGTCTCACCATCAAACTGTCTCCAAAATATCCTCCAAATACAGAGTGAACTTGGTATTGTTTATGTTCTGGGAATAATTTTTCCAGGGAAAGTAGTGGAGAAGACTGCTAATGCAAACTGACTAAACTGACTAAAAAACATATATTCAACTTTTTGTATGTTTTCAAGATGAAAAAAAATGTATGGTTTGTGAAATAATTAACACATTTCCCCCCCCTTTTTCTCCCCTGGGAATTAATAAAATACTGTTTGTTCAATACTTTTGGCAGGCTTCAAGGAAAAGCAGAATCTACTGAAAGAAATGGAAAAATTTAGTACTTATAATTAGGTCTTTTCAAGTGCAACAAGTACTAGTAAAGGCTGGTATTTTCAGAGGTGCTATTTCCCCATTAGACCTCTCTGAAGAGTTCTCCTTGCTCTGTGAAGCATTGTTTTAGATAGTCACCTAAAGGATATGTAGTGGATTTGGTTACAGTTTCTGTAGTCATCATTTATTTTTGGTATCATTAGCTATTGGCTCAATACCAGTAGAATTTATCTTGAAAAGAACGTTTAGTAGCTTAAAAGGAAGATGGATGTTATTGCTTGGCTTGTATCATACAGCCATAGAATCATGATTAAGATTGGAAAAGACATCAAAGGTCATGGAGTCCAACCTTTGACCTAACACTACCATTTCAACTAACCCATAGCACCAAGGGCCCTGTCAGGACTCCACCACTTCCCTGAGCAGCCCATTTCAATACTTGATGAGCCTTTCAGTGAAGAAATTATTCCTGAAAGGAAGATGTTGACTTTGATGTCAATTATAAAAATATATTTATTGCCCGTGAGCACACTGTTAGTGGGAGTATCATGTGGTAGCAATATGTTTGCAAAGTACAGTAATTGAGTAGCTTCTAAAAGCTCTAAGGGAGCAATGCTCAAGAAAGTAAGGTCCAATAATGAGAAACAATGAAAGAAATATTCTGTGTATAAATATATGCTAACCAAATATTAGCACACATAGATACCAGTTAAAAATCTCGCCTTTCAATGAAAAGATGTGATAAGAGTTGGCAGTCCTTTTCTCATCTGGTTCAAAAAGCCTCCCCTCTTGTAGATCAGGCAGCATCTTTCAGGAAAATATACTTTCCAGGTCATACTGGGGCTCTTTCTGTAGACCATTAAAGGTTATGATCTGCTATAAACTATAGAGGTATACCAAACCTGGCCTGAGAACCAAGAACTGTCCACTCAAAGCAGCATGGAGTTCAGAACTGGTATTTTCCAGAGCAAATTCTTCTTCTTCTGAGCTGGGTGACTGTTGCTAAACTGTCAAAGGTTCCTGAGCTAGCTTCTTTGAAGTAGTCCTGATATTTGTTAGCATTGATGCTGAATGGTGATGAGTATGCACTGACATGTATACTTCAGGGTTTCCCAAACACCACTGCAGGAGGTTTTCACTTTGAATTGTGGTTCACATTTCTGTTATTTTAATTAGTTTAAAAGTTATCATTGTTTATAAAGTGCATTGATAGGAAATAGTGCATTTAGTGTATCTAGAGCATCTTGTGAGGCACCTTGTGTTTTGGACTAATTATTTTCAGAGTTTACCCTGTGGCATGACAGTTGCTTTCAGATGTTAGACATCAAAAATAAAAAAGACTTGAAGAATAACCCTTCTGACATGTCTAAGTATCTAGTGTGTCTCTTCAAGTACAGACTGTAATGTGTCTTGGTACTGGATGATCCAAATGGGTATTCATTTTTACTGGCTCTGACTGGTTTCCTGTGTAAAGAGTATACAGATTTGAGTGGACTGTTATTACCCTCTACAGAGGGTACAAACAAACAGAATAAATAGACACACAAATCTTTGATTATTATCTCTCCTTACTGTCCAGAAATGAGAGATTTTTCTGTGAATAGACAAAGACCATAAGCCATCAAGACAGCGCAGTGAACCTCTTTCATTCCAGACTATTAGTGGGGAGGGGGGGGGAAAACTGAAAATGGATGCCCCTTTTCTTCAACAAATCTAAACCAAGGTACTACCAAAAGTAGATAGCTTTTATGGGTTGGCTTAGAGCACTTCATAACACAGAAATATGTAGCATCACAACCGCAGTTGTTTTTTAAGGGCTAGATACTTAAAGGCCATCCTTTCCCTCATTTTGAAGTCATGCAGAGAACACTGAGATATAAATTCTCAAATACAGCCCCTTTTCAAACTTCTAGAATTGATATGGAATCATAGATTTCTTCTGGGCTGCTTCTATTGCAAAAATATTTCTGACTTTCAGTGAGATATTCCAATTATCTTTCTTATTTTGAAACCTATTGAGAAGACCTTATTTCTTAATGGATATAAAGGTATATTTGACTGCATCTTTGGCTGAATGTGTTTGCCTTTTGGCTGCTCCTCCCCCATCTGTAGAAGTCAACTACTTGAAATGAAGAACAACACAGACAAGAAGGGGATGAAGAGATAGAGAAAGAATAGAAGTAATAATACTGCAGCTTGGAATGAAGAGGCACAGAGGAGACACCTGTCTTACGATGCACCCAAGAAGGCTTCTTGAAGTTGCCTGCTGTCTTATGGAGTTGATCGTGTAGCTAAATGCTGATATTAGTGCTAATTAATGCTAATTTAACATGAATATTCTTAAAAGCTTGTGGTGGCCTATACCCGCTTCTTTGGAGAATTCAAATCCCAGGGCACAGCATATGAAAGACTAGAAAACTAAATCAATTTGATAATATCTTTCACATAATTTTAACTTTTGATCTGGTATCATCTTCATGTTAGGGATGAGTGCACTGCTTATTGTTCCTTTGGAACCTGGCTTGGATTCATTACTTTGAGCCCTAACCCTTCTTGCATTCCTATCCAGTAGTATCAGTAATCAAAACAGAAGGATGGTAAAATTGAAGAAGCACATATGGTAATAAATCCCCTGAAAAGAACACAGACTATAGCATAAATCTACCATCTGCTCTAAGATTTACAGTCTCCCTTTTTGCTTACTAGATGACAAACAGATTACCCACCCTATTAGCCTATGATTAAAGGGATTTTTCTGCTGTCTTGTAATAAAATCAGGTGGACTGATATTTGCCTCATACCTGGGCTTGCTCAACTGAGCCTCCTCAGTGAATGGAAGAAGGCTACCATGCTAATTCTAGACAACAGTTCCCTTTCTCACAATGAGAGTCATTACTCAAAAGTCATCGTAACAGCTAGTGGTTTCTCAAAGTGTGGTGAAAGAGAGGGGCAAATGTTACTGCTAATAAGGCAAATCAGCTGTAAACCCACATTTACACTTGAGACATTCAACAGAATGAGAGCACAGACATGTCTTGTTTAGGTAATACTACAACTTGCTGTGGCTATTTTTTGCAACTGGGATCACAGCACAGTAGAACACTTTTTTTCCAGGTGTTGCCCAGCAACATAACGTGGTTGCTTCTACGTATAGGTAAGATTTACCTCTGTGCAAAAAGAGACCAGTTCAGTTCTTTGTACTTCCAAAAGTTCAGTTAAAATTCCTTATTTTTGGGGAAGAGTTTCATGCAACAGAGCAAGACTGGAAGGAAGGTATTTTCCACCTCTTCAGAAGTGGCTGCAACTTGTTTGCCTTTCACAGAATCCTGCTCCATGCATATAAATTTTCATCCAGAACTATTGAAAACATGAGGAATAATCTCAGTTGAATCAGTATCTCTAAAGCTTAACTCTTCCATTTCTATCTTTTATTAACTGTTACCAGTTGACCAGAGGACAGGAGTCCCCCTGAGCAAATATACCAGTGTAACCTCTATATTTCCTTTACTTCTGGGGCTGGAAATTGTGCTCTTAGTGAGACAGAACAGCCCCAAGGCCCAATGCTTTGTCATCCCCCCAGGATGTCCTTTCAGATAATGTTTTTCTCATCTGAATATAATATAATTAACAGTATTGATATTTCAAATGTCTACATTTGACTCCGGATTTAAGACCTCAGACATAAATGAGGCACTTCAAGTCTTTTCTCTGAACCCTTGTTCCACATCACTGATCTGCATTCTCATTTGGATCTTACAGAAATTTCAAGCCCAGAGTCCCAGCTGCATATAGAGGAAATAGAATCTGAAAGGCCTGATCTGCAAGACTGCTAAGCACACAAAATTTAAGGAAGTCTTGATAGAAATCTTTGAAATTCAGAAAACATAGGGAAATTTTTCATCCTCACTAAGAAAACAAATGAAAACAAAAAGGAAAAACAAAAAACCAGAAAAGGAGAAGAGAGATTGTTTAGGTACTAGATAGAATTTTAAGATATAATAAAAATGCACAGATAGACCATTGATCTGTTTGGTTGAACTGGATTTTCATAATATTTGACATTTATCTCTCTTACAGTATTTTTTCAGCGAAAGCATGATAAGTAATCTTATTTTATTTCTTCTGTCTCCTTGAAGGTTTTTACTGGAAAGCTCATTAGTCCTGCTTTTTCCTGGTTTGAGAATTCTTTGGCTCATATGAAAATGAGATGGTCTAAAAGGTGGATGGGAATAAAATAATTCCTTTCTGAGTATATCCTCTTCATATTTGAGACATGTTTTCCTTCTAAGTGCCACTTTAGCAGTAATACCCCAAATACTTTTAGCTTTTAGATAATCAGCAAGGGCATGGATCATAAAGACGTACTCAAGTTAGTTAAAAGTTAAATTTCTCTAATATCAGCCATTTTCTTTTGCTCAGAATACCTTGGAGAATTCAGGATATTTCAGACTAAGCTTTCTTCTTTTCTTTCTTCTGCAAATTTTGAGGAAACTCTGGAGAACTGTTGCTGCATGAGAGACTGCCTGTCTCTCTGGCACTCGGAACAGGTGTGAATAGGAATGTTGGAAAAAATCTCTTGATGCTGTTTACCATGCAGCTACTAGCATTGCACTGAAATGGGGTGGAATTGCTCATATTAGGGTGTAATTATAAGTATCACTTTCTTACAGAGCAAGACAAAAAGTAATTTCATCTTTCTTTCAGTGTGGTAACTACCTAACACAGCCCTTGTCTTAATTATTGTTATTATAGGAAGGGTAGTCATTACTGATCATATACAGAGACATTTGCTTCACTGTCTTGATTATGTTAATAATTATATTAACTGAATAAACAGTCTCAAGCAGTCCTAAGGGACATAAGAACCTCACTGTTATTATGAGTTGTCTTTTTGAAACCTACTAGTAAATTGAACTGTGCCAGGGAGCACTCCTGAGAGCTGAAATTCAACTGTACATGCTGTGAAATTTTTACTGTGGTTCTGTTGGGGTTTAACAGCAGTCAGCATCAAGCCCCACACAGCTGCCTGCTCACTCCCCTACCAGCAGGATCCAGAAGATAATCAGAAGGGTAAAATCTGGAAAACTCATGGGTTGAGATAAAGGCAACTTAATAGGGAAAGCAAAAGTTGTGCACACAAACAAAGCAAAACCAAGGAATGAATTCACTGCTTCCCATGGGCAGTCAGGTGTTCAGCATCTCCAGGAGAGCAGGGCCCCATCACAGGTTACAGTGACTTGGAAAGACAAAAACCATCACTCCAAGTGTCCCCCTGCCCTTCCTTCGTCTTCCCTCCACTTTGTATCCTGAGCACAATGTCACATGGTCTGGAATATCCCTTTTGGTCAGCTGGGGTCATCTCTCCTGACTGTGTCTCCTCTCAGCATCCCAGGCACCCCCAGCTTCCTCACCAGTGTGGCAGTACAAGAAGAAAAAAGGCTGTGGATCTGTATGAGAACTGTGCAGCAATGACAAAAATTCTCTATCTTATCAGCTCTGTGTTCAGCACAAATCCCAAACACAGTCCCATACCAGTGACTGTGAAGAAAATTACCTCTGCCCCAGCCAAAATCAGCACAGGTCCCTAGTATATTTTTGTCCTGCATGAGATTGCACTGTTCCAGATAACTTCCGAGCTCTATTTGTGATGTATTATGGATCATTTCCACTAGTCAATTTGCATGTGCCCGAGCTGCTTTATAGGCTAAGATAATTTAGGAGTGTGGAAGTGAGCTGTTCTCTCCTGGTTGGCGTCAGCAACTGTAATGCAGGCACACTTCACTAAACTCACAGTATACAAGAGTGACTCTACATATTAAGAGACTCTACATAATTTTGTTCTTTGACATAATGAAGGGCTAGTAACAATCTTCTTTTGTAAGGCTCACTTATTCCCCATTTCAGAGCAGACAGCCAGAATGACCTTGTTTCCTTGACATCTGGCTGAGCATCTTAAGAGCAGCTGATACACAAATCTTCTTCCCTCAAATCTCGACCAGAAGTGATGATGCTCATTTTAAAAACTCTCTGCTTACTAAGGCACAATAAACCTGTTGCCAGCTCTCAGTAACAAGGTTGACTAGAGTTAAAGCAGTGATCCTTCTTCTTAAATTGCATCTGTGAGTGCATTTTCTCACTCAAACTAGGCAATAAAAAACAAGAAAAAAGCGCAAATGTACGCTAAAGTTCACAGAGCATACATGTTATCACAAGAAAGTTCATTAGCTGTTATAAGAGAGAAATTCCAAAGACATAGACCAGACAGTGTACAAACCAGATTTCTGAATATCACTGTAAAACAGGTTCCTGTCTGTTCTATGTGTACCCATCCAATTCAGGCCAACTACTACAGATGCTCAAAGTGCAAATTCCTCTGATGTAAGGTCCTCTGAGGAGATAAATTAGCTTTACTTTAAAATAATTGCTAATACAGTGATGTAACTGAATGAAAATAATTAACTTATATTCTCAAGGGCAATTTCCTACTTGCTAAAATATAAAAGTATCAAAGAAATTCTTAAACACATAGAAAGCAAGAGATTTAAATGTTAATCACACCTGTCATAGTTAAATAGATTCTGCAGAAGTCTGAGATATGTAGTCAAACATTTCATGTCATCATTAGTGAGGATAAAGGAACACCTTTTTTAAGACACCAGTTTCATATTGTAATTGCTTTTTCTTAAGGCATTCTATATCCTTTTTCCTGATGCCTTCTTACATTCTGGAGCTGTGTCATCCTTCCTGCTGGATAGCAGAGTATTCTGCTTGTCACATACTACGTCTGTGGTGCTGCAGCTTCTAACTAAAAAAATCAAAGAGCCGAATAATGAAGGTACAGGATCAAGTGGCTGGAACTTCATTGCCATGAATGTGGAAAGATCTGGAAGTATTTCTGAATGGCATTTCTTGCTCTTGTCTGGAAAACAGTTTTGAATACTTCAGTAATTTCAGGGATTATTTGTTTGAAGACACCAGTTTCAATATTTTCTTTCCTTCCCTCTAAAGGTTATTAGTATAAGGTATAGAAAAAACTTGAATGGGGATTGCATATTAATATGTTGTCTGTTTGTTGACAATATTTTTATTGGCCTTTAATCTGTATAGTAATTTCTTCAAAGTTGAGTGTATTTCTATCACGCACCTTATAACTAAATTTATGCTAAAATTGCATAGTGATGAGATATTAAGAAGAACTTTGAAATATAATTAATTACTTCTGGATTAGGAAAGGCAAAAATGTTGCAATTCTTCTAACTACAAATCATATATGCCAGAAATCATAAACACCTCAGAAAAAGTTCACTTCTGTTATGCAGCTGCTCTTGCAATTTCTCCTCAGTTATACCTTTTTGTCATTCTCAGGCTGGTGTACCCTGAATAGAAGCTAAAAGCAAAAGCAGTCAGAGTCACAGATAGAAAAGGTTTGGAGCATAAGGAGAGCTTTGTTGATGCTTCTCCTCATGTAAAGCATGCTGTATAACTCTGGAGACTTGAGCAGGAAACTTACTGATCATCAGAGGTTCAAAGCATTGGTAAGAAATGTGAGACTCCTCAGATTAGGACCTTTCAGTCTGAATATAAGGAAAAGACAATGAATGAAGAAAGGAAATGCAGTATGTAGTCAGTATGTAGTCACAAATGCTAATTTCTTTATATGGCTACATGAATTTCGCATTATAATAAAGTGGCTAACAAGTTTGTCTCACTACTGCTTTTCACTGAACTCTTCGCAGCTGAGTTTGGTCATTATGGCTTTTTTTATTATTGACATCCACAGGAGTCAGACTGCATACAATGTCTATGAAGTCTAATGAATACAAAAGCAAACATCCTTTCTTGCTTTTTAACTGGGAAAGTGCAACTTTGCAGAACCCTAATAATTGTTTAGTCCACTCTTATACGGAGCAGCAACTGCTTTTGCAACTGCAGTATTTTGATGACTGTCTTGGATTTGAGCAGCAACTGCTTTTGCAACTGCAGTATTTTGATGACTGTCTTGGATTTGAGCCATGGCTTTGTAGATGAACTTTGATATTTTTGATTTTTTTTATTTCTGAGTTTTATTTATTTATTTATTTATTTTAGAGTGGACCTTTCAAGCTATTAAATCAAAGCACTGCATTATGGCCACAAAACAAGCTGAACATTTGAGATGCAGGTAAAACATTCATACGAGGATACTCTTTGGAATAACAACATACCAGATTTTGTATTACAGCCTTGGCTTGGAATTATCTGTTTTAGCTAACAACTTGTTTGAAGGTCAAATTTACTAGTGAAGTCACAGGTAAAAAAGAAACTTCTTCCCACCATTTTGCTTACAGTCCCAATGGGATTGAAGTGTTCTTACATTTAAGAGACTATTTGTGAGGACCAGAGTCCATATTTTTCAAGCATTCTATCAATGTCGCTAATTTTTGACAAAGTAACTGTGAAGGACATAGAAAAGTATTGTAGAATGAAACAAATAATTTGAAGAATAACCTCTAGCTGATGTAACTGGCTAAAAAAGGCAACCATCCAAAATGAAAATTGGTCTGAGAAAGATAAATTATAAATAGTCTTTCCGTGTAGAACAGTTAATTATAAAGCTTCTCTGTATCTGTTGCAAACTACTTTTTAATAGGAAAAGCAAGAGATAGTTAGTTGCTACATTGTTGAACATGTTCTGATTTCTCTTCTGCAAGACTAACTGTTTAAGTTTTGCTCCTTTTCCTGCTTCTGCAGTTTTCACGTGGTCTCGTGGTAAAGAGCTGTAGACAGTAAAGAGGACAGCCCTTCTGGGCTTTGAACAAAATTTATTTCTCCTAGTTGAACTTCAGAATTTGATACCACATGTTTTGTTCTATGTTATTCTATTTTAATATCAAGTGCCTGTAAGTATAGTGAGCATAACTATGCAATTAATCTTTATGTTTATGATTTATTATTATTAAATTATATTAGAAGATTATAATTCATAGAGACATAGAATAATAGAGTATCTTGAGTTGGAAAGTACCTACAAGGATCATTGAGTCCAACTCCTAGCCCTGCACAAGACACCCCAAGGATCACAGAATCACACCATGTGCCTAAGAATATTTTTCAAATGCTCCTCGAACTGTGGCAGACTCGGTGACATGATTACTTCCTTGGGGACCCTGACCACCCTCCAGGTGAAGAAACTTTTCCTAATATCCAGCCTAACTTCCCTCAACACTGCCTCATGAAGTTCCCTTTGGTTGTATCACTGGTCATCAAAGAGAAATCAGCACCTGCCCTTTCTCTTTCCCTTATGAGGAAGTTGCAGACTGCAATGAGGCATTCCTTCAGTCTCTTCTTCTCCAGGCTGAACAGACCAAGTGACCTCAGCTGCTCTTCAAACAGTCTCCCCTCGAGGCCCTTCATCATCTTTGTGTCCCTCCTTTGGACACTCTTCAATAGATTTATGTCCTCCTTATACTGGCAAAGGAACTTGAAGTGAGTCCAGTCTCTACCAGTCTCCACTACTGCTGCAGAGTAGAGTGGGAAAATACCTCCCTTGACTGTCCAGCAATGCAGCAGGGGCGGCAGTGGCTCAGCTGCCTCACCATGGTCTTCACCATGTGCTGCAGGGTAAACTCTGCTCCGGCATCTACATCACCTCTTTCCCTTCCTTCTTCACTGACCTTGGTGTCTACAGGGCTGTTCCCCTCACATCTTCTCACTCCTCTCTTCTGGCTCTAATTATACAATTTATTTTCTCCCTTTCTTAAATACATTATTCCAGAGGCAGTACCGTGGTCACTGATGGGCCTGGCCTTGGCCTGCAGTGTGTCCATCTTGGACTCATCTGGCATTGGCTTTACCAAACAGAGAGGAAGCTTCTTGCAGCTTCTCACAGAACCCTGTAGGCCCCCACTACCAAAACCTTGCCATGCAAACCCAATATACATTCTTCCAGTAAGAGTTCACTTTCTGTAAAACAGTTTTACCATATTAGTCTTTTTTGTAAGAAAGATTTGCCCTTGGAAGATACCACTTTTAATATCTTTTTCTAACAGGTTAGTGTCTTAACCAATAGGTTGTCAGCAGGACTTTTCAGGACAAAGAAGTGAAAATGAAATATGTAAGTAGAATAAAATACAGACATAAAATCTCTAAAAGTTTGGCCAAGAAAGGTGTATTAGTGATATTGTCATCAACCTATTATGTGTTTTGTTGTCAAGTATTCCTGGCCCCCAAGTTTCGTCATCTCCATCTAGCTATTTACACAAAGATGTTAATACCCCACTATCTGTTCACAAGGCTAAAACTGAGAACCCATCTTCTAGTACATGTGAAACCTGAGGTATAAGAAAATAATAAAATACTGCAATAATAGAGCTTTTTTATTTCCCAGTGTTCTGGAAGACAATGACCTTTCTGCTAGCCTTTATTGGCATTCAACTGTTGAGGTGCATTAAAAGTCTTCTTTCCCTTTTTAAAATTTTTATGCCAAGTTAACTTATCCTAATGTTAGATTTTATTTACTTTTCCAGAAGTAACATTTATAAGGGGAAATATCAACAGAACATGATGGAAAAATGATTGAGTTTTTAATAATCATCCAAGAATGTACAACTATTTGAATAAAATCATTTTGGAGGGACGTCTTTCTAGTGTATAAACTTTTTTTGAGCAATTTCTGCAAGCTGATTTTCTAATTTCTTCCTTGTTATCTTCACTTTTGCATTCCATAGGACTTTCCCAGGGAGTTGCTATTACTTTAAGCAATTCCTGGCATCCTGAATCATAACAGATGTCTGAATATTGAAAAACTGTTTTTTATTACAAGACAAGAATCTGTTGGGTCTAGAAGACTGTGTGACTTGACTTAATGCCAAGGTCATATTTTTGTTTCTATTTTCCTTAAGCCAAAACAGAGAACTTTTTTTTGGTTGTTGTTTTTGTTTTTGTTTTTTTTAAGATATTGTGGGCTCTTCATTTTCTAACTGGTAAATAGTCAACTTAAAGATACAAAAAAACCCTCACCTCATAAGGTCCCTGCCACATTATGCTTATTAAGAGGCTTTATGAGCAAGAAAATAACCAGCACCTTTGGGAGAATAAGTTGAACTAGATTTTTCCAAAAGATTGTTGTCTGAAAGTGACTGCTCTTTGAAGGTAGCAAAACTGAGGTAAATCCTTACCACAGAAGCATCAAGAAAAAGTTCCTACACTTGGAGTAGCAAAGCAGAAGGAAATCAAAAGAACTGTTTTGAAAGGATGACCCAATCTTGCTCTCTAATTTTATGACTCTATGCCAGTGAACCGCATAGGAGAAATAGCACAGGATAAAATAGAGGTGAAGAAAACATCTGTGTGTATCAGCCACGAATTTCAATCAAATAAAGGACGAATATGTAGAATCACATTTATGTTAATGCATATCAGAATTTTGTACTGATGTGAAAGTTTACTCAGCTGTGATCTAGAGAGAATAAAATTTTATATTGTGAATACAGGTAAAACTGTAAAACCACAATATTTTCATTGCTAGAACTATAACTAAATCCTACTTTGTGCAGAAAGCAATTATTTTCACTACTGTGAACAGTGTACAAAGAATTGCAATTGTTCATTTTAATAGTGTCATTTTAATATTTTGTTTTCTATTTTTATCTATATTTAACCATCTAAGTTTCAATGTCATTTGCTGTTTCCTGTGTGCTCTTTCAGGCTTTGGGAAAATATTTCCTGAATATATTTCACTGTGATCTCTGTCCATCTTCATGCCAAACCCTGGCACTGTTATGTACTGGTGGAATAAAAATATACTTAGTAGCATCTGCTGATGGTACAGAATCCACCTCACCAAGTGGCAAACACTTCCAAGGAAGTATCTTCACTAAAGGAAAAACAGACCCTGAAATTCTCATGGGAAGAGCAGATGAAATGCATCAACATGCAGACATTAACTTGCTTCTCACAGATAACACTGCAGGTTCTATTACTAGAAGATTATGCCATAAATACACTTGTGTAGGTCATTATGAAAGAGAAAAATGGCAAGCATGTTTGGGATTTCAAAGTCAGTTACACTTCTTGAGTAATAACTGTACAAAGTTGACCATATAATTGTGGTAAATGTCAGCATCAAGGACACAGGCAAAAGAGTGAAAGAACAGAGCAGCTCAAGGAAGGAAGGGCAAGAATCTTCCCACAGATTAAAAGATTTAGTTTGAACTGTGATTAAACATGGAACTAGCACCTGTAATAACAGGATTTTTTTTTTTTCTGAAAGGACCAGAACAGCTGCTAAGGAGAAGACATACATGATGGCACCTCCAGGAGTTGATTAACCCACCAAAAATCCCAAGACACATTCTTGGGTACAGGAAAGGAAGTGCAGCTGTTCAACAGGAGTGACCTGTAAGATCATTAGACTTTCTCATAAAGGTATACCAGAATTAGCAGATTCATTTTGAATTTACACCTGGCAAACATTAATAACAAGGGTAGCATCCCTCCCACAGGCCATTGTACTGCCATTTGGATTATCTAGAGCATATGGGAATAGGTCTTGGCAAAAATGCTAATAACGCAAGTAGAGACCTGTGAATGAATGAGTCCTGCCAGACGTTTGGGCACAACACTCATGAAGGAACTAACTATGATCCAGTTATGGCATCAGCATGGTCTTTGTGATCCTGCCTACAGAAACACAATGGCTGCCCTGTTTTGAAGGATGTCACACCACATATATTACAGATCTACATGCTAAGAAGCAAATAGGTACAGCATAAGGGGTTTCTCCACCCCTATTGATGGGATTGATTTTTAACAAGCATGAGGATTGCTAGTGGAAAGAGAGTTTTATTTTTATGTCATATGTCTGGTTGTGTGGTTACCATGACTCTGTCTGCATAAAGTCTATATAGTTTTGAGAAGTTGTACTTGCCTTATTCTTTCTGGTGTCCTGTTGAGTCAGAAAAATACGTAGAAACAATGAGAATAACACGTCTTTGGTGTTGTATCTAGTATATTTATTTGGCTTACAGTTCAATCTTGACTAATTATTTTAGTGGTTTCATGCAGATACAGTAGAATCTGATACATCACTAAACATGAATCCCATGGCAGAGACTATTCTACAGTGGCTGAATAAATCTATGTTAAAGAATGGACCCTTCCCTGCATGTGATGCATGGCATGCAGCTGTATATTATTCTTATAATCAGTAAATACTGCAGAGAAATTTCTAAGATTAGACGTCTCTGAAAGACATTGCCGACAGCTTTTAAGTGTTGCAGAGCTGGAGTGATTCACAGTTTTTAGGCAGACAGAAATTACAAACTCGGAGTGTCATTTTTCTCTTCACATTTAATAAATGGTGAAATAGAAATTTCATTGCTACATTTTATATGAAGATTAGGTCCTTAAAAGAGTAAGTCTCTATTATCATGTGTAATACAGTATGCATCAAAGCAGAAGGAGCATAAAATACTTCATCTGATATTTTAACATTTGTTATGTAGTATTGTAAAATGGTGAATTTTATAGGTAATAAAGGATTAAATCATCCACAAGAAGAGAAATAAGTTCTGTGTAGTATAGACTTAGCTGTATGAGTTAGTTAAGATTATATGTTTCCTTTTGTAATATTTGAGAACAAGTCTGTACATTCTGCTCTGTTACACTGAACATATATGATTTACATAGCATACAGACAAAACACTAACACATAAAAACTTGTAGTCATCCTTTTAGCACTAGCAGAACCCAGAAGTCCTTAGAGACAGATAAGAAATATTTTAAGTTTTCACCAACTGGTCTATCTTGGAGGTGAGGTAAAACTTGTGTGCTGTTAATGCTCAAATTAGTCTTGCAGAAGACACACATGTATAGATCTTTCAACAAATCTGCTGCTGAGCAAAATCCCAATCTAAAGACTCCATATTGCTGAAATGTGCAATAGTCGTGAGCAACTCGCCATAGTTCAATCCCTTTAGGCATTGTGAGATGCATGTTGTCAGAGCAAAAAACAAACATCCTACTGCCCTAACATTCCTGCCAAGCTCCTTGATAGCACCACTGGCTCTAAAGCAAACCCACCAGACAACTCATGAATCAGCTCAGTTTTCATTTAGCCTACCAAATTAATGAGAAATATTGCCTCTGTGAAATGCCATACCAGAGCATGTTACCTACCAATCTTGTGAGTGTTCCCCCAGTTTATAGCATGATACATAAATAACCCACAGACTGCTGAACTATTACCTCTTGGCTGGAACCACCTGTGATTGCTTGAGATAAGGGATAACATAATTTCTTCTCTTACTAAATTTTTTTTTGCAACACATGAAATTTTGAATACTTTGATATTAGACATCATTCAGCTGTTCTTGAGTTCCTTAAAGGACACCTGAATGAATGCAGTGGGCTCTTAGCAAGATCATTTCAAACAATATGTAAGAAAAAGTAAGTACAAAAGAAACTTCATTGAAATCAGGATGGCACACTGACCTGCTATGGAGAAAAAAAACTGAGTAACACAAAAAGGGAGAAATTGGCTGCATGTGCTGTTCTTTAATGGATGAGAAAAACAGGCATACAAGGACAAAATTAAAAAGACTGAACTTGAGATAATGAAACAAAAAAACCCATTGAGAATCAGACATCCTTTTGTAAGAGAATGAAATGAATAGACCCAATCTGTAAAGGGGAGTGATGGTTAAATAATCATAGGTGCGGGAAAAGACAAAACAGCTGTCAAAGACCTCTTTATTACCACTTGGTTAATGAACATTCATTACAATAGTAAACAGACCATAACATCAGGAAAAAAATAAAATATGTGGATATGCTGTATGGCTACAGGTTGCAAGGGCTGGTGAAGCTCAGTTTTCTTTGTTGAAAAAATCCTGACCAGCCTTGGAACCAACCAAGATTACTGCTTCAAATGTGGAAGATATAAGTCCAGTATGGAACATAACTTAAAAGCTGCAAGAAAGAACTTGAAGAATTTTTCAGCCTAATGTTAACATTGGTTACAGTGCTAGAACAATCACTTTGTGAGCATCTGTAGGAGAACAATGCCAGTTGAGTATCCAATGTAGATTTCTCAAGTTCAAATAATGGAAGCCAATGTAATTTTGTCTTTTGTTAGAACAAGACTGGTGAATGAGGGAGAAACAGGTCATATGACATACTGGCTTCTGTACGTCATCATCCTGCTTGACATTCTCGTTTGCAAACTAAGCAGAGATGGTCCAGATGAAACGGTCACCCAGTGAGGAAACACAATGCATTTCTTAACTGTGTCAGTCTGGGAAGTTGTCCCAGTACTGCGTAAGCCTGTCTACAGCATGCTTCTGTTCAACATGTCTGTTAATGGCCTGGATGGTGGAAAACAGAACATATTGAGAAAGTCTGCAAGTATTGCTTGAATACATAGTTTTAAAGGTTTCTGAGGAAAGTGATAACTGGCATTCAGTGTGTTCTTACCGTAATAGAGTTGAAACTCAAAAGAACATTACATTTGTGAATCACATCCAAAAAGCAAACACAAATGATATTACCTTTATACATGTACATTATATTGCTAAAATATAGCTTTTTCTTTAAATTCATGACATAAGTATATAGACACTAGGGAAAAACATCTTTATAAGTAGTCAGTGATCTCTGCAGAACAGAGTAACCCTGGAATTCACTGCACTAAACCCCACAACATGACAGAGGAAGTGTATATGTTTTTTGAGGAATACCTGAGTGAGGTTCTCATGATTAATTGAGCAAATGATGTGATTAGAAACTATTTTAACTTAACCCAGAAAAACAAAGTAGTCTGGATAGATGAAATAAACCGTGCTGCACATTTAGGAATGAGCAATCAAGCATAATCACATATCACAGGATCATAGAATTATAGAATCACAAAATAAGCTGAGTTGGAAAGGATCCATCAGGATCATTGACCCTAACTGCAGGCCCTGCTTATATAAGATATGTGGGGGAAAAAAATCACAACATTGGTTACTCTGAGGGGAAATACTAATGGAACATGATGGGAGGTGAACAGAGGCACAGAGTCTATTATTATAGGACTACAGTGAAAATGTAAATTTAAAAGAAGAGCTAATGTCAGATTCTGCACAACAGGCCATATTGTTACCGCTAGGGAGAAGATATGTAAACACATCATCAGGCTGTTTGAATTGGCAACACCAATTTACACAAATGGAGAACAATTCTATCACAGCAAAACAAGATATTCCTGGTATCATTTTTCCTTGTGGATTTTCTGTGGAAAATGACTCCTGAAATGGACTGTGAACATTTTCCCAACTGTGTTTGGTATTGCTGTCTGCTGACCCTTTTTGTGCTCATCCAGTGCAGCTGCATTAGTTTTTTCTTGAAAATGTGTCAGTGGAGACTCAGGCATGTCTGACCACCTGCCATTTGGTGTGAAATGGAAGAGTACAGTCTGCATTGGTGTTTCATGAGGTGTGACTCCAGAGCTATTAATTAACATAAACAAGGATGGGAGGCTCCCTTCAAGGTTTCTAACTGTAACTTTTTTTGGGTGTTTTTGTTTGTTTTTCTGGGCTGGAGGGGAAAGATATTGGGAGAACCTTATGTACTTTCCTATTATAAGACATTAGTAGAATCCTTGGTCCACTTTTCCTGTGAGGGCTGTAAAGAGAGTGATTTGAGACCAGGAAAGTTGTGTGGACAAAAACCTTCCTTCAATTGTTATGCTAGATTCATCTTTCACAAATAACGTGAACAACAGTTATCAGAAAAAGACTACAGAATTATGTATGACCGGAAATGAAGAATCTGCTATTTGAATTCATGCTAAGAAGAGGTAAAAGAGTGGAACAGAACTGTATTGTCCTGCTTACACAGTCCCTAACTCAGAGAAAGATTCCAATTTATTGCACCCAATCTGTACTTGACTAGAAAAAGGAGTAGATAATTGACATATATGTATGTGCACATAAGAGAAAAGTTGATATTTGACTTGAACACCTGCCTGCAGTCCTGAACTCTGTATAATGGGAACTTTTTGCCACTTTTCCTGGAAATTCATATCAGATGTCAAAGTTGAAAAAATAGTGAAATAATTGTACCACTGACATATCTTTTAATGGCTGTTGTTTTAAGTGTATTGCTCCAGAGTGAGGCCATAGTTTCATAGTCACCAATGCAAAAAACCATATCATTGAGTCACTCATTTATAAGAAATTGATCCAAATCAAGCATGCAGTTATTGGCTGTATTTATATTGGTTTAGTTAAAGCACACCATGAAATTTCTGACAGATTTTTAGCCAAAATCCAGATATAGGAGGTCAGATAAGACTGGTTTTGTTGTACAAAGTCAGGCCATCAAAAGGTGTAAAAATATCCCAAGATGCAATAATTTGTGCTGAACCAGTGATTTTTTGTCATGTGATGATGCTGATTTTGATCTAGTACTGGGGGCTCTAAAGCCAGACTCGGTGTGTCATGAAACAATGGACTGATGCCTTAGTTGCAGGTTTTTTTGCAACTACATCCCAACAGGTATAAAAAACTCCTCCCTGATTTGCTTGTAGATGTGTCATGGTTTAACCCCACAGCTAAGTACTGTGCAGCTCCTTGTTGGTTCCCCTCCTGCCTGCCTCCCCTCCAGTGGGGAAGAAAGTCGGACAAAAAAAAGTAGAACTTGTGCGTTGAGAGAAGAACAGTTTGATAATTGAAGCAAAGAAAAATGCTGCTATTACAATATTAATGATAATAATAGCAATGATAATAGTTAAGCCTGTAGTGAAAAGTAGAGGGAGAGAGACAGAGAGGTAGAGAGACAGAGAGACAGAGAGACAGAGAGACAGAGAGACAGAGAGACAGAGAAGAATAAAACCCCAAAGAAACCAGTGACACACAATACGAGGTCTCACCACCTACTGACTAATGCCCAGCCTGTCCCCCAGCAGCGATCATCCCCCAAAATGTTATTTCTTGTTTCCTCCTTTCTGGACCGGGAAATCTCAGTGATTCAGTGATTAAATCTGCAGATTCCACTAAGCTGTGCAGAACCAACTCAGGCATGATGCCTTGTGGCATGAAGTAGGAATGAGTAGTCACATATGTGACTAACACATATGTGCATAGCACATCATGCACAATAAAACTAAGAAGCTCTTCAGAACAAAACAAGATTTATTGTGGGAGAAGAGGAGCAAAACCATATATGACAGTTAAAATTACCAGGGAAAGAAAAAGGGAAGGGGCAATATAATCTACTACTGACTCTGACTGCAGCCAAACCCTTGGCTTTGCCCTGAGTGTGATAGTTCTCAAATTGCCTGTAATGGCCAGTACTCTGCAGATGACCCATAAACCTCTGCAAAGCAAATTAATTACAATTTTTTTTTGATATTCAGAGAAGTGCTGTGTATTGAACATGCACTCATCATGCCCAGCTAGTGTAAATATGATTTACAGGGGATTATATATTCACAGACTGGAAAAGGCTTTGTTAAGGTTGAAAATATATCAAGTCTAGGTTTTCCTTGAAAAGAATGGTGATTTTGAATGGTTTTATTTTTTAAATGGGTGAGTACTTCAATGATAAAGCAATGAACCATGGGAAGAAGCTGAATGCTTATGAACAGATGTAGAAATACCTCCAAATTTGGGGGTGAATATGACTCTTTATGGAGAAGCATAATGAAATAATGTACTGCAAAATTTTAAAAAGCTTTTCAAAACTGGGAGAGATGATTATTCTGAAAGTTGCTGTAATCCTTTAATTTTCTCTCTGTAGAATATTCTACAGCTAAACACTCTCTTCTCTGTAAAGAAAAAGAAATATTAGAAATGTAATTGCTGAAAATTAGAACTTGAAGCTGAAGTGAAACTAATTAAAACTGGATGTTGAGCATGGGCTTTAACAAAAAAAAGTGAAATATTGAAAGAAACTATCAAAGTAGTTGTTTTTTTTTTTTTTTTTTTAATGATCAAATGTCTTCAAATCAAAATTGGATCCTAAATTATTTGGATAAGTACTGGGGTAATTGGGAGAAATAGAATAGCCTATGCCATGTAGAAGACCAGACTAAATGATAGTAACTCCTTCAGAACTTCATTTTATCAATTTCTGAAAAAAGTAAGGCCAAACCTGCCCTTTCACCAGCCAAGGATCCTGCATAACCAGATATTATATATTTTTCCATTTTATGGATATTATTAATTTCAGCAAAATCCCACTGCAGTGATTCTTGGCCAAGGCTGCAGCCTAATCTGGTGCCAGTGTGAAAAATAATGAACACGAGAAAATCTGGGTGTGGAAGTGAAGTAGATTAACAAAATTTAGAAGTATATGAAATTTGTATCTGTTTAGATGAAGGAGCAGTCCCTCCTCTCCCAGAGTCTGGGCAGTTTATCACAGAAAATTCTTGAAGTGTGCAACTGTAAGTGTTCAGATTTGTGTACAGGTATGTGTGTGTGTGTGTGAGACACATCAAGCATCAAGTTACCAGTGTGGCAATATACCTGACTTGCCAGTCACTGGAGTTTACAGCTTCCTAATTGCTAAGCAGTAGCTGGAACGTGCCCATGCACTGGAATCTAGTTTCCCTTGGATGTTCTTTCTGTGGGATGCCTTTGATGGCAAATGATGGGTGTCATTTGCGCTTCCAGTCTATTCCTGTGCCTGGGTGGTGTTACTAAAAGACATTTTCTATCAACTACCACCTGCTGGGTGCTAAGAGAGTTTGTCAGCATAGCTGTAGGCCTTTTCACAGATCTCGTTACAGTGCCCAAGAGCATTCCAATTTAATTGACTGGAACAGTGTGAACTGCCTGCCTCGGTCTATACTGAATGTGTTTACCGAACTGGGTGCTATTGATGGCTGATGCTTCCCAAAGTGTTTAAATTATTAATAGAAACTAATAACTGAAGTAGTAATTAAATACGTTAAAAAGCCTACTTGTTCTGTAACTACTTTCTTTACATCAGGGAAACAATTTTAGCTGTACTCAGTGTTAGCCTTAATTTTCCCCCTGATATCCATGAAATTCCCAGTCCATAAATATTCATCATCTACAAAAATGTGTGTTTTACTTTATGTCAAGAGTGACCCCACACCTCAGAATGATAAATAGTGGATATGTGTTGCTAAAAATTGATCAGGCATATTTCTGTCCAATTTCTCACCATTTGTCAAAACCAGTCTGGCTCCCCAGAGAAGAAGACCCTGGAGAGTACACAAACATGTGAGCTTGGTGTCCCTTGGTCCTAGAACATAGCCAAGCTCTGCGGTGTTTGACCTCTAGATCTGCAGGGATGAGAAACTTACTGAGTATGAGCAGAAAGGGTTTCTGGAGGAGAGATGGTCTTTCTGTTTTTAACTCACAATCTCCAACATTTGCATATATACCACATTGTAACCACAGTTGTAACTGCTATAACCTAGGTATAGTCATTCTATCTTTTCTGTTTAAAGGAAGGATTATTCTTTAAACTATGACTTTCCTTGATGGTAGATTATATTCCTTCCAGCCAATATTTTTTATTGTACTTCTTCCAACTCTATCTGTAAAATGCACATAACGTAAACCCTTGACCAGAGTATTAAAAGTTCAGTTACCAATAATTTAGTGACAAAGTTCTCCCCAAATTAATTCTGTTACACTCCACTGACTTCTTTTCATTAGAGATTAATATCCTACTAGCTTTTATTTGTTCATTCATTTTTTTCAGTATTTCCACTCTGTGTATATGAGGAACATTTGGCAGGTTCCCAGCTTAACAATGACTTTTAGCAGCTTGAGTCAGCCAGGACACTTCTTTCATTGGAGTGCTGATGACTTATTTCTTCTACAATGTGAAAACTGTTCTTGCTCTTTCTACTGCCTTTGTGAAACTGTCCTCCTGAAGTCTGTAATCAGTTGGTTAGGTTCCTCTTTAAACATTTACTAAGCTGTATTCTCCTGGTCCCATACACATCAATTCCAAATATACTTTTTACTTTGTCAGCAGAAACATGCCCCTTCCCAGGCCCAAATAAACATATCCCCAGAAAATATGATATAAACTGACCTGATTTGATATTTAGAGTTATTTTAGTGTATTTCACTGGTACTCCATTGCTTGGATCACTTCTAATAAAACAGAAGCAGTTTGAGAAAATTGCCACATCAATTTCGACCTGTTTCAGTGTTTTCAGGTGCACATGAGGGTATCAGCAACATCTCTGGCAATTCTTTGTACCTCACTGCAGCCCAGGCAGTAGCTGAGGTCTGGTTTAATTTTAAGATTGTTAACCTGAACTGAAATGATGACTAAGAGACAGCAAGCTCTATAGAATGATTACAAAATGTTATTTGTCAGGCTCAAACCCGAGGGGTTTCATCTTGGAACTGCTGAAGATCATATATTACATACTCTGAAGCTTCTTGCATTTTATCTGTTAACTGATTCCTAATCACACGTGTCTGAAAGAAAAAACTAGAGACACCTGTCTGAGTATCACCATGTGTTGGTTCATTCCAGCCACAGTTTGCACATACATATTTAAAGTGCATTCTCCCCTACCTTTGTTTCAAGACTGTATGCTCTAGTAAGTCCCTCTGGTGTCCATACCCATAATGTGTTGATCAGATTTAGAGATTTGACCGGTTTATCTGCTTCCCTAAGACAGAAACACCACTGAAGGAATGAAGAGTACTGATCTATAACATCAAGCAGACATACAGCTATGTGATTTCATTCAGTAGCACTGAAGAATGTAAATGCCTGCCAGTTTCAACACTTTTATAACTATTTTGCTGAATCAGGAGTTATGTCTAAGCATTCAAATAATCCCTCTGTTATCCCTGGAATCACTGTACGTTAAAGGATGTGTTTTGCTACTGTAATTGTGGTCTTTAAACTCTTCACAAAAAGGCTTGCCAAAGCAGAACATTTACCATTCCACTTCAATTTGCATGTTGTACCTTTTTGAAGAGAACTGGCTTAGCTTTTGCTATTTCTATGCTCTTTTCCATAGCTATTGGCTGAATTCTAAATGGAATTCACAAAATTTGGATTACCTTCCTGCAGCTGAGATGTATTTAACTGGCTCTTTCTGATTGCCAACTAAAATACATTTAAGTATGTTTTCATTCCATTTCAAAGGATGGAGTTTTTTTCTGACAGCTTGTTACCTAATGCATTCCACCAGACCAGTTCCTTTCCAGCAAAGAAAATATATATTTTCCTTGTCATTCTAAAGATATACATTGACTCAGCTTCTAGTGTTCATGTTTGAAATCTTGCCTGTCTTTGACTAAGAGAGAGTTGCTCACAATCTGTATTTGATGCAGAATTTTAACCTGGTGGAAGTGTATGAGAACTTTGAATTTCAGTGGAACCAGGATTTTATTCACAAGTTTCATAGTCTTATCTACGATATTATTTTCTGTCTTTTTCTAGTTTCTTTCTCTGACTTTTACAGATAGTTTGTGTCATGTGTGACATCTCTACAGTGGCATCTACATTTTCACATGCAATTGTGTATTAGTAATTTTTTGACATGACAACCTATGATATATTTGCAGAAAAAAAGTAGCTCTACATTGTTGTCCTGGGCAACAAGTAAGACTTTTCCTCTTAGCTATAGAAACTTTGATGGCAGAGCTGGCAGGCCTTGCTCCATTATTGTTGTGCACTTTAAACCACTGAATGCTCCCTGACATTTAAACTATAACACAGCAAACATTGCCATTGATAGTGACTTGTAAATTACACAGGGGCAGACTTTGCTTAGGAAAAGAAATAGGCATGACAGAACTTTAGGACAGTGGTCTTTAAAGTGGTGTGTGCATCCCAGGATATGCACAAGAAAATCTGTTGAAGTGTGAGAAGAGAATATATTTGTATCATTAATAAATAAAAGAATATTTTAACTGACTGTATTTTATTTTATCTTTATATTTTATATTTTATGTGCATTTTATAGTGTGCATAATATATTAGTACAGTAACACATTAGTATAATTAAAAACATATTCAACACTTTGAGGCTGCTAAACAGAAAGTATCTGGAGGTGACTACTCTTAGAGTATATCCTAGAAAGAAACAAATGCCTAATTTTAGGCTGTCTGTGGCTGAAAATCTCTTGAAACTTGACAGAGACTGTGGTCCTAGGAATTAATTTTTGGGACTAGTAATTAATAAGACAAGCTATGGGCTGCAGCTTGCTTTTTTTTTTTTTTTAATACATGTCCTAGTACAGTTAGTATTGAGTGAAAAGATAAACAACCATGTACACATACTTGCACTAGAAAGTATTAAACTTTTAGTCCAATTAAGGACCCTGTTGTGGAAAAAAGATCTAGCAGGTAGATATCCAAAATTCTGGTCTCTCACACAACTCATGGTTTGCCAATCTAAAATCACAAGAGTGAAAACAAGTGAGCATCCTGGGCCTTTATAACAAGGCCATTACCACGACAAATCCAGAAAAAGATGTTAAATTACCACATTTGGTCTTCTAGGAAGAAAATGCCCGTCTAGTTTGGATTATTCTAAATTTTTGGGAAGACCCCGTCCTGATGCAGAACTGCTGATTGCAATGATTGCCAGATGTGGACCTGTTGAAAGGAGTCCAGAGAAGAGCCATTAAATTGATCAGAAGGCTGGAACACTTCTTGTATGAAGACAGTCTGAGAGAGTTGGGGTTGTCCAACCTGAAGAAGAGAAGTCTCTGGGGGGACCGTGTAGCACCTTCCAGTACCAGAAAGGGGTTACAAAAGGGATGGAAAGGTACTTTTTAGAAGGGCAAGCAGTGATAGGATAAAGGGGAATGTCTTTAAGCTGAAGGAGGGTATATTTAAATTAGTTATTAGGAAGAAATTAATTACTATAAGAATGGTAAGGCACTGGAACAGGTTGCTTAGAGAAGTTGTGGATGCCCCATCCCCAGAACTGTTGAAGTCCAGGCTGGAAAAGGCTCTGAGCAACCTAGTCTAGGAGAAGGTGACCCTGCTCATGAGTAATTCTCCCTGTGGACTAATGTATCTTTATTTATTTACAGAAATTACAACACCTTTCATCAAGAGAAAATAAGAGAAACAGATTCTGGCTCTATACTTCTTTTACTATTCTTATCCATTAAAGAAATGAGCAATCAGTTAATGTCAAGTAACAATGACAAACATGAAAAGAAAATGTTGAAAAAAAGCCTGTCCTCACTGAAGAAAATTGAACGAGCTTCAGTGCAAAACCATCTTGTTTTTAAAATGATCAGAGCTTAATCTATTGCTTATGTCTGAATTTTGAATATTTTTGGGGGAGTTGACTTGCCTATATATGTCAGTGGGACACAGTCATGCAAGCAGAACTGTATGTTTTATGGATATTATGGATATACATATATTAAAATGCTTTGCAAAATCAGAACACCCAACTCTCTCTGGCTGAAATAAATACCAGTTGAGAACAGAAGAAAATTATTTGTTGTTTCATGAAGATTTTATTTACCTCAATCTTTATTTTAATGTAGCTCTGAAGAAAAATGATATTGGGAAGCTGTCCATATATACTTGATAGACCTTGCTCTTATAATTGTAGGACTTACCCTAAAATTAGTGGGGGTTTTCCTGAAGAACAAGTTGGTTTAGTTTACGACTAACTGCATTTCTTCCGTGATCATTCAGTGAGTGCCATCCTGTGAGGATTTTGAAGCTCCATTTCACATATGAAGGAAAACAGTAGTCTAATACAGAAAAATTAAACTGATAATAATTCACTTTCAGTGAACATCAACAGAAGGCAAATAAAACATGGAGAAATAAGTTAGAAAAGGTAACACGTACATACCAGAACCAGAATTTCTTTTGAGGTAGTCTTCATTACCATGATCTGCAAAGCAGTAAGCAAATCGATTTGTATATAGGTAACAACAATTATAGACAGGGCATTGGTTAAACCATCATCAAAATGACATGATAGACATTACAGCAAAAACTGGATATGGCCAAAGTCAGGAATGTATCTCTAGCAGAGGTGATCCTGTGGGTGAATAGTGATGAATTCAGGGCTGTAGACATCATGGAGAAGATATGCCATGATTATTTCATAGAACAGTTTGCAGTTATTTTAATGATCTTGGATATATGCATTTTTACACTGCCTGTGCTTTAAAGGAATGACACGCTTGCTTTCAGTATCTTGAATCTGATGATATCACCTTCATTAATAAATGTGGGACACGCCTATTCAGAAGAAAAAGATGCAACTATTACTGTGTCGAGGAGTAGCCAAGAAACAATTCTTCTTCAACAGCCGTTTTTTCAGCCTACCTTCTTTCCTCCATTCAGCCAACCTAAACATGGAATAATGGATTATTATGTACAGCAGCCAAGATCTTCATCCTACACTCAGTGATCAGCTTCAATGACAACGAGTGTTACATTTCCGTCTGTGCCCATGTGACTGAGGATATTAAATCTGAGCTGTCACAGACTCCATTGAATCTTACCATGTTCTCAAGTTTGTTGAAATTTGTGGCCATTGATAATTACGTTTTGATTTAACTATCCTGACTTACAACAGCCAGGAAACCAAACTCATGTTTCTTAACAGTTAGATTTATTCCAACCAAATTCCACTGTTCTTAATCCAGGAACAATTTTTTAAACTTTTTAATTTAAATACTGACATTAATTTCCATCTGCCCTCTCAATTAAAAATATGGTCAATGCTATTACTTATTGAAAAGGCTTTAAATGTATTTCTCTATCTAACCACCAGAAAGATGGGTATAAGAAAAACCAAATATTGTACAGAAATAGAAGTTTGCTCCAAACCACATTCATTGACAAATATAGTTGAAGGAGACAGAAGAGCTGTTTATAGAACTAGTTACTGTTAATGTTCTTCTCAATTTGATACTAGAAACAGTAACTAAATAACGTCCTCAGGTGACATTTTCACATTTTCCAAAGGGAATCCTCAGGATAAAGAATTTGACAGGCTCTTTTCTAGTGGGACAATGTTCCTAAGGTCACAACAGAGAACTGCTTAGAGAGCTTCCCTAAGATGGGAGGGAATGATGTAATTCTGTTCAAATAGAAACTTATTAGAAAGAAATATAAGAGGCAGATAAAATAAGGATATAGAAGTTATATTTAGGCTTTTCTTAATCTACAAATAGAAGGCTTGTTATTCTTATAAAATTCCATTTATAATCCTTTACACAACATATAATTAAACTATTCAAACATTGCCAAAGGTTAAATAAGGGGCAAGAGCAAAATACACTTTATTTTTGAATCTGGCATTATAATGACCTTAATTACATTAGGGTAAAAAATGTATAGAAAAAGATATGGACAGATTATGTCTTGTTTTTGAACATACATTAATCATTAATTGTGGGGAACTGCAAAATCTTTTGGTAATTTCTCCAGTACGTATATTGTGCATAATTGCTGAGTGGGGTTTATGCCCTCCTCTTGAACTCAAACTTGTGGTCGCTGAAGCATCATTTGTCTCAGGGAGTGGAGCTCCTCTCCGCTGTAGTAATTTCTATACTACC
This sequence comes from Climacteris rufus, assembly GCA_013398175.1. NCBI lineage: Eukaryota > Metazoa > Chordata > Aves > Passeriformes > Climacteridae > Climacteris > Climacteris rufus. The sequence continues at coordinate 93,382 of VZRZ01005623.1, forward strand.
AACCTGACTTTTTCCAGTCAAGTGTCGGGAAAAGAACCAAATGGTGTCTGGATCCCATGAGACTTAAAAGAAAGGATTCCTGGTGATAGAAATGAAAGACATCAGTTTTTGAACCTTATGTACTTGCTTCCTGCTTAGTGAATGATCAGATAGAATCATAGAATCATAGAATTGTCAAGGTTGGAAGATACCTCTAAGATCGATCATGTCCAACCATCCACTCAGCACCACCATTGTAAAATCTAAACCACTAAACCACATCATGCAGCACCAGGTCCCAATGCCTCCTAAATGCCTCCAGGGGTGGTGTCTCCACCACCTCCCTGTGCAACCTACCCTAATGCCTGACCACTCTACAGTGAAAAATTTTTTGCTAATATCTAATCTGAATCTCCCTTGTCTCATCATAAGGCCACTTACTCTAAACCTCTCGCTGCAAGCACCATAGGAGAGACCCTACCTGGCCACATCCTCCTTTCAAGGAGTTGTAGAGAGTCATGAGATTGCCTCTGAGCCTCCTCTTCTTGAGACTAAACAAACCCAGTTCTCTCAGCCATTCCTTGTAAGACATGTTCTCTGGGTGGTTCATGAGCCTTGTTGCTCTTTGCTGGACATGTTTCAGCACTTCAGTGTACTTTTCAAAGTGAAGGGACCAGAACTGAACACAATACTAAAAGTGAATCCTTCAGGAGGTTGATCACTTCCTTAGTCCTGCTGGCTGCACTATTCTTGATACAGGCCAGAATGCCATTGTCCTTCTTGGCCACCTGGACACACGCTGGCTCGGGTTCAGCCACTGTCACCAGCAGCCCCAACTCCCTTTCTGTCAAACAGCTCTCAAGCCACTCCTTTCCCAGCTGTGGCACTGCCTGGGGTTGCTGTGACCCAAGTACAGGGCCTGGCACTGGGCCCTGTGGAACCTCCTGCAGTGCTGCCCTCAGCCCATTGATCGAGGCTGTCCAGGTCTCTCTGCAGAGCCTTTCTGCCCTCGAGCAGATCAACGCTTCCACCCAATTTGGTTTTGTCTGCAAATTTACTGAGTGTGCACTCAATTCCCATATCCAAATCATCAATAAAGATGTAAAACAGAACCAGAACCAAAACTGAGCCCTGAGGAACACCACTAATGACCGGCCACCAACTGGATTGAACTCCATTCACCACAACCCTCTGGGCCTGGCCATCCAGCTGGTTTTTCACCCATCAAAGCGTCCACCCATCCAAGCCAGGAGAAGCCAGTTTTTCTAGGGGATGCTGTGGGAGATGGTGTCAAATGCTTTACTGAAGCCTAGACAAACTTCATCCACAGCCTTTCCCTCATCACTAAGTGGGTCACTGTGTTGTAGAAGGAGATCAGGTTGGTCAAACAGGACCTTTCTTTCATAAATCTGCGTTGGCTGGGCCTGATCCCCGGCTGTCCTGCACGTACAGTGTAATGGCACTCAGGATGATCTCTTCCATAACCTTGCCTGGAACTCTGGTTAGGCTGTCAGGCCTGTGGTTCCCTGGATCACCCTTCTGAGGCTTCTTAGAGATGGGTGTTACATTTTCTAATTTCCAGTCAACTGGAACTTCTCCCCTTGACCAGGACTGCTGGTAGATGACTGAGAATGGTTTGGCAAGTTCTTTCACCAGTTTACTCATTACTCTGAGGCAAATCCTACCAGGATCCATAGAGTTGTACATGTCTAATTGGCATAGGAGGTCACTAATCATCTCCTTCTGGGCTGGGGGAGCTCCACTCACCTCCCCATCACCAACTTCCAGCTCAGGTATCCTGAGGATGGTTGGTCTAGATTTTGAAGGCTGAGGCAAAGAAGACATTAAGTACCTCTGCCTTTTCCTCATTCCCTTCACTACACTACCCTCTGCATTCAGCAAAAGACAAGACTCTCTTTGACTCTCCTTTAGCCGCCAATGTATTTATAGAAACCTTTTTTCGTTTTTAATTGTAGTGGCCAAATCAAGTTGTAGCTGGACCTTTGCCTGTCTAATCTTTTCCCTACATGACCTCATGATATCCTTGTAGTCCTCCCGTTACCTGACCTTTCTTCTGGAGATGATAAATTCTCTTTTTTTCCCTAAGTTCTCTGTTTAATCAGGCCTCTCTTTTTCCCTGATGATGTCTTCCTACACCTTGGGACAGCCTGCTCCTGAATATCTAACTATTCCCTCTTAATTCCTTTGCCCTCTGGGACTGAATCCCAAAGGGCTCTGCCACTCAATCTCCTAAACGGGCCAGAGTTTGCCCACCAGGAATCCAAGGGGAAAGTTCTGCTGGTGCCCCTCCTTCCTTTAGCCAATATTGTAACTTCTAACATTTCTGGTACCCCAGATAGCCACTGACCAGCATATCACACCCCAGTCCTCCTCTGTTCAAAAAGAGGCCTAGCAGGGCACCTCCTTGGGTCGGCTCTTTTTCCAGTTATGTCAGGAAGTTGTCTTCCACACACTCCAGGAACCTCCTAGATGCTTCCTCTGGGCTGTTTTGTATTTCCAGCAGACATCTGGCAAGCTGAAGTGGCCCATGAGTATAAGGGCTGGTGACTGTGAGACTTGTGGCAGCCACCTGTAGAATGCCCCATGTGCCTGTCCGTCCTGGCTGGCTGGTCTGTAACACGCTCCTCATGGATGTGCACCCTGCTGACCTTCCCCAGTCTCTACTCAGATTTTCTCAGCCTTGTCACCTTCATGATCAGCAATTGCAATGCAATCAAAGCATTCACTAACACGCAGTGCTACCCCACCACCTCTCCTGCTTCACCTGTCTCCTAAAGAATCCATAACACCCATTGCAGCACTCTAGTTGTAAGAGTTGCGAGAGTCATCCCACCACATTTCCATGACAGAAGTCACCACAGAGGATGATGCAGCCACAGTTTAAAACATGAATCCTTACATGTACATACAAGGTTTAACTTGAGTAAGTAATAGAACGGGTAAATATTTTTTCCTGTGGTCCTCTGTTGTGTGGTTTAAAGCCAGATATATTGAACTTGAATGATACTGCAGACACAAAGAGTCATAAAAGCCATCTGCCTCAACTCTAGTTTCTCTCATTGTCTTGCAATAATTAAATACAAGTGAATTTATCCCCACGATGACAATGTTAATCTGACATTAAGATAAACAAAAACAATATGTGCATTTATGCAGAAAACAATTTACTCCATTTTTTGTTTGAAAAGCCTTAGCCAGCATAATTACTCACTAAAGACTTGCGCAAACAGAAATGGAGAATAAACAAAATGCAATATAATTCAAGGGTGAGATCATAATATTGATTTCTCACTAAAATGGAATATAGTGCAGAAGAGGACTAATAGTGAACAGTAGATATGTGGCTGCAATGCTAATTTTCATGGAGCTGTCTTTAGAAAAACCTAAAAATAGCTTTGTTCAGTTAATGAATAAGCTATGTTTTTTCTTAGTTCACATAATCAGTGTTGAATAAGGGAAAATAGAATGTCCCACAGATACTCAGAGGGGAAGCAATAAAGAGGCTTTTGCCATAATCCTTTTTCTTCTAAAGGAGATGGACAGAAACAGGTAAAAACTGGAATTTTACTCTCCCCTCTGGAGAAGTGGAAAGAGAGAAATTAATTGCTCCTCTCAGGGACATAATTCTGCTCTTCTTTACAGTAATGCAATTGTATATTGCACGAGAGTACAGGTTAAAAAAAGCTTATCTAGCCTTTTATGACTCACATAAAATTTGTCTTATCAAGGAAAACTGTGACGAACCTTGAGGGATACATGATGAACGGGATGCATAAAACATATCGTGACTCTTTTGTATGAACAGTCATTAAGATAAAATTATTGGACACAATGGAGATGGAGGGTCTGATTTGTTGAAATTTTCTTAACATCTTGTCTTCAGTTGTTTTTTTGATTTTTGATCTTTTTGTCATGGCAAAGATACAGGTGCTAAAATGACAGGCTCTTGGATATAAGTAATTGGAGTCAGCCTATAACCAAATTAATAAATCACTAGCTTTGCAACTGAGTTCTTTGCAACATGTGCCTATGGCAAAATTTTGATACTCATAAAGCCTAGTTGTAGACGAAGATTCCTACAAGTTTTAGCAGGACACTGCCTACAATAACACAGTTGTAATGTGCCATTCAGAGACTTTTGAGGGCCTCAAAATCTGATCTCATCAGCTCTGATGATATTAAAAACAAAGAACCCCTAATTAGTTGATCTCAGGCTAAAAAACTCATCAGTATTTACGTATTTTGAACTGAACTAAGTGACAACAGAAATTGTGAAGAGGGAGTTCAGATGACTCAACTAGAAAGGGCATGCTGAATGTCTGTGGCAGATGTGATGGAGGTTCTGAGAGCGCAGAAATTTTATCTAGAGTTTTGGAATTTATAAAGAGTGATTAATGGGATAGGAGACCAGGGTAAAAAAAAAACAAACAAAACCCAAACACTGGGAAAGAATTAATGTAATTGAGGAACCACATCAGCACCCAAGAAATAATACAAAACCTCTGATACCCTTTTGCTAATGATTTGATCAAATCTCACTTCAATGTAACTTCATTAGCTTTGTTCCATTGTAGCAGACAGGGTCTGTACGGCTTATCCTGATAGTAAATGCACTCATTAGGTTATAGAATGTGTTACTCTTTTTGTGCTTCTATGTGGCATGGTTAGCCAAAATACCTATTTGCCCTCATTGTATAGTTTCCTTTGATGGTCTCCTTTAAGGTCATCTGGTGAATACACTGAAAAGGGTGGAGGGACAGTGGCCTGAGGTACTCATCTCTTTTCTGGCCTTTTCCACTGGTTACTTCCCTGGTCAATTTAAGAGAGCCCACATTGTTGCCGTGATAAATACACAAAACTGATTGTTTCCTAGCAACATGGAGGGCACATTCAAGATCTGTCTGGATTCACAGACTAAACTCTGTCCATCAGGTTTATTTTGAACTGGCTTAATCCCATACAAACATAACCAAGTGGAGGTAGTAGTGCTGCATTTCACCACTCTATACCCAAACCCCCAGGATTTTTAGAACGATTTCAAAATGGACAGCAATTTCCTGATGTTTCTGGCTTTGCTGATGAAATTGGGTAGCTGAACTAGTTCAGTGACAACAGGCTAAGAAGCACTCTTCTTAGCATTAATACTGGAAGAATTAAGCGGCTGCATGCTCAAGACACCAATTGGATATGTTTTTTGTGGGTCTCTGAGCTCCATTTGTTACATAGGAACACTGGGTGATTAACCCAGTGTTAACCTGAAGCCTGCTAGTTAGTAGAGTGGTTAAAAGTTAATGAGCAGCAACAATGAATGAACCCTTATAAACTGGCAAGAAGTACAGGATGCTGCTGAAGGGCCACTTCTGCCTTACACTGTATTCCTGGCTGTACACTCCAGCTGCCTCAAGCACTAGCATTTGTGCATGGTACAGAGATTGTACCAGGAAAACTCATAAAGAGAAAGAAGGCAATTGCAGCTGAGTAATTCCTCAAGAGCACATTTACTTCCAGCAAAAAAAAAAAAAACCACGACAACTTTTCTCCCTGAACAAGGTCCCAGATGCTTTGGAATACACGGTGGTTTTCTTTGGAATGTATGGTTTTGCCAACTAATGCCCTAGGTAAAGGAGATTAATAGATCAGCAGAGACAATATCCTCATGGCCTTTGTCAATGTCACTCTAAAAGCAGAGTCTGTGTGGGCCTCTGTAACTTCATGTGACTCATCTCTGTGTAGATAAAATAAATTGGTTTTCATTTAAAAGGATAAAGTTAGTTTGCAAAGGCCTTTATTGTCTATACATCACCCCTGCTTTTTCCAAGTTGTATTTTTAAAATAATAGCATTATATTAATGTCAATGTGAGAAAATTGAAATTAAATCATAATAACATATTATTAAAAATTTTGACTTGGATTAATAGATTACTGAACTGCAGGCACTACTGTTGACCTCCAGTCAGTGTGCATACAATTGGAGACTTCATAGCCTCTATAAGCAATAATTTTGAAACTCTAGTCTCTGTATTGATAAGAAGACAAAGAAGTTATGTAAATTACTTTTAATCTAGTGTAGTGTCTGACATGGTAAGAGCAGAAGTCATCAGTTGCTATACCTGCAAATCAATTGTGAGATTCAAATACCTTAACTTTGATTTGGAAAATATTTAGATTGGCTTGATATTTAAAGATGATGCCTGTAGAAATCTAGCTAGAGATGTTCTATTTCTTATCAAATAATTTGCTTCTTACTTTGTGTCATCTGGAAATACTATATAAATACAAGTATATTTAAGTATACAAATACATACAATTGAAATACATATATAAAAATGGCAAGAATGATCCTTGCAATAAAAATCTTTGGAGCATAAATATCCATAAACTAAAATTTATTAGAAAGTCTTTGTATGCTGATTGTATTAAATTCCTTCTCATCTAGAAGCCTGTCTTTTTTTTGGAGTGGGGGTGCAGGGGATAGGGAAAACAAACAAAAAAAATTGTGTGTGTCTGATAAAATGTATCCATAAATAAAGTAACTAATAAGAGAAAAACTAGAAATTAATGCAAAGCTTGGAATATATTGGCATTCCTTGTTTAAACAGTTATGCAAATATTATATAAAACCTGTGAAAATTGCCTAAGATCTAGAATATTTCTGGAATCTGGTATGTGTTGTCAGCACATATTTTAAGCTAGTTACGTGTTTTACTGTAAGATGAATGTGAATGTTAAGTAAATAGATGAAATAATCTTAATTGGCTGCAAGAAAAAGTCTGATTTAACCAAGAAGCTCCTCAGTGCTAGTCAGCAATTTTAGAATTGCATATTGGGTGTTATTAAGATGATTTATTTTGCAAGTGTTAGTTGAGAAAACATGAATTGCAAGCTAATATTTTTAATTAGATCACAAATATCAGAATATAGTTTTTCAAAAAACATTCAGGCGTAGTCTGGATTCTTGAGATCACATTGCATCACATGGGTAATTCTTAGCCAACTCCTAATGCACCAGTTCTGTGTGTTGCTCTCCCTCGCCTCTGACACAGAAGTGCTGATAAAAACCTCAGCAGAACCGGAACACTGCTTTGTTTGCCATAGCATGGTTAGAGTTGACTAAATAGATTCTCCCCAAGTTTCTCTGGAGTCAAGTCTGTGCTTAGTATCAAGCTGTAGTATCAAGAACATGCACAAATGGTTAAAAGCCAATCTTTCAGCTCTATCCTCATCACAGCTGCACTGTGTTACAGAAGGGGTAACATAGAAAATGCATCCTAGTCGTGTTTTCCCAGAATGTCAGAATTCTGAGAAGTTTCTGCAAACTTATGGAAACTTATGTTCAAACAAATATGCTTGAAAGTCTCTTTACTTCAGAGAGGGAGAATATGAAAGCAAACATCTTTTAAAATTAATCTTATACTGCCAAACTTGCATAAAAGCTGCTCCATGATTTAGATAGCAGGCATCACGAGTAACAGTTTCACTTTAGTGATTGCTTGAATATACATAACACTTACTCACTTTTGGTGAAATATTTACCTACTCTTCTATTACTACTAAGACTGTGAGGTCGAATTGATTATCCCCTTTTGTGAACTATGCTGAGTTATGTTGTAATTTTAGTTACTACTGTAAGCGCTTGGCAGAGAAAGGCAAAAGTACCAAATAAATATATGTGTATGTTAGAAATAATTAGCTTCTGTCTTTAATACAAAGGATGAATGTAAGAGTTACAGTAAGGGAGCTGAATGGGAGAGCAGGAAAAGAACTTGCCATCAACCCACTATTTTCTATTGTGACAGCTCATCTGGGATATCTTAGGCAATGGAAAACATGGTTAATATCATGGGTAACATATCAGACAGGCATTTCAGCATTCTGAGATGATAGTTATTCCTACTTCGTCCTGATTATTCCTCTGGGTTGTCAGGTCCAGATTACTGATCTGGTTCTAAGTATGCAATAATGAGGGAGCAGAAATCTGCCTGGGTTTTATGCAGAGCCACCAGAAGCTGAAATAGCAGCACAAGAACCCAGCTGTACAATTCTCAAGACCTCTTAAAGCCATGAAGCAGCACATCTACTTTGACATGCCTGGCATGGAGCTAACAATTCTTTCCAGGCCTGACTTTGGGTGCTATTGTTCTGTGTTTGCAGAACTGGAGGTACTAAGGAGCAGCTTGAGAGATGTCTCAATACCTAACTCAGTCCTGAAGGTGAGTGATGTTCTCATGCTGTAGCCTCTTTTAGACATCAGATGGTTCTTGCAGAACTATAGGAATGTCTCAGTGCTGCACAGCTCCTAGTGAGTCACAGCTAGCCATCTCTTGGCTAGATGGATAGGACAGGCTGGAGAACTACCCAGCCCACTTCCTTGCTCCAAAAGAGGAAAAAAACCTAAAATGGCACAAAGGTGATTCAGAAGTTGGAAATTTACACTTTCTTGTGGTGCTATTCTACTGGCTTTCTAGTGCATTTATTCTGATTAGAGTAATTGTCGGATTCATTAATTTTTCTACCTCTTCAGAAGTATGACTAGGATGTCCAGGATTTCATAAACTGGCTATACCAAGAGATAGGACAGGAAAAACTTCTGCTACTGGTACTGAAAGTCACTTAGTTTCCTGTCTGGTTCATCTTGTCCACAAAGTCAAGACTAAACAGTTTGCCCAATTTGGACTCATTTTGATCCAGGACTGTTTAGCTAAGAGCTATGCAGCTACAACACTAGCTTTGGCCTTAAGCTTTTCTGTTGCTTTCTAATATCTTTCAGTCTTTTACAGGAAAAAGCTTAAATTTGTTAAAGTACTGTGAAACATTTTGTGCTTTATGAAAGGTGGGATCAGATATCCTGAAGTGGGTATTATAGTGAAATGTATGTGCTTGTGTGAAGAGGATGGCTTTCAATGCTAGTCACCTCAGACAAATTCTTGTTTGCTTCTCTATATTTTAAAGTTATAGCTGTTTTTCAGAAGGTTTTGAACAGTGTGGAGTAGTGCTAACTCCTCTTCACTTTCCCTCCAAGATGCCTAATGAGAAAATTCAAGAAGGCAGTAGTTGGCAGGATGTCTCCTGCCACATCTTTCCTTTCACCTGTTTGGAACTTCTCTCACAGAAAACTGTATATACTCTATCAGTTTCAGTGAACTGAAATAATGAATTTCCTTAGCTCCCTAGTTCCTTAACCCATTCGTTATAACCCATACAAATTTTTGAATATCACAAATGCTGTATCTTATCATGGTGAATAGTAAAAAAAAAAGCCCAAGACTCAAATCCTTTTCAAACCAAAGTGTAATATGCAACCACATGAACAAAATGCTGTGATCATTTGTGGCATTTCAGTTTTACTTTGACAAATACATGACACAGTCATAATCTGAGAGCACCAAGAAAATGTAGCCTTCCCTTTTCTTTTTTGGAAAGTGTAGAATGAAATTGCCCAGAAAATAATGTTCTGACACCACTGTTAATTTTTTTTTTTTTTGGTACGTACTGAGGAGTCTCTTGTTTGCTGCAGCTGTATCTTAACAGAATAATATTAATGTTTTAATTTGACTTTTTAAGGTTGTGTCATGTTAAGGTTTCATTTACTCTCAAGTTAGATTGAGTTTTATGAGGGTATGATTTTCCTCAAGAATTTCCCTAGGTGCTTCACCTAGGCTATCTAAACATATTAGGACACCATTTATTTGCTTAAAAGTTTAACTGGAATTTTGGTGTTTAAATGTTTAGTAGGATTAAAAGCACTATCACATCAAAAGAGTGAATTTTCCCTTCGTGTACGTCTTCTACCTCCTACTCCCTCCCCGTCATCCATAGTTGCCTAAATTGCTTCTCAATTTAATTCAGAGAGAAATTACAAACTCTGGGAAAAAAAAAATTAAAACCGATTTAAAATATTTCAGTTGAAAAAGGACCCTGTTGACTTCTTCTCATTAGATTTCTCTGCAAAAAGTGTCTGGGATTGACTTCACTTGGCGGTGTGAGCTTGAAACATCTCTGGAAACGGTTTCCCCAAGAGCTCGCATCCCCCGTGGCTTTGAAACGCTAATTTCAAGATAATCTAATTAGGCTAATGACTTGCCCACCACCATGCAAGAGAGCTGGAAGAATTTCCTTGAGACTTCCCTGCCTCCCAGGACTGAACCTTTTTTCCTTTTTTTTCCTTTTTTTTTTTTTCTTTCTTTATTTTTTGCATCAGACTGGCTCTAAACAGCAAGAAGCACAAACTTTGATTTCACTGAAGGAAAACAATCTTTCAAGAGGTAGCTGCTTAGAAGCCAGTGGTGCTGTGCATTTGAGGAGAAATTGAAAAAAAAAAAAAGTGTTGATAGTGAAACTGTAATGCATACTTAAATATTGATTATATTTTGTCTGTGTCTGAATAGTATTGAATCCTCATTCAGTAGGACACATCTTGTTAGTGCAATTGGCTGGAGACAACAGGCATGCAGGGGTACAGCTCTGATCTATTTACCCAGCTAATCTCTATGTCTTGTTCATTTATAGAGGAGACCGCAATCCTAGGGACAAAGAAATGCAGTCTGGACCCCTTGTAATGAGGAGCTGGCCGGAATCTGTCCAAAAGTTTTGAAACTGTAAACTCAGCTTGAAGAGAAGATGAAGGAAACCCGAGGATGTACAAAGCAGACTTTGGGAACCTCATCTCAAGTTTGATGAAGTTAGAATCAGCAAATCTTCCTGTTAAGTAATTACTTATTTGGCTTTCTGCATTTACTGAGCTTTCATGGTAGAATTACAGAGCAGAATGAAAGACCTCACATCATAAAAAATACTGACCTGCAAGGTAGTAGAAAACCTGTCATAGAAACTGTGTTGGAGAAATTTCATTTGCCTTTCATGGACAGATAATTGTACCTGTAAACAACACCACTTTTTTTTTTTTTTTTTTTTTTTTAATGACAGATTCTTCCCAGGTTTGTGATTGTTAGTTCTACTTACTGGATAATAACTGATTTGCTTACGATGTGCCAACGTGACACTCTTTCTAATTTAAGATTGAAATGAGAAAAATATCACTGAGAACACTTTCAGACTCGGCCTTTCGCCCTCCTACCGGAATGAACTACAGCCTACAACGTTTTTTGTTTTGTTTTGTTTTTTACCACTTCTTTTTGTTGCTGTCGCGGTTACTATTATCGTGAGAGGACAGTCGTTTCGATAGCGTGCTGTACGATAATTCGCCTCCCGGGAGGGCCGGGGAGCAATGTCACCTTTACATGGGGAACCGGGTGGGCGGCAGCCGCGCACTGGCGCGGAGCCCCCGACGGCAGGGCTCTGGGCCGAGGACATGAATCATCACGGACTGGGCTTTCATCGCTACAGCACTCGTCAGCGGCTGAGCGGGAGCCCTGCCGGGCTGTCCAGCAGTCCCTCCCGAGACACACACCGGCGCTGCTGCCCGTGCTCCAGCTGTCCCCGCACGGCTGGTGCTGCTCCCCGGGCAGCCCCGGCAGCTCCCTGCGGCGGCCGGGCAGGGGCGAGGGCCGAGCCGCACACAGCCAGGCCGGTCCCGTTCCG
>VZRZ01005623.1:105191-123285 GCA_013398175.1 Climacteris rufus
AAGGGGGGGAAAAGAAGGGGGGAAAAGAAGGGGGGAGAAGAGGAGAAGGGAGAGAAGGAGGGGGGAGAAAGCTAGGGAAGAGCGGAGAAGCAGAACAGGGAGGAACGGCGCGGACAGCGGCAGAGCGAGGGGCAGTAGCTCGGCAAGCGGCGGCAGGAGGGGCTGCGCGCTGGGCAGAGGCGGCGGGGATGGGCGGGCGCGGGGCGGCTCCGCCAGCCGCCGTCCTCCGAGCTTCGGCCGCCTCCCGCCGCGCTATATAGGGGAGGGAGGGGTGGTGGAGTGGGGGGGGCCCGGCGTGGCCACACCGCACGGGGCGCCGATGCCTCCTGCCAGGGGAGCCCACAAGTGACCGGCGCCTCTTCCCATGTTTGTCTCCTGAAGCGACCCCCCCACCCCCTGCCCGGCATGGATGTGGCCAACAACACTACCTCCCCAGCGCGCTCCCCCGAGGGGACAAGCAGCCCCGGCCTCGCCGAGGTGACCCTGGGCTACCAGGTGCTCACCTCTCTGCTCCTGGGCACGCTTATCCTGTGCGCCGTGAGTGGCAACGCCTGCGTGATCGCAGCCATCGCCCTGGAGCGCTCCCTGCAAACCGTGGCTAACTATTTGATCGGCTCTCTGGCAGTCACCGACCTCATGGTGTCCGTGCTGGTGCTGCCCATGGCGGCCCTGTACCAGGTGCTGAACAAGTGGACACTGGGACAGGTCACCTGCGACATCTTCATCTCGCTGGACGTGCTTTGCTGCACCTCTTCTATCCTGCACCTGTGCGCCATCGCCTTGGACAGGTACTGGGCCATCACGGACCCCATCGACTATGTTAACAAGCGAACTCCCCGGCGGGCGGCCGTGCTCATCAGTCTGACCTGGCTTATCGGCTTTTTGATATCCATCCCGCCCATGCTGGGCTGGAGGACGCCGGAGGACCGCTCGAACCCCGACGCCTGCACCATCAGCAAGGACCACGGGTATACGATCTACTCCACCTTCGGCGCCTTCTACATCCCGCTTCTTCTCATGCTGGTGCTCTACGGTCGTATCTTCAAGGCGGCACGCTTTAGGATCCGCAAGACAGTCAAGAAAGCAGAGAAGAAGAAAATCGCCGACACCTGCCTCACCCTCTCTCCGGCCACCGTCAAGAAAGGCAACGGGGAGCCCGGCAAGGGCTGCCGGCGGACGGTAGAGCCCAAGCCCGGTACCTGTGTCAATGGCGCGGTGCGGCAGGGCCAGGACGGGACAGCCCTGGAGATCATCGAGGTCCAGCACTGCAACAGTTCCTCAAAGACTCACCTGCCGCTGCCAAGCGAGGCGTGCGGCTCCTCACCGCCGCCCTCCTTCGAGAGGCGCAACGAGAAGAACACGGAAGCCAAACGGAGAATGGCTCTGTCCCGAGAGAGGAAGACTGTCAAGACCCTGGGCATCATTATGGGCACCTTCATCCTCTGCTGGCTGCCGTTCTTCATCGTGGCCCTGGTCCTGCCCTTTTGTACCAGTAAGTGCTACATGCCCGACTGGCTGGCGTCAGTCATCAACTGGCTGGGCTACTCCAACTCCCTTCTCAACCCCATTATCTATGCCTATTTCAACAAAGACTTCCAAAGTGCTTTTAAGAAAATTATCAAGTGCAAATTTTGCCGGCAGTGAAGCCCGCCACTCCGGGACCGGGCAAGCGGGATCCTGTTACTTGCTCCACTCGCTTGCCCCGCGCCGCAGTGTGCCCCCGCCCAGCCCCTGCACAGCGCCGTCCGAAGGGCGGGGGACTCCGGCATCCCCCGTCCGCGCAGCGCGCCCGAGTCACTCGCTCTTACGGGCGCCGGACAAGCCCCGCGGATCAGGGCAGGGCTCCTCTGGGAACGGTGGAGGACGCCCGGCCAGGCAGGGCTCCGCGGCCGCCCTCGTCTCTCCCGGCCTCCGCTGCCGGGCGCCGGCGCTCCCGCCTCCCTCTCACTCTCCATCATTCTGGGTAGACTTAGGGTTTGCAGGTCGTTGCTTGTGGTGGCTGTAAACCACAGTGTCTGCCCTAGTAGCATCGGTAAAAACAAACCACCCTATGCAGCAAACCGCCGTGTCGGGGATAATTCTTGTATTTACGAGGCGACGGCGGTGGACTGAGTCCGACCCCGGTCTGGCAGTCTGAGTATGGAAGCTGAAGGCGACCTCTCGAGCAGAGGAAGGAGCTTTGGGCGCGTTGCTTCCCAGGTTGTGAAACCCTCAAGTAGATGTTCTTGGGGGAAAACCGTCCGTGTTTGGTAATCTTGCGAAGTTCTTACAGCAACGTCCCCGCCTGCGTTACGTGTGCCTGACAGCTCTCCTGCTATGCTAGGACCTTCCAGTTCACCGGGGTTCCCTTCGTTACAACACAGGGAGATGATGGGACTTAAACCCCAACCGCACGCCTCATTATATATGGAGATTTATGGGGATTATTTTTTTTAAATGCCTTTTACCGGGTGTTTTCCCAGCAAGGAAAGGCTTGGCGCCGTGCGACTGTCCCTGAGTATACCGCGCACGCAACGGCACAGGGAGTTTAAGCAGCCTGCTAAGTAGCGTTTCTTTCTTTTCTTTTCTTTTTTTTTTTTTTTTTCCTTCCTTAAGCCGCTTGAAAGTTTCTCCTGAAACGTTGCCGTTGCTTCGGAGGCAGACAGCTGCGACACGTTTTGTTCGGGGGGAAAAAGAAAAAAAGAGAAAGAAAGATAAACATTAACAAAACGATCCAAAACGATCAACCAAAACATTGCCATGTGCTCCGTGGCAGTAGGGGAGGGGCCGAGAGCATCAGCCAGCGGCAGTCGCAGGTGGGGAAAGCAGAACCTCGGCGCAGACTGGGTAGTGTCAGGTTTTCTCCTCCCTCCGGCTAGCCCCGGCGCGGGTAAGCACGACTCTTCCCGCAATCTAAGAACCACGGCCAGAAGCGGACAGTGTCCTGAGGGACTGCTTGGTCTGGCCTGGCCGGTCCTCGAGGCAGTTCTGCAAGCCTCCGCCCGCAAAGAGTCCCCCCTTCTGCCATTAGCCCAGCTGCTTGACCCCGGGAAACCCGGTGTACTTCCCCTTTCCCGCCTGGCCTGGGGTTGGGGCAGGACTGCGTTTCGCGCTGCACAGGCCCTCTGTCCGTCCTGCCCCTCCGCCTCTCCACTGCCGTGCGCTAGCCTCTCCCGCCGGCTGCGGCCGGGACATGGGGCCACTTTCAGGCCGGGGAGGAGGGGAAGGCGCCGGGCCGGATACCGGCACTGGGGCGGCTGCCGCTTACCCCTGCGACGGGTTGCCTGGAATGAATGCTTGACCAAATATATATATATATTTTTGTTTTCCTGTTTATTTTTGTGTAATCTGTGTTGCTTGTAAGTAAAAGGGAATGTGAAATATGTGTGTCACGTGAATGTAAGTGTCCAGTGATTTCTGAACTTCAACCGCTTACATTAAAAATAGTGCTTTTGACAACCTGGGCTATGTAGATGGTTTTCTGAAAATCTTATTTGGCCTCATTTTTGCAATTAACGTGTTCTTTAATCTTATCTCTCCTTCGATCACTCCTAACCGCACGTGTCCTAGATGTTCCTTAAGTGTCGGAGTGCCAGAGGAGTTAGCCTGGAGCCATTAGAGAGCCGAAACTTCTCCTGAGCGCTCGGGTAGCCAGTGGCTCTGGGGCCACCCCGCTCTGCGGGTGGGGCTGGGCAGAGGTGCGGGTCTCCCCGGGGCAGGGACGCGAGCGGGGGCGGGGGGCTCCGACGCGCCGGCCGTGCGGCGGGAATGCTGCTGTGCAGCGGGGTTTGCTCCTCTCACTGCCTCCTCCCTTGAGTGCCGCCGACTCCACGTCGGCTTCTGCACGTTTTGCCTTTTTCCAAATAGTTTTTTTTCTTTGTAAATCTTCCTGTAAACCGCTCGGCAATGATGCCGGCTGGGAAAGCATGGCCGCCCTCCTGTTCGTACTATAGACCGGGTGGGGTTCCCCTGCGCCCCAGGGGCTGGCTGTTGACTTCGGGGTGGGACGGTACAGGGTCACTCGGCTCCTCCGAGAGCTCCAGGACCTCGAGGCAGGGTACACCCCTCAGACAGGGCGGCCGAAAGGGTGCTCCTTCTGTGCTCGCTGTATGCACTTGGCGCCCCCGCCTGCAGGTCGGCGGATGATGGGGGTACGGGGACACCCCCAACCGGCGCCGCCGACCGTCCTGCCCCGGCCGCCCCGGCTTCTGCTTGGAAGCCCCGGAGCCTGGAAGCGCCACTCCCTCCGCCTGGCACCGGCAGGCAGGACGCGCCGCTTCCCCTACATCTCTGCCCCGTTTCCCCGCGCGGTCTCCGCCCGCTCCTTTCCAGGGCGGGACGCGGGGGAGCGACCCCACACCCCTGACACCCTCCCCCGGCCAGGGGGTCTGCCAGGGCGGCGCGGGGCACTGGTGCTTTGGCGCCCGCCACCACCAGCCTCTCAGCTCTGCCGCTCTCTGGACCGTGGCATGGCCACACGGGCCGGACCGAGGAGTCGCCAACGTCGGGGCGGCAGCCACGGTACCATCGCGGCTCCCGCCGCATCCCCCTCCTTCATCCCGACCCCCAGGCGCTGCACCAGTCACTACGGAAGTACCAGCCCAGACCTCCGTTGGACTGTTTTTCTGAACAATTTTACGTTCCTCACTCCCTCTGTTGCCTCTTTATTTTTTCTTTTCCTCCTTTGCAATAAATTCTGTAATGTGTAGGAAATGACTTGCTCTAAAAAACTGAGCTTTTTCTTTCCGTACTGTAGTTTTCAAATTCTCAATTTGACTTCCATTACGATTAAAAAAACCAAATCCCGCCCCCCCCAACCAACCAACCAACCGACCTAATGTTTTTTAAAGGAGAAATCAATTCTGTGTTAAATCAATATTTTTGGTTAGTTGCAGTATTTTATTTGCTCCACTAATGAGCAGCCTTCTCACAGTTTAGAGAGCTTCATTCCAGTTTTAAAGGTCCTATGAAAGTTCAAGCAATGAATAAAGAAAAATCCAAACACAAAACAAAAGGTTTTATGTTTTATATGGAACCACAGAAAACTGAGTTTTAACGACTCAATTGTGAATACCAAAAATGAGTGTAGATATAAAGGCTATAACCTTATCTTCATTTAAAAATGCCTCTTTAGACTGCTGTAAAAGAAGAGAGTTTCATAACTTTAAATTTTCTCTGGTCTTTGGCTCCATTTGAGGCTGAACTTGGGACTGAATCACACATCTGACAAGAAGTGCTGGCAGAGCAATCAAACTTTATTTACACTGGCCAACTTTACTTGTGGTTGGGACTAGGGTGATGAAGTGGTAGGAGTAAGGGAAAGACATGTAGACTTAAGCTATTTTGATCTCAACTGCGAAATAGATTTTTTAAATTTCATCTATTTAAATTGAAATTTTCAACATAAAATACTTGATACTCCTTTCTTTCCCCTCTCAGTCCCATCCTGACAGAAACATGCTGTGTATCTGGTAGAAACAACTAAACCCCTCAAACGAATGTCCCCCAGTCTTCTCATAGTTAAAAATCTGGTCTCTAGGATCTGTAGTTTCAAACATTTCTCAGGACAACATTGTGAAGTTTACACTAAAGCACATAGACAAGTGATACATCCCTCAGAGAGAAGAAGCAGAATGATGATGCATATTCATTTCAGTTTCACAGCTGCTCAGAGATGCAGCTTTAACAGTAGAGGTGACTACGACCCCTTTGGATGTGGCTGGAGAAAAGGCAAAATGGCTGTCACATAGCATGCAAACAGTCCTAGGGGGACTCTGCAAAACCTAGAAATGATCACATGTCTCAGAGTTTCAGAAAACTCAGTATCTTCTGTATTTCTGGATCTCAGTCCAGGTCTGTTTGGGTAATGCTGCTGTGAGCCTCCCCTTCCTTGCTGCCCACAGCTGAGCTATTGTTCTCTCTGAGTAACCAGTGTGACTTCAGGGGCAATTCCACAGCATAAAATACCTTCTGTAGATTGGAAACAAAAAACTTGCAGGGAATTATCCTTTCCACAGCAAGAACGTAGTCTAAATTACATTACTTAATGGGATGAGTTCTTTGTCGCAATGGCGGCAATAAAGACACGGCACACAGCTTGGTCCATAGTGAGCAGAGAGTGAGGGAGACACATTTATTGTCCTATTCCCATCTTATACAGGAGGAACCCAGGTAGATGATTCGCTCAGATCCATCCACCCTCCAGTATGGTTGGCTGGGTTCTACACTGCCCAATCCGAACACATCATGCCTGGACTCAAAACAACTGTGGAAACAACAGGTACTTTATCTTATTGTTTTTCATACCTTCCATGGGAAAGAAGGACATTCTCTCAAGCAGCCCCAGGTAGCAGCTCCGGGCTGCTACAGTTCTTGATTTGGGCAGTGAGTGAGAGAAGATTCGCTAGTGTTTTCTTACCTCTCTCAAAAAAAAGCTCAAGCACACAAAGAACTAAGATTCAACCCTTACAAATACTTACATGTGGCCACAAATTCCACTCATGCAAATGTCTCTGCCAGGTTAGTTTGGCAGGCTGTAAACATTGCCTAGAAGAATGAAGATGAGGGATAGGAAACAGACAGATTATAAAATATATTTAAAATTACTAAACATGAAAAAAAATTTGATAGGACTACAAAACCCCAAACCAAATCCAGAATCCCACAAATACAAAAAACAGTCCCCTGCAAAAAAACAGAGGCACATGGCCATCCAGCTAATTTCTGCAATCTTCACAGAACTGTTGAAAACAGTTAGGGTCTTAAAAAGGAAAAAAAACCCCAACATTTCTTGCAAAAAACCAAACTGGCAGAAATTTAAAAAGGTACAAGAGTCATGTATTGAAAATGCTGTCCAGCACAAGCAGAGGTCAGTATTTACTCCTATTGTAATAACATCTTGTTTTATTGTTTGTACCAACAGGCACTTGAAGCATCTTTTGCTATTAATTAGGGTCAATATAATCCTTTCAAATTGACTTTCACATTTCAGAGCTATTTACACATACTCTGCTGAACCATAGCTTATGTACACAGGAGCAATGAGAATGATGCAAGCTAAAGGTGTTACCTGTGGCCCATTTTAACTTGTACCTTGTTCCTACCTCTTGGCATCTCCACTGTGGTAGGTTTGGTGGGCAGACCTAGGCTTAATGGATTTGGTACAGAATGGACTCAAGTGAGGACCATGCAATACCATTTCAGGCATATCTTCACTAGTGAATGCTGTGTGTAATCCAATCTTTAAAGCAGAATCTGCTTGCTGAGGTGGATTTGGCTTGTACTGTAGTCTTTTGTTCAAGTGGCTCAGAAAGAAAATGTCTGTTTTCAGTTTGATATCAAAGTGACTGGCTATGTCTTTAAACTACCCAGTGCCAAAAGAAAACATGTACAATGGTCCTCGGTGTGAACTGCTATGGTCCAAGAATAAATCTTTTGAACCAAAGTGACTTGTGAAATATTTGGGAAGATATTAAATTTTACATGTAAACATTGTGTTTTTGAAGTCAAGATTTCAGTAGATGTCAATTTCTGGTTGGCATTTGGAAGAATGCTTCCAGATGAAGTGAAGGTTATTTGGATTTGAAGACACCCAAACCATCAAAACAGTGCCTGGACCGCACTCAGAGGTGCTATCTGTACTCAAGTTTGCCTGATTGCCAGTCACCCAGACCAACCTCAGGCAGAGATCATGGAAAAGTCACATCTCATGCAGACAAAATACTTGGCTGGGAACTTGGCTGGGAGTTGCCTTCAGACTGACAGCATTCAGTTGCCATCATCTTCCAGCCTCTTTGCCTATCTACCCATAAGTGGTGAAAAACATGGGCAAAGTGCAGGTAAAAGCCCTGGGGGAGAGCTGTGGGTGATAGTCATTGGGGCTTGCTGTGGAGGAGCATTTTGGCAATTTCAGAGTCTACAAGGTGAGAAAGGGGCAATCAGAAAGAAAAAGCATTCAGGACAGAGAATCAGCTAGGCTTGCTGTCGTAGAGGAGGCTTGACACTGAAAAGCAGTTTCAGAAACTTATGCTCCTGAAATGAAGACAGCTGCTCCCTCACACCATGCAGATGATTGTAAGCTGCAGGCCACGCCATCACTGGGTCAAAGACGGTCTGATCTGGTCAAACTGCCCATTGAAAATTGCCCCCAGCGCATTTCAGTCTTTGTCTTTGCTGTATCCAATGCTAATGCTAAGAGCTGTTGCCAGCTTAGTGCAAGCCAGGTAGGGAGGGCTTTTCCATCTGCCTTCAAATGTTTATCCATGATCTCTCTCCCAGCCTTGAGAAACAAAAAAAGTCTAGAAATTCATTGGATCAAGTCCGCCCCTTGAAGAATACTGCTGTCTTCAGAAGAGTTGCTGAAGACATGAATTTAGCTTATTATTTCTTGAGCCAGCTGACATGCTACCTTATTATGACACAGTTTAATGCACATGCATTTAATCAAAATGCCATAGAGGTCGAAAAGGCAATTTCCCCACTGTACTACAATTACAGCAAATTTTGTTAAAATCCTCGACCTAGTTGCCTGAAAATGTAATTTTCAGTAGCCTTCAGAATTCGTTTATCCCATTTCCCATTCGCTAGTCAGTCAATTGCTCAAAATTGCTGGGTAAAAGTTCTCTAGATTTCCAAATGACTACTGTTAAATTGCTGTGAGATCTGCCTTTGAAGCCCCATTTTCATTTGCAGTTCCATAGAATTTTTTAAAAACTCAGTTTTTCACAGATTGCTAGCCTGGCTTCAACAAGGGAGATAGAAGGGACCAATCATTCTCTCTCTCTCTCTCTCTCTCTTTCTCTCTCTCTCTCTCTCTCTCTCTCTCTCTCTCTCCATCAACCCCCTTACTATTAGTAAAAAGCAGTAGCTTTTTTAGTAGAGAGAGGCAGAAAATGCTTGCTCATGGAATTAAAGTAATGTATGTGGAATGGTTTTAAGCATGTTACAAGTTTTCACAGCACCACAACAAAATATGATTTGTTGTAAAAGGTTACTGTAGCAATATAAAAAGAATATCTGACTTATTAAAATGAAAGACAGATAATATCTTGTCTTATCTAGATTTAATAATCTTCTTTATGAGCCATTGAGGGGAGAAAAAGTTTCAAGCAATACAAAGTAGTAGCCATGTTAGTGACTTATGACATAGACAGTCTACATCCTGTAACATATTCCTAATATTGACATTATGAAATTATCTGAAAATACCCATGTAAAAAGCACAGAAAACTGCATCCCTCCCACTGAAAGAGATTTATTTATTTGAATAAGTAATTTGACAGTATTTATGAAAAGAAATGTGAATAATAAATAGACCAAAATTTCATGTGGAATTAAATTATCTTGCAAATAAAAAATGTTTTTACAAATTTTCTGTTTACTTGCAACATCCAAATCAGTATACTGATACCCTAGGAAACTTTATTGTGCTGCTAAAGACAAAGGTGATAACTTGCTAAAAGAGAAAACTAGCAGAGGATTATGAGGTAATCATAAATGCACCTGCATGGCAACAAGCAGAGAACCTCAATAGCCTTCTGATATGTCACATAGACTACTTTTTAATTCTCTCTAATATTGACAGTTCCAGTCATGACTTACCTCTTCAGTTTGGAAACATTTTAATTTTCAGTATCTGTATTATATAAAAAAAGAAAAACCAAAGGATGGTGACATATGCCTTGGAAGAAAAAATAAGTACAACTTCGTTCGAAGAACTTCCTTCAGATTTTGATAAATAGAGAAGATAAGGGATGTAATTTTATTCACAATTAAATGAACTTTTACTGCTGTATTTCAACAAGTAAGGATGGTTATTGTAAGCATTTTCCTTAAGTGAAAAGCTTCTTATTTATGGAGCAATTGAATTTTTTCTTTCCTCTTCTGGGTGGATTTTAGGATTTATGGCATGCATAAAATTACTAGCAATAATAGTAAAGTAATGTAACACAGAGTAGATTACAATAGAAAGCAAAATAAGTCACACATAAACTCCAGTAGTCCTTACAAACCGTATAAAAATTTGCATATTTTTTCCTATTGTTGTCTTTATGCAATGTACTTGTACACTTTCACCATTTTGGCGTTGTACCATAAAGTAGCCTGGTAAATCTACAGTTTTAAAGCCAAATACTATGACTATTATTCTGAAAGGCTACTGGGTTTTGGCATCATCACTTAAGAACAGAGACAGTAGCTGCTGAAGTGAAAATGTGCCATTCAGATTGTAGAATCGATCCACACCACATGCTGCACATCTTCTGGAAGTCATTCCACAGGGAAGTGCACTGAAACTGCCAGCCTCTCCAAATGATGTAACCTTGCCTTTGTTGCATTCAAGCTCCAGAGAACGGAAGAGTTTGCATGTGAAATGAAGCTCCTTGGATTCCTCTCAGAGTGTCATTCGTGGCTGTTACATCCTGAGCCAGAGTGTCCTACTCTTGAGGTCAAGGTACTGACAGCTTGACAGGTAGCTGCCATTTTCCTTCAAGGTAAATTCTAAATAAAAACCAGAATGTAACAGCTATTCAGATTAGGACATAGATGTGACAGCTGAAGTACTCCTAGTATGAATCCTGCAAAGATCACCAGTAGCATCCTCTTACTCTTTGCCTTTGAATGGAAGATGAGGGGAGAAAACAAAATATCTCACCTTACTTGCTATTTCATCCCCCTTTTCCTGAGCAAGCAGGTAAAAAATCAAAAAGGTATCATGTCCAAGGAAGCCTGAATTTAAAATCTAAAACCAGCTACTTCTATTGTATATTCAAATTGTAATTTTAAATTTTTGAAAACACATTTAATTCAACATTTAAAAAAAATTACTTAAAAAAAAGATTCAGTTACTTGTAAGTAGACAAGATCCAATCTAGACAAGGTGGTGATTGGGCAAAGGCAGGACTCGATGCTCTTGGAGGTCTTTTCTAACTTTAATGACTCTGTGATTCTGTAATGGAGGTATTACTTCATGGTAACACTTTGGGCCCTTGTTGGTGAAGGTGGTTTGACTATGCTGTGGGACTGCTCAGATGTTCATCAGGAGACACTCAGAAGGGCAAGAGATGAGCAGCAGATCCAGTAGGAAATGAGTTTTGGCTTGAACTTGCCTGAAAGCCTAAAAGACTGATAAAAAGGCTGCTGTTCCTGAAGCTTGAAGATGTTCCTGTGACTGGAATCACAGAGCAGAGCAAACAAGTCATATTTAATCCTTTGATGTCGGTAATGGTCAGGACAGTCCATGCAGCCTTCTCCTTTCCTTCTATTTCCCCATGAAATAAAAAAATGTCAGGAATCTAAATCTTTTTTTTTTTAGTGTGTACAAGAGAAGCATGCAAGAGAATATTAGCAATTAATCCCTGTCATACACTAGATAGAAGTTTAATTAAAAAAATGTATTGCAGCAGGATGAAATTCAAATGTTAAACAACCCAGGGATATAGACAGTCTCTGGAAAAAGGAATGAATTGCACGCAGCACTAGTGTCTGATGAAGTAAGCGGCAGTTATCAGACACATCATTCATGCTGGCATTTTAAAAAATCATATAGAATTAGATTTTTTGAAACATTTTGACAGTGTTCTTATACTATTGGTTTTATATGTTAAGGATACAATTTAATAAAAATTGTGAAGTTAATAATAGTGTGCGTGAAACAGGTCTCAACAGTGATGCTTGAGGTAAAATTCCTGTATCTCTGTTCTCTTGTTGATACACAACTTTGCAGACAAGAATTTTTGGTGAGAAATCTCAGGGGGATAAGTGGAGCAGGATACTCTGTGAAAAATGTACCAAATTCTCCCAGAGCAAAATTTTTCATCTTAACATTGATGGCCACCATAAATGGCAAGATAATACCTGAAGAAAGGAAAACTATTCCTACTCTGCTGCTAAATATTAGGAAACAAATCAGACAAAATGCTCAATCCAAGCAAGAGAGAGTCACATAGTTTAGCTAAATTCCAATTAAAGACCAGGAGCTGGGCTACCTGCTTGCACTGAACCAAGGGTGTGGCTCTTTAGATTTCTCTCTTTCTACTTGTCAGCCTCATCCTCAGTTTTACACAGCTGTTTCTACCAGCAGACGTGGGCTGTCCTTCAATCATCATGTTGGTGAAGAGGAAGCATTGTAAAAATAGGGGTTTTTTTAAAATGCTGTATGTGTATGTGTATGTGTATGTGTATGTGTATGTGTATGTGTATGTGTATGTGTATGTGTATGTCTATGTCTATGTCTATGTCTATGTCTATGTCTATGTCTATGTCTATGTCTGTGACCTTACTGTGTATGGCAATTTTTAGAGTTGTTCATGTTTCAGTTCTTTGTGACTGTGATATCCTGCAGGTTGGAATACATCCCCTAAAACATGAAAGGATTTTATCTGGAGCTGGATCCAGTAAGTACTTTGAAAGAATAAGAGAATCTCAGAATAGTTGGGTTGGAAGCGGCCTTTAAAGGTCATCTAGTTCTATACCCCAGACATGGGAAGCGACAATTTCAGCTAGATCACTTTGTTCAGAGCTCCTTTGAACTGACCTTGAATGAGCTCCAGAGATGGAGCATCTATCACCTTTCTAGTCAACCTGCTCTAGTGTTTCACCACCCTCATCATAAAAAATTTCTTCCTGATGTCTAATCTGAATCTGACCACTTTTGGTTTAAAACTATTATCCCTTGTCCTGTTACAAGAGACACCATTGAACTGTTTGTCCCCATCTTTCTTACAAGTCCCTATCAAGTACTGAAAACTCCACATAAAGGTCTCCCCAGAGTCTTCTCTTTGCCAGGCTGAACAACTCCAACTCTGTCTGTCCTCATAGGAGAGGTATTCCCTCCCTCTCATCATCTTTGTGGATCTCCTCCGGACCCACTCTAACAGGTTGACCTGTTGACCGTAAGACCATATGTTTCCTGTGCTAAGAACTCCAGAGCTGGATGCAGTACTGCAGGCGATGTCTCACCAGAGCAGAGCAGAGGGGCAGAATCCCCTCCCTCACCTTGCAGGCTGTGCTGCTTTGGAGGAAGCCCAGGACACAACTGGCTTTTTGGGTCATGAGCGACAGTGACCACGTCACGTGCCGTTTTTCAACAACCAGTACCCCAAAGGCCTTCCTGGCAGAGCTGGTCTCAATACCGCCACCTCCCAGCCTTGATACCAGGGGTTGCTCCAGCCCAGGTCCAGGACCTTGCATTTGGCCTTGTTCCCTCTCTCAAGCTTCACATATCCCTGCTTCTTGATGGCTCTGGATGGCCTCCATCACTCTGGATGGCATCCTGTTCCTCAGGCTTATCAACCACACTACTCATCTTGGTGTCATCTAAAAACTTGCAGAATCAAGGCTTATGACTGCAAGACTTGGTAGACAAGCAGTCAGACCACATTAACTCTAATGGGGTCAATACAAGGTTGGCTGAACTGCATGGCTATCTGTGTGCCAGCAGATGCAGACTCTGATGGGCGTGGTACACTGTCCAGCTTTGTAGTGTCATGTTTTTAGTACAAAATGGCCGTATCTGTAAGTTGTACAACTCAGAAAGTGATTCTAAGGGAGGTGTCTAAAAAAGAAAGTACCAAGGGGAATATTTTTCCGCCTAGAAGAGCAGGTAAATATAGACCTCTTTAGATTGTATTTTATCATTTGTTTGCCTGGAAAGTTAAGGCACCACATGAATAGCTCATTCACATTGTTGTATCCAGATGTACTATGATGTCTGTCAGCTGCATAATTTTAAGGTTTAACATTAATTTAGATCTCCATGTCTCTCTCTTTTAATTTTTGGTAAAGCTGTTTACAGTTCATTGAAATTGCTTTGCATGGGTTTGCAGTGCCAAGTAATGAGTTTTTTGCAAACAGTATTCATTGTACTAGGCAGCTGGCCCAACAGTATTTTCTCCAGGAAAGCTTTGTCAAATCTGGGCTAGGTAGTGGTGTATCAAAGTGCCCTCCTACAAAAAGCTAAGAGAGGCCAGTTAAAATGAGTGACTTCAATAAAAGCTGGTTAGACCCCAGATCTCTTCACCTACATTTTACTACTAGCAGCTTTGGGGTGAAGGGGTTGTTTCCAAGTAGAGAGGTATGGAAAATGAACTTTTGCAGTACTGGCTTTCCTTAGGCACTTTCATACAATGGAAGTGGAGATATGTGCATTATTGAGAAGCAAAGCTGAAATGCTTAGTGTGAACAAGTTATTGAGAATTTTTCAGATCTTTTTGTTCTTTTCACAAGCTGTTAATGAGTATACTTCATTCTGGTTTAACACCCACCTTCCACTGGCACAGGAGCATTGCCACTGGCTTTGGAAAAGTCACACTGGGTAGTTTCTCCTAAGTGTTTGGTATGTGGGTGTTCATAAACAGTGACATTGCCCACCTCCCTTTCTTCACCTGTGGGTGCAGCTGGCTACCTATGTCACTTAGCATAGACTCTGCTTCAGGCTTAGAAGAGATTCTGTTTAATAGTAGCAGAGGGGTGGCAGCAGTAGTTTGGCCACTGTGGATGGCACAAACTTCCTCTGAACATTCTTATTGACAAGATCTTATTGATCTTATTAGAAATCTAAAGTTAAACAAGGAAAGGCAGTAAAACTTTCTCTTATTCTTAGTTTTTTTTCCACAATACAGTTCAAATACACTCTATGTTTGCTCAACCACTTCATCTCTTTTCTGTGGGTACTGCTGAAGGCTTCTAACATTTTTTTCAGCCAGCGAAAATAAACTGTGCTGTAATGAGGGCAGACCAGTCCAGAGAAAAAGTAAAATCAGCAGCTCTATCTTTAGTAGTCCATCCTTTAGTGCATGCCTCTCACCCCACGACTGAGTTTCTGTGGCTCGTTGGCAGGTGCAGCAAGAACTGAATGAGCAAAGCACATGAGCATACCTGGTCAGAGCTACTCTTTGTCTCGTTGTTTGTGCTGCTCACCTTGAGTCTCTGACATCTTCTGGAATTCTGGAATTCCATATCTTTTATCAATCAAAAGACAACCTAAAACTTTTAAAAGATCATGTGAGATGTTCTTATTATTTTGAAAATAACTCACATACTGTTTTTCCACTGGTCACACAATGTTGTTCATTTTTAACCAAATATAAGGTGGTTCACTTTCAACGTTTATTATTTTCATCTTCCCCAATTTTATTCCTTTCCTATTCACAAGGAAGTTTGTGTGTTTCCATAATATTCAGCAGCTGTAGCATTTCACAGTTTATAGCCCACTAGCCATTCTCTGCACATAGATTGATAAATGCTGAGGGTGTTTTTTTTAATTTTTTTGGGGTTTTTTTTTGTTTTTTTTTTGTTTTGTTTTGTTTGTGTTTTGTGAGGCTTTTTGTTTGCTTTGTTTTTTGGGTTTTGTTTTTGTTTGTTTGTTGTTGTTGAAGTTTTTTTTGGTACTCCTATGAATGTATTACTTTGGCTTTCAGAGATATGTAACCATCAGGATTAATTATTAAGAAAGTATTAGGACCCACTCTCTCTGTAGATTTCTGAATACAGAATACGGAGGTATTTGGACTTGTTTCTCCTGAAAAAATTAGACTGCTTCCTGCTATAAACATTAGCTGACAAAATGAAGCAATTCCTCTTATGTGAAAGAAAGCATGGCAAAAATAGGAAATTCAGTGGCATTTAATGGAGCAGAATAAATTTCTCTAGCAGCATAGTTATAGTCTCTGATGTCAGAGGAGATCATTGTTGACTTGAAGACAATGAGACTTATTTAATGATGCCAGGTTATGTACAATGTGGAAGTTTATTCACTTTGCAAAATACAAACAATAGGCTTTTATCACGAAAAAATCTGACAAAAATTAACCAGTGCAAAGCATGTAATTCTCATGGTGCAGGTACATGATGGTGTCTTGGGTTATATGAAGATGTAACCAAAGGAATATATTCTATCACCATTTCCATCACCTCTCGATGAGTTGTTAATGACAGGTCATTCACAACAGCTGACCACTGTACCCCACACCCTCCAGGTTACAATCTAGGCATTAGATAAGAGGCATGTGATACCTCTTTATCTTCACATCAATGACTCAATCCTGATAACATCTTCTGAGAAGCAGCAGCTACTCTGTGGGAGGCCATGTCCACTAATGGGCCAGTCAAGACCACCTGGAATGATTCAGAAGTTACGTCATCCCATTGTGCTATGCCCCACCCCAAAAAGGGAGGAACTGAACATCCTGCCCACGCAGAAGTAGTGGAGAAAACAACACAAGGTGCCTATTTCCTCTGGATTTACAGGAAAAGAACTCCACAACTACTGGACCCCCAGAGACAGCTGGGATTTCTTCCTCAGGATCACCACTCCAAAGAAGAAAATATCCATTGCTCCAACAGGACTGCAGTCCTATTTGACGGGACTGCTATCATCACCCTGACCAACAGGGTGTCAGGTTGTACTGTGACCTTGTCAGTTTAGTCCTGTGTTTTCTGTATTACTGCTTTTATTTTAATTTCTCCTATTAAATTGTAGCTCTGACTTGGAATCTCTTGCAATATTTTTCTGTGGAGTTAATTCCTCTGCTGGTTTGTTTCCAAACCAGCACAGGTGGCATGAACAAACACGTTAGCTTCGTATGCTGACTGCAGCTGCTGTAAAATTCATGACCAAGGTGACTCATGATTGTTAAAAGAACTGTTGAAGAAAAATGACCTTTTGTTCACCCTCTCTTTTACCTATTTCCCTTTCAGAAGAACTTTGTGCAAACACAGCAGTGCATGGGCTGGCTGTGTGTGACCCCAGGCATCTGCTGGCAACCCTCCAGCAACCGGTGATCCCTTCTGCAGTTGGGTCAGATGGATTTCTTTTGGGAAAAGCAGGTGGGCTTGGGAAGGCCAGGGATTTTACCTGGCTTTTGACAATTATGTTGATACACATTGCTGTAAGTGAACAAACATGAGGAGACAACATTAAAAGTGTTGCATATGGACAAACAGATTTAGAGATAGACACTTGTCTTGGACTGGGATGGATTAATCATATAACATTTTGTTTTCAAAGAGAAAGAGAAAAGTGAGCACATATTGTCCAGATGAGTTAGACTTTCCTGTATCTGATTAGAAATGTTGAGGTCACTGCCGTAAGTCACATTAACCTACTTGAACCAAAACAGCACTGTAAATGGCCATTTACATCCACATCTGTAGTTTAGTCCTGCTAGCATTCGTATTTTCAGGTATCTCATACAATATTTAAAAATCAGCAAATCTTGCATGAGTTCATAGGGGGAACTAGAAACTATTTCCCAGGCGTTACGGCCCATAAATTAACCAAATTTTCCACTTGAACCTTTGTACCATGATTTCTGAGTGTTTACTGAAAATACAACTTTTGGAAGTAAAGCAAAGATCTGCAATCTACATATCTGATACTTAAAAAAGATAATTAATTTCAAAATGCACTGTCTCAGATGTTTATACTTACATCTACTACTCTTGTATCCTTCAATATTTTTTATGGAAGAATTAGCCTCATTCTCTTATACATTTACTCCTCCTTTTTCTCTTGCCTGAATCCATAAGGAGTCTGTTGCTTGGATGCAGGCCAACAGGCCAAGTTAAAGAGAAATTTTGCAAAGCATTTGACAGGAATCGTCCGACATAGCTCTGGCAAGTGCAGGCACACGTCTGCTCTCCAGCTGGGCATTCTTAGCACAGCCAAATGTGAATGTAGTTTACTGTGTACTGTATTCACAGAGTCACAGTGATGCCTAAAAGTCTG
This sequence comes from Climacteris rufus, assembly GCA_013398175.1. Classification (NCBI taxonomy): domain Eukaryota; kingdom Metazoa; phylum Chordata; class Aves; order Passeriformes; family Climacteridae; genus Climacteris; species Climacteris rufus. The sequence continues at coordinate 122,896 of VZRZ01005623.1, forward strand.
GCCCAAAAAACTGAGGTCAGGCAGGAGTAAGGGAATAAAAGGTGGGTATTTATTTGAAGGGCCTTCAAAGGTACATTTAGGGCAGACAAAGCCCCCTCCTGGGGGCATCACCCAAAATGGACGACGAGTCACGAGTTCTCCACACTTTTATAGGTTTGGTCCATTCGCATATCAGCATAGATTTACCAATTAAAACTTTACAATTTCCCCCTAGCTTGCTCCCTCCCCCCCCTTTAGAAGCATGGGTCTGGGCAGCCCAAATGTCCTTGGAGGGTAAGTACAGAGTGGTAGTGTTATGTCTATAGAGAACAGCAACCAACGAGATATAAGGCATACACGCCAGACAATGCAGGATTTGAAAAATACAAGGGTTAAAACCTAAGGCAACAC
>VZRZ01005624.1:0-21707 GCA_013398175.1 Climacteris rufus
GCTCCGTCCTCCCCTCAGAGCGGCTGCTCCCCCTCTCACCCCTCCCTGCCGCACGTCGAGGACGTCAGCCCGCCGGACTCGAGGGGCTGCAGTTCCTCATCGGCGCTCAGTAAATCCCAGGACAGCATCAGCAGTAGGTGGTGAGTGTTACTGTTCCAGGCAAGCCTGAGATGGCTCCGCAGGGAAGGACCGGACTCTCCAGGGGGCATTTCCATAACAATATGTGCGGTGGGATGGATGCAGTTGGGACTCTTGGCATTGTTCTCTTTCATAATTGCTAAACAACCCTGAAGGATACCAGCGGCCTTCTCAGCCTGTCCTTTGGTTCTTGGTTTAGATACCAAAATTCTGTCTTGAAAGATAAAAAGTTAGGCCGTTGTCATTTTTCCACCAGTTCCCTTCTGAGGTCTTGGGTTGGAAGATCTTGCCCAGACCATCCAGGTCTTCTTTTGCTGAACCTCCACTCTTTTTGAACATGAGTGCGCTCCTATTCTGAAAGCAAGCTCACAGCCCACTGCAATTTTTCATTTGAGAAGCAGGGACTGTTGAAAAACCCCAGCTTTGCTAGTGTTCTCTAAGTACAGCTTGAAGAGCAGTTACCAGACTGTGGTCAGTGGCTTGCCAAAGGCATGGAAAAAACACCTTTATCGTGGTTACCATGAAAAGGTTTGGTAAGGGGAAAGGCTGGTCCTCGAAAACATTTGAATCTGATTGTAATGTCTGTTCTGAAACATTAAGCAGTGCAGCCCTGAACTGCAGAGTGTGGCATCATAGTGCCAGTGATGACTGGGGGGTTCTGCTGACTGGAGCTGTGCAGGACACTGTCTCTGCTGCTCTGCAGTCAGGTTCTGGTCAGAACACAGGCAGAAAGGCACACACACACACACACACACACACACTCCCCTGTCCTGATAGCTGTTCTCTACATATGTGGCTGTGTCACTGCTGAGGTGGTGGCAGGGGGGTGGCACTGGGAGAGATGCAAAGCAGTGCTGGGGGCAGTGAGAAGTATGAAGTTTGTGTTGAAAGCACTTGGATGAGTTTGGAGGAGTATTAAGATCTGTTTCCCTCCTTTTTCCTTCACTTTTCAGAGTTTAATAGAAACAATTTGTCTTTTACCTCTCTGACAGTTTTCTGTCTACCAGATGACCTTGTGCCACATCCTGGGACTGGTCACAGCTGAGGCAGTCTGCTAATGATTAGTTTATCATCATTATTTTATTTTCAAATATTCTGTCAAAGTGGTAATAACCCATGTTGTTCTTCTCCTGTGCTACTTGCTTCTGTCTGTAAAAGAAAAAAAACCAGCTGAATGAACTAAAACTAGTTCAGGGTGAGGTGTCAGTGTGGCATCCTTGCTTTAGTACCATGTTTTATGTTCTGTGAGCTTCACCTGCTGCTCCCTCAGCAGGTGCTGCTCTGGCTTCAGTTCCCTACATGGTTTCAGGAGTAAGTATTGTGTGGAAATAAAGGATGCTATTGTTATGAGACACTGGATATAAAGTTGAAACCATGCTGATACATTTTGAAATGGGATTAAGCAGATTTGCTGCTTTTAAAATTCTTGGGTTGCTGTTTTTTAATGGGCAAGGCTGTCAAATGTACAGTCACCTTCTACTTCAAAAAAATGTATTAGAACCTGAATGTCACTGAGCTAAAGTTGTGACCCAGTTTCATCTTTAACTCTGGGTGCTTACGTGTCAAATACATTTCCAGAAATTCACAATAATATTAGGAACAGAAGAAAATGTTGGGAACTAAAATTCCATGCCTTCGTGTGTAGAATTTTCCAGATTTCTGCTGAATTCTGCGATAATTGCCAATAGCTTTCATTTTAAAAAAAAAAGGTTTGTGTCTCAGTTGCCAAGATATAACCACCACAATGTAAACAATGTAAACAGATGTGCTGCTGCCCAGCAAACCCAGCCTTGCAGAAAACAAGTCTCCAAACCAACAAAGTAATTTAAAAACCCTATTGCAAAGCACAGTTTTCAATGTCTTGAAAAAGAAAATTCAATACAGAAATTGGTTGATGTGCTGTTAAGCTGCATGCTAGCAGGGTATGCGGTGCATTTAATCTAATCTAAATATTTAAATTCAGACATTTTTAGGGCACAGATTCTTCAATGTCCAGGGTAATGGTGTTGTAAATCCCTGGTCATGGTGATGCTGTCTTACGGGGTAAAACACATATTTCTAAAGAGCTTTGGATGTTCCTGTGCATGCGAGATGGAATGTTGACCCAGGGGTCTTGGGGTTTGTGGCTCTGTTTTTCTTCAACAGTTTAGGAAAGCTATTTATCCTCTTTTTCGCCCTTAGACAAGACACTTATATAATGGAACACTAATCTTGAGAGTTTTCACGCTACAAAATAAGCAGGACAAAGTGTCATTAGTGGGCAAAATGGCCCAGCTAGTTCTGCTCAGAAATGTTGCATTATCCAACTGCATTGTCTTGGGACTGTATTATCTTAAAGGTCTTAAAGTCTGCTTCTGTTTAGTTTGAATGAAAGTAATTATGCAAAATAACTGCATCTAATCTTAAGGCAATACCAGGATTTTCAAAATGCTGTTGAATCTCAAAACAATTTTTCTGTAACCAGGTCATTTACTGAACGGGATGTTTATACCATGTTCTTGATAAAACACTTGGTTTTCTGCAGGCAGTGGTGTCATAGCAGCCAGGGACAGGCAGAGTGAAATCCCCCCAGGGGTTTTTTATGTGGCAGAAGCGGTTTGAAGTTTATTCCTAAAGAGCTGGTGGTGTCTGAGCCGCTGTGCACTGGTCAGTTACTCTGAGCTGCGTGACAGAATCCTGAGCTGTTGCTGGGTTTGTTGCAGGATGGTGCCGACGTCCGTGGAGAGGCTGCGGGAGGGCCGGGGGATGCTGGAGAAGGTGCTGCGCAGCGGGGCCAAGGTGTCCCAGAGACACGACTCCTCCCCCCCCAGGGACAGTGCCCTGGACAGGGATGCAGGTAGGACAGTGAAACCTTTGGACATTGGGTTGCTGGGAAATGATGGGCTTGGTCTCATTTTCTTTGCCTGCTTGTCTGTGAAGTTGCTTACTTGTACTGTCGTCTTTAACATTATCAAAGTTGTCTTCTGCAAATCACACTGTACTGTTACTCAGATACTGCTTGAGCCTGTATCCCTCTTCTGTTAGACCTGGAAGACCTCTGGGTTTCTCCAGGGATTGAATTCAAGACTGCCTGCACCTTGACTCTGAGAGGGACAGCTTCTTTGTCCTTGGACAAATCTGTTAGCACCTCCTGTGCTCTGAAAGTGCTATCATTTAATTCTCATTGGCTGAGCATTCAGACAAGTGTATTACCTTGTTTCTGAGCATTTTAGGGCAAGTATGTATTTACTTGATTCTAAATCAGATTTTTCCCCAATTGCAGTAAGGTGTATTTGAGACCAGCTTTGAAAATTGATTTCTCATTTAGGGTTTTCCTGGTTTTGTACACCTAAGTGCATCTTTTCAGTGCTTTTTTTTAATCTAGTCTTGAGAGGAAGCTCTCTTCCCTATGAAATATGTCACAGTTTCATGGGATCCCACTGGGAGTCTTTTCCCTGTCTTTACCATACCAGTGGAAGTGGCTTTCTTGGTTATTTTTCAGAAGGGTAGGCAAAATCCAGGCTTTTGGAACAGGCCTTTGCCCACTGTAACCGGTACAGCTCTGGCTCTTCAGTCTTAGCCCAGAATTAGGATGGAGTTAAACTTTCATCTGCAGCGATAAATTCTTTCGTGTTACATAAACCCCATCCCATTGTGAGTTGTGAAAACCTAATGCTGCAGCTGACAAAAGTCATCTTGTCTCCTTCATCCTAGCACAGCAAAGTACATTTTTTCTTCTTTTGCTTGCTCTGGCAATTTCTTCAGCAGCTTGTTTAGATTCTTGTTTAGATTCTTTGAGCCACCTCCCCTCCCCCAGTTGCTGCTCTGCTGCTTAGTGAAACAAACGGGTGGCTGAGTCCCTGCTGTTCCTGGTAGCACCTGGAGGAGTTGTGAAGATGCACATGTTCACTTGATGCTGTAACAGATAATATTTAACAGGAACTAAAAAATCCCAAAGTTGGAGGGTTTGCTGATGAGGCATGTAGGAATGAAATGGAATTTGTGTGCATTGCACGCTTCTGAGAACTGCAGCTGCTCTCAGCAAAACCTGTCACTTCATATATGCCTGACACAGGCCAGCACAGCCAGGAAAAGCGGTTCTTCATGTCCTTCCCTTGTGCAGGTATTGAGAAATGGGGGAGGGTAATGTTGGCTTTAGCTTTTAGGTTTACATAAAGCAAATTGAGGAAGGTCATAGTTTGTTTATCCTTTGTAATTTAGTCTTTTAATAGTCTTTAACTTGTCAAGGTTTTCTTCTGAGAACAGGCACTGCCAATAACTTGTGCAGCCCTGCTGGTGTGCCCAGCCTTTTAAGAAACAGTTTCTTCCAGAAGTGTGTAGATTTCCTCTGATTCTCATACTCGACTTCTGTTAATCACAACGATCTCCTGGGTTGAACAGTCTCTTCTGTGCATGACTGTTCAACAAAACATGCCCCAAACTTTCAAACTTTGCAGTTCTGCAGTACTTGGAATGTCCCCAATCCGCCACTTGCTGCATTGATGTTTCAGAAATGAAAGGTGGCACAGGACACGTGCTGGAAGCTTCACAGGGTGGTCTCTGTGCAGGCCTGTGCCCTGAGGGTGTTTCTGAGCCTCCAGAGCAGACAAGAGCTCTGTCCAGATCCCTGTTAGCTAAGCAGGCACTGTGGTGTAGCACAGAGAGAACAATGGCAGCAGAAGCACAGGCACTGCTGGCACTGATGCTCGTGCCAGCGCAGCTGGGGCAAAGCCAGACGTGTCTGGCAGAAGTACAGAGCAGACTGAGGCAGCGTGTCCTGTTTCATGACTGAGACACATCTGTCATATAAATTTGATACTAATACCAACACTCTTTCACTGAGGCATTTCAAACGTGGCTGCTGAGAATCCCTGAGATGTTGCAGATAAACAGCTCTGTCTCATCAGTCTGCAGCAGAACTCTGATGTGAAATCTCCTGGTCCCAGCAGCTTCAGCCCTCCTGAAGGAAGCAGGATAGCCAGCCATGGTTACAGGGCGAGCAGCTGAAGCACACACTTGGCACAGTGGCTGGGTCACTGCACTAAGCACTTCTTGCCTACCCCAGGTCAGGTTCAGTGATCTGGTGGACAAGAAGCTCACTCGCCCTCGAAGTGCTAGAAAGGGTCACTCTGTTGAGAAGCAGCTCATTCCTCTTGGTCTCTCACCTAGCTGGGGTGGATCAGTGTGTGTTGTGCTGCCTGTGCCCTTCAACCCTCAAAGCATTTTCATCATCTTGGTCTGTTCCAAAAGCAGGCATTTCTGAGGTCTAAGAGTATCTGTCTGGAGCAGCTCAGTTGGATTGTAAACCATAGTCCCCAAAACAGCAGCACAGGGTGTCTGTCTTTGGAAGCATCTGCATTTGTGGAAAAGCCACTCCAGGATTGTGCTGCCAGCCCTCTAAGAAGGGACAGTGTTGTCTCCGGAGCTGTAACTGTATCTAGTGTGGATTCTTGTAACCAAGACTGAGTGAGAAATTGCGGAGACCTTAGAAACCATCTCCTGCTTCTTGTCTCCTGAGGAGCCAGGGCAGCCCTGGCTGTGTCTGTGCAGTGTCTCCAGGCGTGGCTGTTCAGGCAGGCTGGTTCAGAGCAGGTGGGCTTTGTGCTAAACCAGAGCTCACTGGTACAAGGGGAATGGCAACTCTTACACGTGGGGCTGTTCACACACGTTAAGGTTTCCCGGTTGTCTTTTCCTGGATTTTTTCGATTTCCAAAATGCTGATGGCTGGGGAATCTGCTCTGGTCTCAGCTGGTGCTGGGGCAGAACACAAGGGCTGGACTGTGTGTGGTGTCATTTGAGAGGGAGCTGCTGTGACCTCAGTCCAGAGGGTGAGGTTTAACATCTTGCCTGTACATTGCAGATGCAGCAGAAGGAGACACTCCAGAAGCCCACAAAGGACCAGCAGTCTACAGTCCTTCTCGATACAGCTACCAGGTAAATGCTTTCATATATTAGCTGCCCATTCTGAAATAAAGCTTTTATACAGAGATGAGGGGCAAAACTGGGCTTGGCTGCTGTTGTTCCCAGTGCTGCACTAAGCAATTTGGATGAGGAGGTAGGAAACGGGGAAGTCAGCCTGACGTGCCTTTTCCTTTTATTCCCCACGCCTTGTTCAGCTGCTGCAGTCTGACAGTCCCCAGGCAGAATCACAGACCCTGCTCCAGCAGAGCTCCTCCCCGTACAGAGGGCACCTCGCGCCGTCTCCTGGATACAGCTACCGAGCAGCAGCACAGAGGACGGGACACAGTCTCTCCCACGGTTCCTCGGAAACATCCCTCTCCTCCACCTCGTATTCCAGCCCTGCCCACTCGGTCTCCACAGACTCCTCTGCCCTGTTTGCAGGGAATTCGGGGTATTTCAGCAGCCAGCAGCACTCTGGCAGCGTCAGCAGCAGCCTCCTGAGGAAGAGCTGCCCTGCGGCTGCCAGCCCGGCACAGCAGACGGCTGTGGACTCTCTCTGCTCCGAGTCGGGCTCCCAGCCCTGCGCGGCCGCCTCGGGCTCCTCCTCCGCCCCCCCGAGCGCTCGCTCACTGCAGTCAGACGTGCGGACTATCAGCCTGCCCGGCTCCGGGCACTCGGTTCTCTACCAGGGCTCCCGGGGCGCAGTGATTTCCAATGCACAACACTATCCACACCGCGGGGGCAGCAGTGTCCATCAGTACAGACTGCAGCAGCTCCAAGGTTCTGGAGTAAAGACTCAAACAGGACTTTCCTAGGGCTGCCTGGACTTCAGGAGGACAAAACTGCCCATAGCTCCTTCCAGTCACCTCTGGAAGTGGCTCCTGGGCCGGTGTTGGGAGCTTGCACCTGATGCTGGGGTGCCAGGGGTCAGAGGCTGAGGTCTGAAATGCACGGGTGAGATTTGTGAGCAGTATTGGCCTCTGGCCTGGTAGGAGAATACAGATTTCTCTGAGGCAGAGACTGTAGCAAAGCAGTTCCCTGACGTGTGGGTACATTGCAGAAACAAAAACAAACAAAAAAAAAAAAAGAAAAAAAAAGGAAAAAAAAGCAAATGGTTTAAGTGCAATGACTGTGGCACAGCCTCTGTCTCTGGTCCGTGCCCATGGCCACAGTCACTCATGCAGCACGGACACAGTTCTGAATTCAAAAGCAGTTTAAAGGAAATGCTGGGGGAAGGTAACTCCAATCTCTTTATAGGTCAGGTTCTCAGTGCGTTCTGGGGAGGGCTTTAATCCGTTACGATCATTCCAGTCACAAGCAGACGAGCGCACGCAGCTGCCTTTGGGCCTGGGTCACCACTGCCGCCCTCGCAGCTCGTTCAGGACAGCAGCGTCTCCGTGAATGCCAACAGTGGGGGGCTGGAGCGTGAGCCCGTGGCCGCAGAGGCTCCGGGGTGGCTGTCGTGCGCTGCTTCACTGCAGGGCTGTGGCGAGCGAGGGTTTTAAGGCTGCGTAAGGAATCTGTGAACAGGAGCACGGCGGGGGCCGTGCTGCCGCGCCGGCCGCTCCCCGGCTGCTGCTGCGCACAGGGGATGGCCGGGGCCGGGCAGGCGGGTGCTGCTGCGGCACACGGGGCTTGCGAGGGCGCTGCTGGGGTGGTGGGCGGGCACCGGGCCTGTGCCGAGCCGGAGGCTCTCCGGGCACTGCCGTGTGGGGCCTTTCCCGGCCGCCGGCACCCGCCAGGCGTGGCAGGAGAGCCAGCCCGGACACGGTGCGCTGTCTGTTCAATTCCATACGATTGCCAGCTTCTTTCTCACTTGTTTACTGTAATATCGGGCGTGTTTTTATTTATCTAATTTTATATTCAGTTATAACCATAGTAGGTTAGCTAATATATGACAGGTGTCATCCCTGGTGCTGCAGTGGAACTTCTCCTTTCTCTTGGATAACATAATGCTGTGAGTCTGTCTCCCCTCTCCTTTCAGATGCACAGTCTTCTTCCTCTTTTTTTAGGACTGTTACAGATTTCTCTAATTCACAATTGAAATCAGGTGTTTGTTCAGCCTAGGGGAGACTTTTAAAATATTGAAACAAAGAGTAACTTTCTCACACTGTCTGGCTGTGAGCGTGTTGGGATGGAACTTGTCACCCCGCAGTTGGGTGTCTGTATACTGTATAAATTAGGTGTAAACTTCACTTGGCTTAGCCCTGGGGGTGCAGCCTCCCCTTTCGTGCTCTGAGCAGCACGGGGCAGGCGGGCTCTGCCCTGCCAGGCGGCGGGAGGGGGCCGGGGGGCCCAGCCCAGAGGCTCCAGCACCTTTGGGCACAGCAGGGGGGCAGGAGGGAGGGACCCTGGAAAGCTCTAGGAAAGGTGGGGGCTGTAGCTTCTTACTCTAGTGGAGTTTTTACACCATGCTGTAACATTTGAACTTTCACAAGAGATGTAATAATTTTGATAATAAAAATACTTAACTTGAAAACTGGTATTGTTGGGTTTCTTTCTGTTACCTTTACCACCGTGAGTGCTGGTGCCCAGGGTAAGGGGGGAGAGGGTTGGGGGCATGTTGGTCTCTCTTCCCTGTCTCCTGGAGGGTAAGCGAATCCTCCTAAGATCAGCCCTCCTGCCAGCATTTCAGGTGAAGCCAGGGGCTTCTCTGGGAGCAGCTGTTCCTGAGGAAAGGAAATTCCCTGAGCTTCTGTCTGGGGTTGTGAGATTTTGGCTGTGCTGCTGCTGCTCTTCTTGCTCAAGCTCATTTGGGCAGGAGTGGGTGTGGAGGATGTCCCCTGCACCACTGCACCTGCATCAAAACCTGGTTTCTGGTGTGCTGATACCCAGGGTTTTCATGCTGCTTGCCTTTTCCTTAGGAAGCCTGAGCTGGGCCGAGCCTGGCATGAGGCCTGCAAGGGCTGGTCTGAGGTGTTTGACCACCCTCACCGTGAGAATGTTCCCCCAGCACTTTGTGAGACAGCGTCTGGCATGGCTTGTTCTGTCCTTTTGCGTCCCCCAGAAGAGTCTGGCTCCATCTCCACTACTGCTTCTCTGAAAGTGACTGTGGGCAGCACCAACCCCGCCCTTGTCAGCCTCTCCTGCCTTCTGTGTGTGCAGGGTTCGGGCCGTGAGTGTGTCCCATGCTGGGAAGCCAAAGCTCTCTGCGAGTCCCAGAGCTCCCCATGCTGCCCTGGCACAGCCTGGAATGCTCTCCCCACTCCTTTACCAGAGCATGGCACTGGACTGACTGGTCACGTAAGTTGTTTTTTTCCATCAAGACATTAGAATTTGATGAGTTTCAGGAGGCTCCTATCAGCCTGTGTCAGCCTGCGAGCTGACAGACTTGTGCACTGTGGACAGGCAGAACAGATGGGCTCAAAGGCTCCTAGGGATGGATGGGATCCATGCTCCATCTCTTGCCTTGCCATGAAGTGGGACAAGGTCCCCTTTCCCTGGGGACTCACTCTGGCCAGAGCCCCTCTTGTGTGCCAGCCCATGTGGGTGGAGGCTCGGCCCCAGGGGCTGCAGGGTGGGCTCCCCACCTTCCCTTCCCCACCACAGCTCAGACACCCACACAGGATTTTTTGGCTTCCTTGCAGACCACCTCATCTTGTGATGGCCAGGAGAAACCCATCCCAACCATCCCCATACCACAGGGCTCCGAGCTCGTCTGGTTTGAATTATATTTTTCAATAAGGTTTTGTGAAACACTGTATCAAACTTTGTACTAAAATACAGATATATTACAGCTACTGTATTCCTTTCTCCACTGATTTTCTTGGTTTGTTTTTCCAATTCAGCTGGCAAGACCTGGGCGCTGCCAGGCGCAGTGGGTTCCTGTTGACCTCGTTCCGGGGGCAGCTTTGGAGGGATGTGGGCACTGCTGGGCTCGTGGCTGGCAGGGCCGCTGGCAGGAGTGCTGGCACCCACGCCATCCCGGGTGACTTTGGCTCCCAGCTGCTGTTTCGGCAGAGCTCTATCCCTCACCACCACCCCGCAGGGCCTCAGGGCACCACTTACCTGCTCTAGCCAGCCCCCGGTGCCCGGTGAGGCACTGGGTCCTGCAGGGCCCTTCACTGCCATCCCCCAGCAGCCTCCACGCTCCGTGGCCCCCATCCCAGGACCGTGGTCCCACTCTGCTCCCTGCTCCCACTCGCCCTGCTCCCTGGCCTTGCACAGCGCCTGGGTCCAGCCCTGCCAGGGCCCACACAAGCCCCCATGGGCCCTGCCCTGGGCCCTGCAAGGAGCCCCAGCTGCTCGCACTGAGACACGGCCAGTGCTGAGGACTTTATTGCATTGCGAGGGCTGTGGTGACCCAAGCCCCCGCGGCCGGGGGAGGCCCGCACACACACGCGGGTCTGGCCAGCAGAGCCACAGCCGGGCTGCAGCCGCCCGTGCCGGGCTGTCGGCTCTCGGGGGCTGCGTGTGGCCCTTGGAGGCCGCCGGACTCAGCGCTGCCCCGGGCAGCTGCCGCCGGCTCCCCGCACGCCATCACCGCGGGCCGGCGAGGTACAGCCAGGAGGCCGCGTGGGCACGGGAGAGCTCAGGTACTCCCGGCCGTGCCGTGAGGCAGGGAAAGCCTTGCCGTCACCAGTGGAGATAAAGCACCGTATGGGGATGGGGAGGGAAGGCGTTTGGCAACAGCCCGCGGCCGGCTCGGGAAGGGGTCTGGCGGGAGGGGTCCTCCTGTGCCCGCCCCGGGGTTTTGCATGTTCAGCTGCTCCCACTTACCAGGGCTTACATTCAGCGGCGGCGCGAGTCGGGTGGCCCACGGCCGGCAGCAGCGAGGCCCCTGCTGTCCCCGTGCTGAGGGGAGCGAGCGGCAGCCCGCGGCCCCGGCCACGCACCAGGAAACACCGTGTCCTGGGCTGGACTCCCGGGGACGGGGGGCGAGGGGGCTCGAGTCACTTTACCCTGTTTAGAGAATATGAATTTACATGTAAAAGTAGGGGTTGGGCCCCATTCCGGCCACCGGGTCCCCCGGCCGTGGAGACAGGATCACGGAGCTGTACAAAATGGGAGTGGGGAGGGGTCCGGGACCCGGAGCAGCCGGCACAGGGCGTCACTGGGTGCGCGTTCGGGTGGGAGGCAGCAGGTCAGGAGTCCTGGGGATGTAGAAATCTGTTAAAAACTCCAAGACTGTTTTTCCCTTGAAACAAAACCGCAGTTGGATGCTGTTCTTGAACGAAGCGGGTTGGAGGCATCCTCCCCCGGCGGCGGCCCGCGGGCAGCGCGGGGTGCGGAGCTGGCAGGGTGCGGGGGATGGTGGTGCCGGCGTGGACATGGAGGTGGCCGTGGACGCGGCGGGCGGCTGGCGCATCCCTGGCACGGGCGCCGGGGCCCGGAGGGCGGCGCGGGACGCTGCGCGGCCGCTGGCAGCAGATGAAGGGCAAGACAGGGAGGGAGCACCCAGGCTGCCGGCCATGGGAAGAGGGTCCTGCTGCGGATGGTCGGCCTTATATCCTCTGCAGGGAGAGCACAGCAGGGTGGGGGTGGTGTTGGGCAGGTCTCGCTGCACCATTGTGCTACAAGCATGCGCCAGGCACAAGCCTGTTCTTATTCCTGCCACCTCCCTCTGCTGCCTCCCTTCCCCATTACCCTCAGCCCTGCTGCCTGCACAGCCAGGGTCATCCCATCCCATCCCATCCCATGCTATGCCACACAGATACCCCACACAGTCACACCCAGAGACACAACACAGGGCCAGGGGACAGGACAGTGACACCCAAGACTTACCGCAGTGCCAACAAAATCTGTGGAAACAGAAGAGAGAGACATCAGGCAGGGCAGAAGCTCAGTAGCTCCTTCCCACCCTCCCAGCTTTGTAGGTGGCAGTTAAGCCCATAGGATCCTTGCCAGGCTGCTCCCACCCAGGATCCCCAGAGCAGCATAGTGCTCACCTTTGCTGTCTGTCTTGAGCTCCTCGTGCAGCAGGTCGTTCTGCCGGTTGCCGAGGACAAAGGCCAGGAAGGAGAGGATGAGGGCGTTGAGGATGCCAATGATGGCCAGGATGTAAGCCCAGCGCACGGAGCAGTCGCCCAGGGAGTACTTCCCCGTCTTCTCCCCGCACATGTCCCGGATGGTCTCTGCATCCCAGCCGTCGGGGAAGATCATGCAGCCCAGCACCAGGCAGAGCGCTGCAAGGTCAGAGGGGAGGCACCAGAGGGGACATGGAGTGGCCGTGCTGAGCCCCCAGTCAGTACCTGAGTGCAGTCCATGCGTGCCAGGGAGATCACCCTGGCCCCATGACAGCCCAGTGACGTGGCAGGTGACAGCCACCTCTTTCCCAGTAGACCCAGGGACTGCTTTTTTATCTGCCCCTAACCTGGCTCATGCACAAATGGGGACTTCAGGCTCTTGGTTTCTACCAGCATCAGCCACAGGATCAGTGATTGCCCATGGACTTTCCTCATTGCAAGCTCCCTGCACGTGATCAGGAGCTACCAGCGTGCTGTGGGCAGGGAAGCAGGATTGGCATGCCCAGGAGCCTCCACACCCCACCACCACACACAGCCTGCAAGCACCACTCCCAGAGGGGTCACCTTCCCAGCGAGCCTCCATCCAGCACGCTCCATGCTGAGCAAGGAGACATCAGGGAACACAGAGAGAGAAATGCCAAGACAAAGCCTGTGACTGTCAAGGTAAGGAGGTGATTTTTTTTTTAACTACAGCAAGTACAAAAGCTCCTCGTCCCATATCAGCTGGAAAGGCTAAAAATAGTAATGATGTTGGCTGCGGTGCCCTGCAGGTATTTTTGCCCTGAGTTAGGGAAGAACCAAGAGGCTTGTGCCCACACCAGTAGGAAATTACCTCCCCATCCCTTACAGCAAACACCCTGCAGGCAGGCAGCTGGCAGTCTGGCATGAGCTTCTCTGGGTGCTGGCATGTGTTTTGAACTGCTTTCTGTAGAGAAGGGAAATCCCAAGAGGAAGAGAAGTGCATGCAGGGCATCACACCAGGAGTAGGTACAGCCCTCGTATCCACATGAGTTGCACACAGGAAAGGACAGGGACACTGAGGGACACTGGCACATAATGACACCCACTAGCTGCTGCCTGGTCTCTGACCCCTCCACCCACATCACAACCCTACTGGGTAAGAGTGTCTTTGTGGACAGTGGCAAGCCCTGTGTGCTGAATTAGTGCTGTGCACAGCCCTGGTGCCACCCCAGCAGTGCATGGCTGCACAGAGCCAAGCCAGCATCTCCAGCCCATCGTCACCAGGGACTCCCAGCCAAGCACAGCGTGTCTGGGGGAGCTCCCTGCCTGCTGGGACTGGGCCAACCCCAAACCATCCCTCTGCAAGGAAATGTACAATCAGCACCAACACCATGCATTGCATGGCAGTGGTGGAGAGGAGCCTGGCCTGCTGCTGACCTGGGCACCTTGGAACAGGATGGCATTAATTCAGCTGAGGGCCTGAAATGAAGAGGAGCAGGTGCAGCAGACCTGTGCCAGGGACTCTTCCTGTGAAAGCAGAGATGCTAAGAGGATTTTAGGATCCACTGAGCTCCCAATGCAGTGCAGCTGTGAAACAAGCTAAGGTGCTCTGTGGCAATCCCCAGCAAGGGGGTGGGTTTGCCCCTGCAGCATGGCTGTAAGAGATCTGCCGAAATCACTGAGGAGAACAGGACTTCGAGTGTGCAGTGAGGCTGGGGGAAAGCACAGCAAGAGGCAGCTCCAGCTGCCTGGGTGGGCAGCAGCCCTCAGCAACAGCCACTCTGTGCCCAAAGGAAAACAGGGCTGTGCCCAGGGTGGTAGAAAGCAAATAGGAGTTAAAGAAACAGGCACCACCTGTTTAACCTGGTGCAGGTTAAATTTCACCTGCTCCACCAAGGGCTTGGGCAGGCTCCCAGCTTTTGTGCACAACCCTCGGTCAGTCCTTCACAGGACCAGAACAGCAGCCCCTCGATCTGTCCTCGGACTCTGCAGGCATTGGCCAGTCCTCTGCATTTCTGAGCTATTATTTGGGGTCCAGGTGGGTCCAGCTGCCCAAGTAAAGCAGGAGCTTGCCAAGAGCCCACTGCTCTGAAAACACCACAGGTGTGAGGGGCTCCCAGGACATCTGCAGGTCCCAAACAAGGCAGGACAGGCACCGATGCAGAAGGCAGTGGATTAATGTGCTGGAGAGCCAATGCACTCACAGAGGACGTGAGAGACAGGGTTTAAGGCAAAAGCAGAGTGGCTGAAAATGTTATGGGAGCCACCAGTGCAGTGGGTTGTCACAGCACAGACACAGGGAAAAGGCAGCTGGACACTGCCTGGCTCCAGCCCCTGTCTGCTTGCCCTGATCCCTCCTGTCCCCATGTGCCCACTCTGCACTGCATCAGGGCAAGGGGAGCCTGTGCCCTGTCCCACTGAGCAGCTGCAGGAGTTCTGCCCAAGCCCTCACAGCCCATTTGACAGAATTAAACAACAAATTTACTATTGGGCAAAGGTGCATGCCCAAGCCATCACATGTATCTAAATGCCTCTCCCCGAGGGCGACCAGCCTCTTCCCAAAAGCCCCTCACTACTCTGCAGCTCCCTGGGAAGTGGCCAAGGTGGGGTTGTGCCACTGAAGGCAGGTCTTCTCCTGCTGAAGAGCAGCTCAGCCCTCTCCTCTTCCCATCTGTCCTACGTGTTCCCAGCAGCCAGCCGAGTCCTCTGCTCTGTCACAAGCAATTCCCTTTTCTGCACATTCCCAGGCCGCCTGATGTCCTGGAAACACCTTCCTGTGCCTGCAGCAAGGAGAGACTTTGAAGAGCAGGGTAAGAACAATGAGGGGATCCCCACACAGTCCACAGGTCTCAGTGTTGACCTCTCCAACAGATCTGAAGGACACAGGGTCGGGGCTCTGACTGTCCGTGCCTCTCCAGCAGTGTTCTGCCAGCACCTGCCTCCAAATGCCCCAAGGCCCCTTGCAGACCTGCAAGAAGACCTTGGGTTTTGTTCAAAGCAGCCTATTTCTGTGCCTTGCAACCACATGAAAAATGCCAAGTGATGACTCCTACAAAGAGCCACTGTTAAAGAGAAAAAAATAACCCAGCTCCCATCCATTTTACTCTTAATTCCTGTTCTGAGGGTGTGGTGCCAGTCCTCCCTGTCAGTGGCACCAAGGATGGCTGGCTGGTCTGTCACACTCCACAGACACCATCCTTCCCCCAGGCCCTGGGCTCCAACTCCCTCTTCTAGAGTTTTCCCAGTTGGAAAAGCAGTTTTGAGAGCTGGCATTTCAGTGATCACCAGGGCAGGGTGTATGTGGAGGAAGAAGGATCCTGGGGCTGGGGCTCTGGCCCCAGGAAAACTGGCATTTCTTGGCTTGGCTTTACAGCTGGGCCATGGCTTCCCCCTCCTCAGTGCTCCCTTGTCAAGGTCCTCTAGAAACAAAATTGGCATCTCAAGGGCTTTTGATATCCTCACGAAAGAAATTGATCAAAGTGAATGCAATGTTGTTACTCAGGCTGCAACAATGGAGCAAGATTTTAGCAGAAAGAGAGGAGGAGGCTCCTCCTGGCAGGATAACACGTCCTGGTAGAAGTGCATTTACCTAATTTGGACTGCCTGAATAACTCCTGTATTTGCTGAATACCACTTCCCCTGTCCTGAGCAGTTTTGTCTGCAGGATTAAAACCTGATTTTTTAAATCACTTTTTCCTGTCTAGTTTAGTCTGCAGGTGTGGGTGAAGCCTGGCTTTTACTGCTTTTGCCTGCCATGGGTACAAGGAGCTCAGGACATGCCCTGCAGCTGAGACATGGCCTCCCCCTGAGCATCACACCGCCACAGAACACACAAACTGGAAAATGTGGGGTAACAAGGGGAAAACCAGCAACCACTGGGTCCCAAAGGGGCTTGTTACACCTGGCATGGGGACAGAGAGGCCCAAAACCCTGGAGGACACGAGCTGGGCTGTGATATTGGGGTTTGGAGTGGCTGCTTCTCGCTAGAAAACCTCCTGAGAGCTGAGCACCAAAAGGAAAGGGGACAAACACAATCCCCCTTCCTCCCCCTAAAACTGAAATCCCTCAAAAATAAATGAACACTACGTGCAGCGTGCTCAGGACGGCGAGCACCGGCCATTTACACAGACACGAGCTCCCTTACGGCATTTTGCTCCACAGGCTGTTTCCGTGCCAAAAAACCAGCAGGATTCAGAATAGAGTTACGAGTTTGTATGAATCAGAACTGACAGTTACTTTATCTGGAACCACAGCTAAGGGATGCAAGCTCCAGGACACGAGTGGCTCTGAGGCGCCGGGCTCGGCCCCTCCCCGCGCGTACACGGGCGGCTGCGGAGCACCCGGCGCTGCAGGGATGCCAGGGAAGGGCTGCAGCCCGGCTCCTGTCCCTGCTGCGAGGCCAGAGTGGAAGGGAAAAAAGAGGGGAGTCTTCAGGAAAGCTTTTTTTTTGAGCCCAGAAGATGGTAATTCAGCAAACGCTGAGTTTTTTTGCAGTGTTGTCATTTTTGCTGCAGGGTCAGCAGGTAGGAGTGGTTCACCTGAAAGATCATATATGGGCAGTATTTCTCCCTTTGACAGAGAAAGGGCTTGAGGATACACCACAGAGACCTCTGGAGATCATTTAATCCAATCCCCCTGCCAAGGCAGGGTCACTTGGAGCAGGTGACACAGGAACATGTCCAGGTGGGTTTTGAATGACCCCAGAGAGGGAGACTCCACGACCTCCCTGGGCAGTCTCATTCCCAGCAGCTGTCCCAGTTACACCCCAAGCTAGTTTGGAGCAGTGGTATCTGCCTAGTATTTTTTCATTAAGAATTTCAGTGAATGACTTTTATATCCATGAAACCAATTTTTTGAAACCTCAAAGTCTCTGAGAGGAGTTGGCTCTCCAGCAAGCCCCAGCTGGGAAGATAAGCCTGTCCTGATGTGTCTCAGCAGAGCCACTGCATCGCTGCCAGCATCAGGGATGGTTTTGGGGCTGTGTCGCTCACTCAGGCTGGACCCTGCTCTCCCTTGGGGCTGAGACCACATCCCCACACCACCACACAGCCCCACTGTGCTCAGCCTGGCAGCTGGCAACAATTCCCTCACTGCTCCTCTCCATGCATGTGCCAAAATGATGCCATTCAAGGGGTCCCCACTCAGAGGGTGGCAAACAAAGATGAGGTGCAGAAGATGAAGCCCCTGCTCAGGGCTCAGCCTCTGCTCCCAGCCTTTGGAAGGACTCAACCAAGAGGGCCCCAAAGGAGAAGAGGGCTCAGATGGATATGTACTATCACATTCTCCATCTGGCAAGACACCTGGACATGGCACAATCAATGCCAAAATGCCACTGATGAGGACAAACCTCAGCCCTATAGTCAAGAGCACAGCCCCTGGTGGGAAGGCACCCCACGTGTCCTGCATCCCTAAGGGAGACAAAAGTTCCCACCACACTGACTGCTGGACCTGAAGCACAGGGAAACGCCTTAAAATGTGGCCAGTCAATTCCTCCATGCAGGTGGGATGATGTGCTCAGCTGGCTGCCTCTTTTGACCTTCAATAGACTGTAAGTACAAAACCAAAGACCCTCTGGAAACAGAACCCTGGCCCCACTCAGAGTACCTGTCCGAATGGAAGGCCCACGGATGCAATGTCATGCAGAAGTGGCTGGGCTGTCCTGCTGCAGCAGGAATGCTGGGCACCTGGACAACTTTGTCCAAAGCTCAGAGTTAACTCACAGGGTGACTGTGTCTTATGCTACAGCAGAGGACTGGGGAATCAGAGGAAACACTCAGGCTCCTGGGCAGCCTCCCCAGTATGTGGTGGTGGTGGTGTATTCCTGTGCTCTGATCTCCTGCAGACAGATCCCAAGGGGCATCACCCTCACAGCTCATTTCTCTTCAAGCAAGCATCATCCCATGGAACTTTCTGAAGGTGCTTCTCTGCTGATTTGGAACACTGGGGTGGCATCAGGTGCTGTCAGTCATACAGTTGTTGACGTGTTCATGTTAAGGGCCCATCTCTGGTTTTATAACAGAAGGATTTAGCAAAATCTCCAGTTTTGCGTTACTGGGATTTTGAACAGGGCAGATGGCCACGTTTCTATTTCCGATAAAGCAGAGTCTTTCCTCTTAATTAGATCCAGTTTCCTCCTAGGGGGGCAATGGCTTTTGAGCTGGAGCCTCTGTCGAGCTCTAATTAAACCCTGCCTTGATTGTTGTCCACTAATTAGACATTGATGATTCAAAGTTGTATTTTTTTTGAAAGAGATCCTGAATTCCTCATCCTCCTCCCCCACATTCCTGCACTTGATTTTTCTCCTCTGAAGAGTACATCCATGCCCATACTCAGTAGCTCTGTACTCTGCACCCTGTACTCTCATGGGATGGGGACACCTCTGCCCCCTCTCTCTGCCTGTCCCCTTTTTCACCTGGTTTTCACCAGTGAGACCAAGAGACTTTGGGCCCCGCTCTTGCTTCTTCTGTAGTGGTGCAAGTCTTCCTTCAGCTAAAACCTCACTGAGGCGGAAGGAATGTCCTTCCCTTCTCTGCCCCTCCAAGCCCTCTGCTCCAGCAAAACCCTCCAACCTCCCAGACAGGTGAATCTCCAAAGTCTGCCATCATGCTGTGCCAGAGCCTGCATCAGGCCATGTCCCTGCCCTACCCATGGGATCTGGCCCATGATATTCCCCTCATGGGTCACAGGAGCTCCTTCTCCATGCACAAGGTAACACATCCACCTGTGGCTGCCTCTGCCATGACCAGGAAAGTTCAGCCATTCCTGACCCCTGTCAGACAAGACTCCCTCTTGCTGGGACACACCACACCACACCCTCTGTGTCCAGGCCCTCTTTGATGGGGACACCAGCCTGTCCTGCAGGACAGCAGCTCTCTTGTGCTGCCCTGTGTCAGGGCAGGGTGGAGGGCCAGTCTGTTAGTGTTGCCTTGGGCTTTCCCTGACAGAGAGGCCATGGAGCCATGCTGCTCTGGGAGAGCTCCAAGCCAGCCTGGGCCAACAGGGACCAGAAGAGCTGGCCCACCACCCCAGTGAGCTGAGCACCCAGGGTTCTCACAAGTGCAGTTGTGAGCAACATATGTAACCACAAGGTGCAAAGTGTGAGTAGGGACAAGCTCCAAGGCAGGGCGAGGGGTACCCAGAGGTGACAGCATCAAGGTGCTGCCACGGCCACCCAAACCTGAGCCAGGACAGGACAGGATGCACTGGGGAGGAAGCCCGGGGCTGCCTCCAGTGCAGATCCCTCTGCCACACAGCTCCCTGTGCAGCAGCAGCAGCCAGGCACTCCAAGCCACTTGATTAAGCTGCTGACAATCAGTAGGATTTGGGCTCTGAGCTTGCTTTAAACTGATAAATCTTCAGGACAGGGACAATTAAAGATGAGGGAATTTCCTGATAAGCCAAGGCAGCTCCAGGTCTGGCTGTGGTCCTGATCTGGGTGAGGGGAGGTCAGACTTTGCAGACCAAGCCAGCTGCAAGGCAGAAAGCTGGGCTGGCTGCAAGCTCCTCACACAGAAGGGCTGTATCCTTCCACATCAAGGACTGGGGCCCTTCTCACAGAAGGGATAAATGGAGTCCTTTCATCAGGAATAAAGGGCACTCTGGGTCATTCCAGTGGCAGCTCTGGGTCTGTTCACACTTTGTATGCAGTGGGGAGTAAGAGTGTCTGTCCACACCCGGTATAACTGGGCAGAGAAGGAAGTGAAGGGTCCTACTACCAGGAAAAGCTCAACATCAATTCTCAGGGTCTTTCTACCAGAAGGACAGACCCTCTGTGAGGAGAGATTGGAGGTCTGTGAATAAGAGGATACTTGGGATCCTTATCAGGCTCCCTTCTGGGGAAAGGTTTGGGTTATTGTACAGTGGCATTTTGAGGAGTGAGTCTGTGAGAGTCTTGAGGTACATCTACAGTGGGGTTTCATTTGTGGAGGGAGCTAAGGAGGATCTGTAGAGAGGGTCACTTTTTGGGGGGTAATGACTGGGCTGGAGCCTGTGGTCACGTCTGAGAAGACATCAAGGTAAATGTCTGGTGTCCCTCTGTGGGAAATGGAGAGAGCTGGAAAGGCCTGTCCTCACAGCCCTTTCATGATGCAGGAGGGACCCAGGCACAATATTTTTAAGGGGGAGCTGAAGGGTCTGTCTGTGCATAGGTGTTTTTACAGGGATGGGGGATCCATGCATGGGCTCCTTCCAGTGGTGGGGTCCCTTCGGGAGCTGGGGGTTCCCCTAAATTGAGTATCCCTTGGGGACATGCTTGCTCAGGGATGCCCCTGGGGCTGGGTTGACAGGGAGGCTACTCTCTGATGTGGGGTGTCCCAGGGTGTCTGGGTCCCCAGGGAACTGGTCCAGTGTGTCCTAGGCCATATTGTAGTTGGTCCTTGACTCTGTGTGACAGCCCATGTTGAAGGGTATCCCAATGCTGGTCCTTGACTGGAGTGTCCTGAGGTTGATCCCTGGCCCAGGATGTCCCAAGATGCTCCAGACCGTCCAGGTGTCAAAGGGTCTGTGCCTGTTCTGGGGTCGCCAGAGGTGGGTCCCTGATCCAAGTTTCCTGCTGTGTCCCAGTGAGCCTTATGGTACCCTGGGGCCAGACCTTGCCTGGGGAGCCCCAGCTTCCAGTGCTCAGAAGAGGTGCTCATTCCTGGTGCCTGGGCATCCCAGGAAGCCTCAGAGTGTCCTAAGGACACTTCTTGGCTGGGAAGTCCCATGGCCCTACAGTGCTTGTACCCTGTCCAGCTTCCTTGAGCAATCCCGGTGTTCCCTGCGGCCAGCCTCTGCCTGGGGAGATCCAGGTGCCAGTGCCGAGAGCCAGTGCCTGTTTCTGGTGCTCTGTCAGTGCCAGTGCCTGGCCTGGGTGTCCCAGGAAGTCCTGGAATGTCCTAGGCCCGGCTCCTGGCTGGGATGCCCTATGGATACACAGTACCTGTACCCAGCCCATCTTTCTTGGGCAGCCCTGGTGTTCCTCATGGCCAGGGGATACCAGGAAGCCCTGGTGCCAGTGTCCCGAACTGGTGCCCATTCCTGGTAATCTGTGAGCACGAGAGCCTGGCCTGGGTGTCCCGAGAAGCTCTGGGGCTTCATCCTGGAACCACGGCCCTGCAGTGCTTGGACTCAGCCCAGCTTCCCTGAGCAACCATGGTGTTCCCTGTAGCCAGGAACCCCGCTGCCAGGTGAAGGGGCTCCCGGGGTGCCCCACGCTCAGTGCTGCCCACATTTCTCCCGCCCATCACCCGCCGGCAGGCCCGGGGCAGGCCGGTGTTCCCGGTGCCGGTGTGTACCTGCCAGCAGCTGCATCCAGGCGCAGATCTTGTAGACGGTGGCGGTGTTGCAGAAGAAGAAGAGGGCGAAGCAGGTGATGCAGCCCAGCGTCAGCACCATGGAGAGCAGCACGAAGAACGCGGCCGCCTGGAAGGCGCCCGAGGGGATGGTGCTGAAGTCGGTGAAGGAGCCGCGGCACGACAGCTCCCGGCCCGCCAGCCCGCTGCCCACGCAGTAGTGGAACAGCCCGAAGTACCCGGGCTTGGGCGTGTTAACGCTGTCGCCCACCCAGTAGGGCTGGATGAAGACCACCACGTTGATGATGGCGAAGCAGATGGTGAAGATGGCCCAGAGCACGCCGATGGCGCGCGAGTTCCGCACGTAGTTGTCATGGTACAGCTTGGAGGCTTCCTGCGAGGGCAGCATCCTGCCGGCCGCCGCTGCCGGAGGGCGGGAGGGGCCGGCCCGGCGGGGAGCCCGCCCGGGGTCGGCGGGGCGGGGGGGCCG
>VZRZ01005624.1:33074-54787 GCA_013398175.1 Climacteris rufus
GTGCAAAAGCTTTTTTTTTTTTTTTTTTTTTTTTGCCACTGGAGTTACCTGTGGCTTGCAGAGTGGGAATCTCTGTCTTTGTTCTGTGCCTGGCCCAGGGCTGTCTGGGTGGTGTGGGCACTGTGGCAGTGCTGAGGTGTACACAGCACGATGGGAGAGGTGTTTTGTGTAGCCTGCAGGCAGCTGCAGTGCTCGTGGTGCTGCTCAGCTGTGACTAAGTGACTGCAGCTTGCAACAGAGACTTCAAATAGTTGTTTGAGAAGAGCTGAGCCAAAGGACACTCTTCAGGAGGGGAGGGCTTGGGGGAAAGCTTGTGAGTAGGTATGTACCTCCTTTGTTCAGATGGGGCAAATCCCATGTTTGAAAGAGAAGACTTAAGTGTGAGAGAAATCACAGCCACCTCTGACAGAGCCCTTTCTTGTTACCTGCAGCAGAGGCCCTGTGAAAGTTGGCTTTCCCTGGAGCTCTGCCAACACCTCCTTTTGGTTGTTCCTTCTCACTCAGCGTATCAGGCTGATGCCTTAGATCTGTGCAAAAGTCCCTGGCTCTGCAAAGCATAGCTCCTTGGTGAAACCTCTTGTTTGGGAAAAACTGAAATCAGTCCCTCAGGCTCCCCATTTGCTGTGTTTGGAGTTTGCCCTTTGCTGTGTGAGTGTCTGTACTGCTCAGTGCCCTGGGCTGTTGTTGCTGGAGGCCGTGCTGCACACTGTACTGAGGATTGCTGCTCTTCTCTTCCCACAGGCAGCACTTTTGATTGGTTTGATTCTGGAACCAGAAGTGCCAGGACTTCCAGTCCCACAGGGCACTTCACTTGTTAGATACCAGTTAGCTGAATCGTTGTTCATTATCTCTTTTTCTTGCAGGCTGTGAATTTTTTAAGGACTATAAAGATCGGGATTATACAGCTGAAGGTCTCATATTTAACTGGAAACAGGTACATGGATGTTACAAAATGGAGAGCTGTGGGTTTTATTGGGCTTAAGTCTTGCCTCCCAGTTCCTCATTATGGTGCATATATTATGTGCCTATTTCTGATCACAAGGAGGAAATCAACAGGACAAACAAAACAGATAATGAATGTACTAAATTATTAATTGTCAAATTCAGCTGTAAAATAAATGAGTCATTATCCTGAAGTCTAGGATGCTTGACCTCTTATGGAATGTATGGGTTGCTTATTGTTTTGAATTCTGATCTTATTGATAGCCTCTGCTTTCAGTTCTTTCTTCATATTCTGTCTCCTGCCATGGGAGATGGTTGGGTGGGGCAGCCCTACAGAAATAAATAAATGAATATGCCAAAATTTCACTGTTGGGAGCACATTAAAGCTCCTCTTGTCCATTAGTGCTTCAAAGAGTCTAAGTTAATTCTTACCTCTTCAGGTTTTTGCATCCAAAGGTGGTTTGCTGAGATGTTTTCTTGTAATGCATTATTTGGCATTTGATGTCTTGTTTTTTTCCAGAACTCACTCCCTTCAAGTCATGACTTTTCTCTGACCAACTGTGTGTGGGTTTTTTGCAGGACTATGTAGATGCTCCATTAAGTATCCCAGTCTCTCTGACCCAATCCCTGAATATTGATTGGAGTGAGTACCAGGTGAGCAAAGCAGGTGTCTCTGTGGGAGCTCAGTGAGGTGTTCAGGAGGGCTCAGGGAAGATTTGAAACCTGACTTGCTCCTCTTGCCATAATCTGTCTCCTTTCACACCATCCCAGTGGGGGTGACGCTGCCTGACTGCTCAGAACAGCAGTGGAAATCTGTACCCAGAAGCTCTGTGGTTTGCTGTGCCCCAAGGCAGCTGACTGTAAAGTCAAAGCTTTTTCTGTAGCTTTTGAAAATTTGCAAGCCATTAGGGAGATAGGTTGCTAACAAAGGTAAGGAATGAGACAGGAAACAGAAAGCAGTATTACCTGTTCTCAGTCTCAGCTCGACACAGGCCTGCTGTGGGCAGTCTTGGGAAAGGTCAGCCTTCCCCTGAGTGAGCAGAGCTGAGTGCCTGTGCACCTTCTCCATGGGTGTGCAAGGTGGCCCCTAAGGGAGAGGAGTAGAGAATCATTACTGACCGTGGCAGAGCTCCATTCCTTATTGCTGAGACAGCATGGCAAGTGGTAATTGAACTCTTCTGTTTGCCCAAGCTTCAAAGTTTCCCTTTGTTCACAGCAGTGAGTATCACCTTATACTACTGATTAGTGTGCTCCATTTCACACATCAGTGGATCTACCAGGCTTTGTGAGGATTGACTGGGCTGTAGCATGTTACATTACTCTGCTCTGTGGCTGGAAGCACCACAGAACCAGCAGAGCTCCCAGTGCCGGGCCAGTGTTTGCTGTCAGTGATGCAAATACTGTTGAAGTGCCAGCATAAGCAGAATCACAGAAAAGTTGAAGCAGAACTAATAGAACTACAGCTTGTCTACAGCTAGAAACTTGTTCACTAGAATACTGAGCAGCCAGTATTTTTAAAAGGATATTAAAAATTGAAGAGGGTGTAATAAATAGATGCAGAAATGATTTGAGGACTGGAGAATGTGCTTCACTCAAAGCTGAAGTTCTCAGTCTGTTTAGCTAATCACTAAGGTGATGGAGGGTTGACTTGATTAATGTATAAGTACATTTGTAGGGAGAAAATACTAATTCTAAAGCACTCTTCAATCTGGGGAAGAAGAGCTGCACAGGAAGCAATATCTGCATTTGAAATCAGGCCTTCAGATAAGGAAAAGCACTCTTGCATGTTATTTTTGAGGATGATCTGCTGGAACATACTGCCAAAGGAGTAATGAGCTGTCACCCCTATTTGAGATGCTTCTGTGGGCAAAGATGTTGCCAAGTGCAAGCTTCAGGCTGTACTTGGGGCAACTGAAGAAAACTTTCTTGTTTGTGGTATCGAGAGATCAGACTGGATAATTAGATGATGCCTTCTGACATAAGCAGAAGATTGGATTGAATCAGGCAGATAAAAGATTTTGGAATTATGTGTTTTTCTGCCCCAGGCTGACTGTATTCCCCATTCCCACTCTTTTGTGGCTGTGCAGGCTTCACAGCAGAGCACTATGTTCTTTTTCTGACACTAGTCTTCAGTGTGGTTCTACACAGATGTCCACACATGCAAGCACACAGCAAGGGTTCTGTTGCTGCTGGTCAGATGTCACTTAGACCACTAACACTGCTGCCATGAAATGTGTCCCCCTCCTTCCTTTTTCCTTTCCAGTGCTATCCTATTTTCCTTGAGCTAGTTCTGTTTCTGATCAAACCACTGAAATTCCCTGTATTTTCTCATGACATAGTGGGCAAGTGACAAGCTTGGGCTTATTCTGATGTTTTTCACCTGAATGTCTTCTAGTGCTGGAGTTCTCTGAGTCCAGAGCCCTTCTGTAGTGCTGCTGCTTCCTAGAGGTTACTGCAGAAGTCCAGTGCCTGTCTGGAGCAGTGGGTGAGGGTCAGCCCTGTGCCAGCAGCCTGCTGGGGACATTTTCAAGGGCCAGAGAGTTTTGAGCAAAGTGTTTGGGTTGTGGAACAGCCTCTGGCCTTGGCCTGCACACCCCAGCGTGCTGCTTGCATTGCACACACTGCTGGAACGTGGCTCAGCCACTTGGTAAAGTGCACATGTGCAGAACTGGGTCAGTGCTCTGCAGGTGTTGCTGCCTCTCTGAGCATGGGCTGCTTGCAGCTTTGGGGCTGTAGGCAAGCAGCTCCTGTGCCAGCCGGAAAGACAATAGAGATGGACTTTTGTTGTTTTATTTGCCTACCTGGTATCTTGTCCCTGAATGCCTTTTGCAGAGGATGGGAGGATTGATACAAAGGGGAAGTCTGTCACTTTGAGGAATGGCCACGTGGGTATTTCTGCTTTGCTGCTGTTCTGGATAGAGCAGCTCTGAACTTCAGAGCAGCCTCTTGCTGTGGGCAGACCCTTAGCATCAACATTTCTCTTTCTGCAGAGCTGGGACCTCGTACAACAGACACAGAACTACCTGAAGCTGCTGATCTCCATCATCAATAGTGATGGTAA
This sequence comes from Climacteris rufus, assembly GCA_013398175.1. Lineage (NCBI taxonomy): Eukaryota > Metazoa > Chordata > Aves > Passeriformes > Climacteridae > Climacteris > Climacteris rufus. The sequence continues at coordinate 37,078 of VZRZ01005624.1, forward strand.
GGCAACCTTGCTCCCAGCACTGTAAGTGGAGCAGTCCCTGGAAGAACAGCTGGTGGTATTAGTGGCATTGTGGATCAACTCCCAGTACAGAAGGGTCACTTTACAGAGAGCTTCACTTCTCTCTCTTCACAACAGGGTGATGGTCCTACCATCTCAGAGCTCCACCTTCCCTCTTAGAGAGGGACTTGCTTTTTCCTTGAAAACCCTTTCTTCCTGAGCATGAAATCTGAAAACTTAACCTATTGTTCTACTACTTTAAACCTGAAGAGGAGAAATATTTGTTTCTTTGCTTGTTGACTCTTGCTCATTTTGCTGGGTACTTGTGTTTTGTCTCCCCAACACAGGGTCTCATTTGGTGCCTGTTTAAGAGCCCCTTCCACCCCCCTTTAATCACAGACACCCCAACTCTTCAAAGAGTGTCTGTTGCCCTGTGTGGCACCCATTCCTCCTGGGCACTGTGACTTTCTACCAAGCACTGTTTGATGGATGGAGCCATGACTGGCTCTGCCAGCATGGCCACCTGCAGACTCTCCTGCAGTAGTTGTGTTGAGACACACTGCAGCTTTTCTGGAGAGTGTAGTTGTGCCTTGTGTGTATCTTTGCTCAGTGTGCAGTAAGGAGGGTTAGTGAAACTGAAAAAATGTTTAGTTGGAGCTGCTTTCTCACTTATATAGGAATAGGTGGTGATAGTGGATTGCAGCTGGGTAGGTGTATGTCCTGAGTAGTAAAGTGATGTTCATGCCTAGGGACTCTGTCCTGAACAGCTGTCAGGACCAGGACAGCACATCAGCTGCTGCTGGTGACAACCCAGGACACTCTGAGCAATTTGTTGGCTGCTGTACTCAAGACAGAATGTTCTGACTGAGCTCTGCTCTTGAGCGTGGACTGTGGGGACAGAGAGTAGCTTCTCTCTGCAGATTTGCCATAAAGAAGTCATTGCTCTCATTGCAGCATCCCTTTTTTTTTTCCTTTTCCTTTCTACCCCTGCCTGGAACAGATGACAGCGGGCTCCTGGTGCACTGTATATCTGGCTGGGATCGAACTCCTCTCTTCATCTCCTTGCTGCGCCTCTCCTTGTGGGCTGTGAGTACCTGGCTGACCTCCTCTGCTTCTGGGGGGCACTGCTTGGAGGGTGAGTGACTGTCACCAGGAACTGGTGGTTCCTAATGTTCCTTCAGCCGTGCTATTGCAGGCAGGGAGAGGAAGCTGGGCACCCTGGATCACCAGTGACAGTTTTCAGCAGATCACAAATTCCCAAGTTGCAATCCCCAGAGCTGCTGCCTGAAGGATGTCTCATTTGCTTTGCAGGATGGGCTGATCCACACATCCCTGGAGCCATCTGAGATTCTCTACCTGACTGTGGCCTATGACTGGTTTCTCTTTGGGTAGGCATGATAAGTTGTACTTGCATGTGCATCCCTGTGCAGCAGGGGAGGAGTCATCCTTGAGGGTCATCTTGAGGGGTCACCCTTGAGGGGTCATCTTTGGTGTTTTTTCACAGCCAAAGGTGGATGTTTGAGCAGCTCCCAATGAGCTGGGACAAGAAGGCCTGATGCCTTTTTTTTACCTGAGGGACTCAGGCATCTGGCTATGTACTCTTGTACTGACAGCTTGTACTCTTGTGCTGATTCTGGTGTTTGACTGAGCTTCCCCTGCTCTCTTTCCAGGCACATGTTAGTCGATCGACTCAGCAAAGGAGAAGAGGTGAGTGGTGAGTCTGGGGCAGTGGCTGAGCACTGCTTTGTGTTCTCAGGATACTTGTTTATGGCATCAGCATTCACTCCCTACTCATGGTAATATCAGTGGTGTGGCTGGGCTCTAAAAAGATTGCTCAGGTGCTGGAAATATGAGGTAAGAGCCTTTCCCAGTCACTTTGTGATGCACAAGGTGTGGGGCTGCTCCTCCCTCGGGCTACAGTCTTGTTGTGGGGTATCAGTCCTGCCAGGTTCTCTGCTGTGCCTTTAGTGTTCAGGCCCCACATCAGAGGATGCTAGGACTTGCTGTTCAGCTCAGCAATGAGAAGGATGCTTAAGGTGTGTGACTCCTGGGAGCTTGAAAGTAAAGCTGGACAGTCTTGTGTGCTTGTCCTGAGTGCCAGCCCTCCTGCCTGAGTGTTGCAGCTGCATGTGGCTTGCATGTCATGACAGGCTCATGGAGCAGCTTGTGCTGGTTCCAGTGTGAATTTGGTGGAGTGTATCTGTGAGTGCACAGGTGGGTCTGGAGTGCACTTAAAATTAGTGGAGCTAAATGTCTTCAAAATCTTTCACTGTTTAACAGTAAAAAAAGATTGCTCTGACAATAGTTGCAGTATAGTGCAATGTCTTTTCTGAATAGAAGAGGTGGAGAGTGTGTCTAACCCTGTTGCTATTCCCCTGCTCTTCAAACTCTCTTACTAAGGAATCTCCTGCCTTTGAGCAGCAGAGGCAGGACCCTGGCCTATTTTCCATCTTTCAGGGGTACAGAATCCCTATATTAGTATAATTCCTCCAATTCATTGCTTTCCTGGAGTTCTACTGGCTCAAGCCTGGCAGCTCTGCTCTATAGTCTGCTTGGTCATGGGTGGAGTCAGTTGCTGCAGCAGGAGAGGGGGTGCCTGGCTGCCTCTAGCACTCCCTACTCCCCACTTCTCCCAGGAGAAGGGCACAGCTCTGCAGGGGTGGGAGGGGTGGCAGAGGCACAGTGGGGTGAATGATGCAGAGCAGATTGGGGCGTGGCAGGGCAGGAGCTTGGTGCCACAGATGCTCCAGGTACCTCCTGCTTCCAATGTGGTACAACTCTGGTGCCAAGGTGGAGCATGTGGCTCTAACCCTGCAAGTCCTGCTGGGTTTGCTGCTTACCTGGGTGTATAAGCAGCTGCTGCCATCTCTGTTCCATTCTGCACAGATGGCAGAAGTACCTGCTGTGGGCTTGCAGCATGTGTGCAAGGCATTGATAAGGAGACCTGTCATTCACTTTCCTTTTTGAGCCTCCCCGTGGCAGGGAGCAGAGGGGCATCTTAAAATGGAAAAGAAGGCCGAGGTTGGGATTGTGGCAGCCCATGGCACATTGGAGGCTGGTAGCTGCAGATTTTTTGCTATCTCCTTCCTGCCAGCACCTCCCCACCAAGATAAGAGGCTGCATGAAGCCTCGGGTTCATTCCTGAACCGCTCTTCTTTTTCCTTTTGCTCAGATTTTCTTTTTCTGCTTCAATTTTCTGAAGCACATCACCTCTGAGGAGTTCTCTGCTCTGAAGTCACAGAGGTAAGGAGCCCGTGCTTGCTGCTGCATGGGCTACAGAGCCAGGGAGCTTGTTAGTGCTGCTTCTTTGGGGAGATGGAAGCCCTGGTGTCCTGGCCCAGTTTTCTTTAATTTATTCTGCACTCTGAAGGCTGCAAAATGGGGCCGAGGCTTGTGAGGTGCCACGTTGTGCTCTGAAAAACTGTCCATGCTGAAATGTGCTCTCTGCTTAATGACTGTCCGTGGCTGCTGTAGCACGGATGAAGCCAGAGATGTGTGCTCTGGCTCAAGCAGGCTGCACAGCAAGCTCCATCAGCCACTGCTGGGGGCAGAAGGGTGGCTGGTTTTTAACAGACTGCTCAGCATAAGCCCCTTCTTATTTCAGGAGGGACAGAAAGGAGCAAAGCCCACCCTGGATGCCCTGAATAAGCACATTATGTGCAGCATTGCCTGTTGCCACCTTCTCAAAGCATAGAGAGTGTAGGCTGGGGCTGTTAGGAGTCAGACAGTGCACACTGGCCCATCCCCTCCCCTCTGCCCCTGCATAGCTAATTCCCCACTGCTCTGATCTGCTGTGTGTGGCAGACACCTGGCTATGGCCAGCTCTCCACACAGCCCTGAAGTGTGCCTGAGGTAACTTTGTCTTTCCTTTCCCAGAAGGAAGAGTTTGCTACCTGGCTTCACCCTGGAAGAGATCTGCATGCTGAGTGAGTGCTGCTGCCAAGCATCAGTGCCCCTGGGTGCTGGAAATGGTTCATTGCTTGGGGGCTTGGGTTCCCAGCATTAGGGTGACCCCAAAAGGGTGTGCTGCCTTTGGGGCCTCGCAAGAACACGGGGCCCAGAGAAATGTATTGCTCTAAGGGAGAGAATGTGAGTGAGACTAAGCTGGTCTTTAGGTAGCTCTGTTTTGTTTCTCTAGAGCAGAAAGACCGAGGCAGCACCACAAGCCTGAGCAGTGACTTCTCCCTGGGGATGGAAAGTTCGCCTGGAGCAGCTGGGAGCTTTACCTATGAAGCAGTGGAGCTGATGCCAGCAGGAGCACAGGCTCAAGCAGCATGGTGAGGAGATAACCACTCAGTGGGCTGACAAACAAAAGGGGCAGGCTCTGGGCACAGTAGAAAAAATATTTCTCAAGTGTCAGAATATTTCTGAAGCATCTTTCCCTCCAGGTCTGCTCTCTGTATTATGGATTTCTTGCAGTGTGGGGAGGAATTTGACAGTCAGAGGCTTTGCTGCAACTTGTACTACAGAGCTTCTGCACCAAAAATTGGAGACTACCCTATGGTAAAAGGCTTCTGCAGGGATGCTCCTAAGTTTGTCCATTTATAAGAGTAAAACATCTTTGTTTCATTTTCACCAGTTCCACTGTTAAACTTCTCCAGGAAAGATTTCATTACTTCTAAAAGGTGGTTCAAAACTACCAGAAAAATTACATTTGGCAGCAGCCTCCCCAGGGAAAAGTGGAGATGGTTTAGCTGCCCTGAAGTGAAGCTTAATCAGTTTATGAACAACATTATCCAGGGGGAGTGTCTGCAGTTAGTGGTAGGTGGGCTGGGTGACCAAGAATCCCTGTAGATTTTAGCCCCTCTAACAGCACAAGGTGTGTGAGCTGAAAGCAGATTGCTGCCTGCAGCACTGCTTAGAGATGCTTCCAGGGGAGAAGATGAAATTCTCAGTGCTCCCTGTTGACAGAGGGTGACAGAGGACTTGCCTGGGAATGCAGGTGGCTGTCTGGAAGTAGGGTAGGTGTCTGGCAAATCTGGTGCTGTGGGACAGGCCTTGTACTTGCTTGTGGAGCTTCTGGTGCTGTTTGGGGATTTCAGAGCCTTGCTGTAGGGTTGCCCCTCTCAGTTTAATTTTTCTCTCCACTCCCTCAGCACATGTGAAGATGCTATTTTATATTGCAATTATTTTAAATTAAATCTGGGTTGTGCTGGAGGCAGTTGAAGTCTTCTGGGACTGAGCCTGCAGCCATGCTAGTGGCAGCAGCCTTTCTAAAGCACACTGTGTATTCGATTTAAAGTGCTGAGGAGGGGAAGGAGAACATTCCTGTAGAATCACAAAATGGAGATGAGTTCCAAACTGTTTGCCAAGTGAGCAACACAGAGTCCCCTAACACAGAACCTACCTGTCCACATCAAAGTGACTGCAGCAGGTAGAGAACAACTTCCCACTTGCAGGGCTGTAGGGCAGTGAACTGGAAGAATTTATTGCTCCGAGTGCTCAAGACATACAGACTAGATTGTGCTGCACAGAACCAATATGTGATTTTCACAAGATGTGAAGTGACCAGAGCATGCTGGAAGAGATCAGCTGCACTCGTGTGGATATCAGGGCTTGATTTTATGATGTGTTTTCTAAACTCTGATTTGTTTTCATTTCTGTGGGAGACATCAGGCTGTGTTGGGACTAGCAGCTGCTCCACAGGGATGGTTTGGGCCCTGCTGTAGGGCATGAGCCTGGGAAAGGGGAATGTTGTGGGCCTTGCCATGAGTGCTCAGTGAAGGGACTGGTCAGGGATGTTTTACTGCAGGCTGTTGTGGCTCTGTAGTCTGAAGAACAGGGCTTGCTACGAGCTGGATGAGCTGGGCTGTGCACAGTGTGAGTAGGGATAGGAAGGGATGTATTTTGTTGTCCTGAAAACAGGTGGCCTCACGGTCTCTGTGCAGGGAGATGCATTTGATTTTTAGCTGTTTAAACCTGTTTCTGCAGCCTGTGCTTGGAGATGTTGGCAGCTATGATAACATGATATGAATAATGCTCAAGAGAGGCTGTGGTGTGATGTTTGAGGGTGGACACCCTTCAAGAAATGAAGAGAGGATATCGCGCTTTCCCCTGTACAATGAGCCTGTCTTTAGCTGCACTTGCTGACAGTGCTTGAGATCTCAAAGCTGAGATGCCCTTCTATGTTTAAGGAAGAATAACTTATTTTTTCCTTGAGTTCATTTGCTTTAGAACTTTTTTTTTTTACTTTTGTACATAAAGAGGTCTTTATGCAATTACTTACTGCAATTCAGTGTGGTCTTGAAAGGGGAAAATTTTGGGGGATTCTTCCAGAAAAAAAACTAAAACAACTGACATAAGAAAGAAAATCTTCTGAATGTGAAGCAGCAGCGATGTGAATTAATCCCAAATGTGTGCTTGTTTGGCATGTAGTTGGATGGTACTGTGAACTAAGGCCTGATGCAACCATGGACAGTGAATCATGACTGAGTCTGAATGTGCTGGCTAGCAAAGAAGCCAGAGCAGCTTGGGCTGTCAGCATAGACAGAGAGAGGACTGAAGTGTACCTACATCTGGAGTGACTGTCAGCTCTAAGCACGTGGTCAGAAGTGTGGTCAGTGGTGCCTGAAGGGAATTGCTAAAAGAGAACATAACACTGGTGGCGTGTCCCTGTCGCCCTCGGTGTGCACGAACGCCCACCGGGGCTGATACGGGCTGCGGAGTTGGAGCAGATTGAAATGGTCTTTCCCCGCTGGGAGGCCCCTTGCTCGAGGCATTTTCACTGCTAGACTAAACAAAGCAATCTCTGTGTGTGTGTGGGCTGATGCATTCTCCCGTCTCTGATTTCCAGGTCACGTGGATGGTGATCTATAAAAGAATGGGCTCAGATGGGCTGAGCTCGGTGTACCCCCCTCGCTGAGCGGTTACCCGTGACTCATGGCTCCTTGGGAGGGAGGAGGGCAGCTTCAGTGGAAACAAGGGCTTGTAGCTGCTGGGGTAAAAGCCAGCCTGTCTTGGAAAGGCTTTCTAGTTGGAGTACATAGAAAAGTCAGCTTTCTCACCCACGTTGTCTGTCCCACAGGAGGAAGAGCTGTGCATCATCACCGCAAGCTGTGCTCTGGAGCAGGGCACAGCAGTCTGAAGACAGGCTGCCTTCCACAGGGGTGGTAGAAGTCAAGTCCTCCAGCTCCTCCTCATCAACCCATTCTGATAACTTCCTGAGGATTGGAAGCAGCCCACTAGAAGTGCCCAGATCCAGGTGAGATGGGATGGAGCAGAGCATTTCTCAGCGAAATGAGTGTCTGGCAAGTACAGGGCTGCCCTGGTGTGGCTCTGGGAGCACCGGAGCACGTGTGTTTGTATCCATGGACAACCCTTGGGAGGCCTATTCCTCTCTGGTCTGACCTTGTCTGAAGTGCTGGCCATTAAACACAGACACTCCTGCCTCAGCCCCTAGAGGAGTGAGGAACTGTGCTGATAACAGCCAGCTGTCTGTTCTGCCTGTCCCCAGCGCATGCCTCAACTCCAAGCTCTGGCATCTCTGCATCCCGCATGCTTGGAGCTCGCAGCACTTTCTCTGTCTAACGCATCCACCAGGATTTGAAATGGCTGTGGTGTTTGGGGAAGAAGCTTTTCAAACCCAGCAGACCTCACTCTGCATCTATCCTGTCCCCCCTTTTCACCTGCTGACCCTCCTGATGATGCAGGTTGTAAAAAACTATGTGCTGGTGGCAAGCAGAGGTAGGAATCTGCTGGGAGCAAGCTGCACAGAGGATTCCGCCCGGAAGGCTGTGTGTTCCTGCTGGGCTGCTGGGGAGTGGGGACCCTGGCCCTGAGCCTGATCTCACACCATAACAAAGGCACCCTTCTGGAGCCTGACACTGCGATAGGGCAGAGTGCAGCGGTGAGTTGGGCTAGGGAAGAAAGAGCAGAGCCTGTGGAGCAAACATCATGTGTTCAGTCCAACATGGGATAAAGAGGCTCTCAGATAAGAAGTTGCTGTTAACAGCATCAAATGCTTGTGTAGTCTCTGCAGGTTTTCCAACGAGTCTTTTTCTAGTGTTTCTGAAACAGCCACCAGCCAAATTTTAGTGCTCTCTTATCGTGTGGAAAATAAAATGACAAACAAGTAAAGCATTGAAAATTTATAAGACTTTCTTAACAAGTTTCTCTCAATTCCAGAGAAAAACCGCAGTGTCTGACAGTTTTCATAAATGATGCTAACTGTTCTCCCCAGGGAAAGACATCAATAGGAGGGGTTTGAGTTGTTGCTGGGGCCCACCTCTGCATTCTCTGTAAGATTAAAAGAATCTCCCAAGAAGAGAAGAAAATAATGGAAAGAAAACAGCTTGTCTTGGGAGCTGCTTTGTTCACAACGGTAGTGCCACAATTCCTGTGTGGTCTCATGCCATTCCCGAGGCCTGACAGGCTGTTCAGTGCCGGGCTGAAAGCAAGCTTGCAGAAGGGCTCAGGAAGAAGCAGCTTATAATGCTCCAGCCAGGCTTCTCTGCAAGAGTAAAGAAGAGAAACAAGAGTAGGCAAAAGAGCACCACAGGGAGGGTTGGGGTTGCCTTATCAGACACTGACATGGGTTGCACTTTCTGGGTTCTAAGCATGGTATGTTTTCTCCAGAAAGAGGTTCTGTCACTCCATTTGGCTTTGGTCTCCCTGCTTCGACTGTGGTAGTTTGAATTTGTCTGGTGGATATCATAGTACGTTCAGCCACCATCTTCTACCCTGAAGGAAACAGAGTCCCATTTTGGGTGGAGGAATGTATCTGTGATGGAAGGAAGAGGTAAATTCTGTTCCTTCACCTCCTGAAAAATGGTGGTACTAAGATAAAAAGCAGGAGCACAGAGACTGATCAGGATGCCAAAAATACCTTTATCCCTGCAGTGCTGCAGGCAGGTTAACACCCAAGGCTCTTGAGATGAAGAAACTACTGTACTTGACTTCTTAATCCTCTGTTTGTGTGGCCATAGCAACAAAACATTTTCCTCAACTGCTGCTGCAGTGGTTAAAATGCCAGCAGGTATCCTTCAGGTAGTTCAAGTCAACAGCCCAGTCCAGGTCTGGCAGTCAGGGGAGCTCTGGGGGAAACAGGAAGGCAAGTCATCAGGCCCTGATGACATCCTGACATGAGCAGGGCCTGGGAGGGGAACTGGGCTATCCTAAAAGAAGAGGTCACAAATGCCCAGTCAGACCCTGGGAGCCAAGCCCTTCTCCTGGCCAGGCCATGTCAACAGGCTGCTGCTGTCACATCACCAGCACATCATGTGAATCCTGCTCTGATCCAGAGGTCCTGGGTACCTGTAAATCTTCGAATGGTTCTTGTCAGGCAAAGCAGTACAAAGGCAATTCCTGTCAGTCTTTCTGGTTTATTCCAATGTGATGGTAAGATCGCATCTGCTGAGGACAAACACACAGGAACACACTGCATAGACTATTTGCAGAGTAGGATAAGGTGCTGCTTGTTCTACAGAGAGCTCTGAATATGGCAGTTGATGTGCCTCAAATCAAACCCCCTTCATGCAAGGGGGTTGTAGTTTGCAAACCATGTCCTGTGTTTGCATTTGGCACTGACAGTCTAAGGGTCCCATGACACTGCAGAAGAAATCCGTATCTGTGTCCGGGATTTAGCATGTGTGTACATAGCACTAATGTGGATTAGCAGCTGGATAATCTTTGGTTGAATGTGCTTTTGCTAAGTCAATTAAACAAAACCCAAAGTACTGTGATCTGGAGGGTTAAGATCTGCGGGAGTTAAATCATGGAGGATTTGCTTTGACCAGCAGCCACAGAGAACTCCCTTACTTTACTTAAAGGCTGCATATGGCTCAGCTGTGGGTCTGGAGGGAGCATGGTGAGAGCAGAGCGAGAGAGGGAAGCTGCTGCCCCTTGGCTTTGGGTGTTTTATTGATATTGAGAAGACTGTGTGTGCACTGTGTGTCTTGCTCCTTACAGCCACCTCACTCGGAAGGTTTCTCTGTCACGGGATAGTGACCACAGCAGGAGAGAAATTGTTTAGAGGAATGTTTTCTGGAATTATTGCACGACCATGCCACAGAATGGGCTTGCTGTGGCTGGCACATGACTGTGCTGCAATCAGAGATGGTTGTGCCCGCAGAGGACGGGCTGCCCGGGCACTATCCCAGCCTGTAGAGAACTGCCTGGGCTGCAGCCAGGGCTCTCAGCTCTCAGCAGAGTGCCACACTGCTTGCCAACATTTCCCACGCAAAGGTGGGAAGGGCTGCCCTTTACTCCAGGTTGCCACAGTCTGCCTGTACATACAGAACCTACTTAGCACTTTAGTTTGAAGCACAGAGCATATGCTGGCAAATGAGCTGCTTCCCAAATAGTCCTGGTGTGTGGAAATGCGTCAGGTGAGCGGGGGCAGCACGGGGCAGCATGGGAGCCTAGCTGTTGACACTTGGCACTCATCTCAGTTACGTATTGAGAAAGGGAAGGATCCCTGACTGTTGCTCTGCCTCCAGTATTGGCTCTTCTCTAGCAGGCAAGTGAGTGTCCATGTGCTCTGAAATACTCTGTCTTGTGCAGCATGTTGCATGGGAAGCACTGACCTAATTAAAAGGAACCATTCCAGGCTAGGAGCTGCCAGTTTATGGCCTGCTAGAGGTCCCTTCTTGTGTGAAGGAACAGCTTGCAGCTCATCTCTGTTTCGCTAATCTAATTTAGTTAATCTTGCACTTTTGAGGGAGTTTCTTCCCACTCGTGGACCTGAAGAGGTGGGTGTGTGAAGCTCACTTTGCTTCTTTTTCTGTCTGCCATTAGATGTCTGTGGCAGAGACAGCGACTTGAAGACTTGCTGTATCTCATCTGCTCTAACCGTGTCAGCTTTGCTGTCGTTGTCCGGCTGCTTCCCAAGACTCCACACTGCCCTTGCTGTTGACCAGCCTCTGGCATGGCTGTCATGTAGTGCAGGCATATTGTTCTCATAGACTTGGGAACTGTCCTGGTGTCCCAGCAGCTCCAGCTTGCTCCAAGGGCCTCACTGAAGCTCTTTTGGGGCCTCTGCAGCAAGACTTTACAAGGAGCATGCAGGGTAGAAATAACAGGAAGGCTTTCATCTCTAGCATTGACTCGATTGCTTTGGGGTGCAGTCACCCTAGAGATCTGGTCTTGGTCTCAAGCCAAGCTCAACTTTTAAGAAGCTCTGCTGCCCTTGCAATTTAAGCACAAGATTTTCCATGCTGTGCCTTCCCAGCCTTGGCCTCTGCTGTCTCTCGAGGCTGTTCAAGATGCATGTTGATTGTGACACTTCCTCAGGAGCCTCCCTTGAGAAGGCTTTGGGAATAAAGGGGAAAGTCTGCTACAATATCTTAGCTCTGCTGACCAGGCTGAGATCTCTGGGCCAGGAAAGAGATGTCGTGGACTCATTGCAGAGTCAATCAGTTTATTCACTTAATTGGCAAGTGTTTGTTCTGCTGCCTGGAGGAAAGACACAAAATTGACTGCCTTGGACTCCTGGACCCCAGTGTTGTTGGGTTAGATGTAACCTTACTAAGTTTGCACAGCTGCTTGACAGGGCTGGGGACCCCAGGAGGGGCTAGAGGACTAGAGAACACTGAGTCAGTCTTGTGGGAGATACACAGTGCTTTTATCAGCCTGTTCAAGGCAGGATTCAAGAGGTGACTTAATCCACCTCCAAGAGGTGTGTAAGCTCAGTCTAATCTTAGCTGACAACCATGGAAGGTGACCAGCAGCTGAAAGCTGAGGCCACGCACCCAAAGTAGTAAACAATTTTCTGTTCACCTTCTTTAGCACAGACTTATCTAACTGGTGTGGTTGATAATATTGGGCAGAGGGACATTTTTGCTGTCCCCAGTGCCCTGGATCATCGCTTGCCATGTGAGCACAGTCTCCTGGGCAGGCTCCAGATACTACTCTCCCTTTGCAAAAACTGCAGAGCTCTGCTCCATTCTTTCCACCTTCATCTATGGAAGCCCAGGCCCTCCCTGCCATTCAGACTTGCCCTCTCCAAAACATTTGTTTCTGTCTGGCCACAAAGCTGTCCTCTGTTCAGCAACTCATTACTTTTCTGGCAGAATCCTCTCCCTGCTAGTTTCAGCCTGAGCCTGTTGCCTACAGACCTCTTTACTCTTTTAGCTCAATTTCTTGTCACCATGTGTGACACTCCTGTTTCTCCTATCTGGCTGTGCTGTGCTCTCAGGGAGATGACATCTTCCTCTTCACTCTGCACTGCAGCAGTATTCCTCTGTGTTTTCCCTGGCATCCTGCACTGTTGCCACTGTGCTTCCAGCATGGCACCATGCTCTGGGCCCAAACACTGTGTCTGCTCTCTTTCACACTGGCTTCCTCCACTTTATCTTCCAAAGGCATGGAGAGGAGTAGATGTCACTGAACAGCTGCTCCCCTTCCTTACAAATTCCTTGCTTTCCAGGAAAGGTTATCCTTGTCTGATCTCCTGAAGATCTTTCTAACAGTATATGCTGCACTTTTGCTTTCAGTGAAGCGCCCTCATTCTTACTTTAGCATTACGTGCCCTGGGAAAAACATATTTTTGCAGGAAGGGGTTCTCCCAATACTCTGACCCTCACTCCTCAGTTCACTGAGCAGCCAAAGAACAAGACCTGTGTAAGACAGGTGAAGTGAAGCTCTTCCTGATTTCTGCTGTGATGCCCTTTCAGAGCCTGAGCTGCCAGACAGGGATATTACCCCCAAACTGCAGCTGTGAAGGGAAGCTGACATGCAGGGAGCTGTGTAACTCTCCTCTGCTTGCACAGCCAGCTCAGGGCCACATTTCATACTGCTCAAACTTGGCTGTATTGATCAGACTGGTTAAATGGCAGGCCTAGAATTAGATAGAGATTGCAGATAGGTTTCCTGCTGTGCATCTCTTCCCACCCTTGCCTTCCAGTCTTGCTCAGGTCCTTCTTGCTGTGGGAGATCCTGCCTTTCTGGCTGTTCTGCTGGTCCCTTGGGGAGCAGCTGCAGTGCGCCACTGCTATTCTTAGCTGTGGAGACAGCGTGCAAGTACCTGGCCCAGCAGAGCTGGAGCTGGAGCACTGCTCTCTGCCCAGCAGAACTCAGATAAATTATCCAGAAGATCTTGGTAGTGTGTAATTGAGCAGCTCTGCCACAGGCTGTGCTTCCAGCTATGTACACTCTGCTGTGCAGCAAGGCACAGTAATTGCTTGCTCCCTTGGAAGCCAAGAGCTCTGGGTTTGTCTCAAGTGATTGTGCCCTCTTCTCTGAGATTTTGGAGGGACTCCTCAGATTCACTTGGTATGTTTCATGCTTCCTTCTTTCCTGGTGGGAGGTTGCATACATCAATTATCATTGCTTGGCTATTTATCCTGTCCTAAAGATATTTTTTCACCTGGTTTCTGGCACAGCCCTTTCTTTAACAGAAATTAAGAGGTGTTCAGATGCTAGGGGAAGGTGTCCTGGGTATGTCTTGAGCATTGGCTCTATTCAGATCTGGTGGTAATAGCTCAGGATTGATCTGCTTTCTAACTGCTGCCAGGACAATGATCTCTGTCTTTCTCAGCACTAACCAAGTCACAACCTTGATTTGCCCTGCTGCCCTGGGATGTGCTAACAACTACAACAAGCAACAGGGGAGTGTCCCTTGTACAGCAGAACTTCCACATCTGTGAAGGATTCAGGGCAGGATGTGCTGTTCCATCTCACTAATGGGTTTTTCAGTTCTGCATGGCCATCTGCTTCTTGCTGGCTCTCTCCTGTCCGGCTCCCGGTGCGCTCCTGCTGCTTTGTTGGCCGCAGGCAGCTCGGCTCTCCCTTTGCTTTCAAAGGAAAGGCTCGGTCTGGGGCCCAGCCAGAGCTGCATGTTGCCCCCTGGTCCCTGAGTGTCAGCAGTGCTGGCACAGGCGCTGCTGGCCGCCGGCCCGGCCGGTCCCTGGCAGCAGGGAAAGGCGTGTGGCTGGATGATGTGACTGATGGCGCCGTCTCCCTCTCTCTCTGCCCCAGATCGGCCGACCACTCTCTGCCCGGATCTTCCGTTTCCACAGACTTTGGCAGCTGGCAGATGGTGACAGGGTGTGGCAGTATTCGGGAGCAGGCAATCCTGAGCGCAGACGCATCTCTCCCTTGCAGCTTCCCGGATGAGTTCTCTAGCACTTGCCTGTAAGTGTCTCAAATGCAGGATCTCTCCTTGGGTCTCTTGGCTGGCTGCGAGCGCTGGAACTTTATCACCCTGGCACTTTGGGACAAGCCTGGGAGCCCGTAACAGACTGTTCCATCTTCTCTGCCTTGATGTTTTCTATCCACACTCAGTCCCTGAGCACCCTTTGCTTATGCTGAACAGGGAAAGAAAACGACACTTTCTCTGCCTAATGATGGGGGAGCACTTTGCTTTCTGTCAGAAGAAGAGGCTTTTCTCTCTTCCCCAAAGATGCTGAATTTGGGCATAATTGAGTGCAGTTGAGGATTCATGTTTGTCAGGACAGGACTGGTAACCCAGATTTACTTGCCTTTGGATTTTACTCACCTACGTCTCCCCACTGGGGTCAGATCCATGGTGGAGTAAGAGAAGGGCTTTCCTTCTGTAACCCAAATTCTGTCTGGCCTTGCACAGCATCATTTGCAGGTGCTGCACCTGGCCAGTGCAGAGCCACGGAGACCCTGCATCCTGCCACAGCCTGCCATGTGAAATGGCTGGGAGGCAGATGTTCCTCCCCAAATAAAAATCCACCTCTGGAAGCTTAAAAGACTGGAGATGTGCTTTAATTGCTGTTAGAGGAGAACCTTGGCTTGTGCCTTCAGGCTGCAAACTCTCCATCAAGAAACTGAAATGGCAGATCAGGGGCTGCTGCTAGCAAGCAGTGTGAGAGCTGTGCTGCCAGATGCTCGGTCCCTTACCGAGATCTGAGTACGTGCTTTGGAGGCAGAGGGCAAGCGACCTGAAAAGCAACATCTCCTGTGAGACTGGCTGCCTGCCCTGCCTCTCTGTCTCGTGTGGCTGCATGCTGTGCTGCTGAACAGAGCAGAGCAGCTGCCCTTAAGTTACGGTGCAGCAACAAGACCCATGAATCGACAGACAAAAAAATCAGAAGAGATGTCAGACATGGCCTGGCTGGGATTTGCTCTCCTACTTTCCTGAGGACACGCTGAGCTGCTCCTGCAGTAGTTTGGAGATGGGTGAGGGAGAAGGGGTTGAAGGATGGGCATCTGAATAGTGACTGCTTTACTGTGTCCTGAGCCTGGCTGTGCTTGGACACTGCTGATCAGCAGCGAGTTGTTGCTGCCCTTGGATCCAACGTCAGAATAGGGAATTCAGTAGAGAAACATGAATCAAAGTTGATAGGCCTTAGGCTCATGCAGTTTGGAGGGTGACTGCTTGGGGCAGTGGATTCAAAGCGAAGAGAACAGTGGTGGTGCTTCTCCTGTGGGTGCTCTGCCCTATTCAGCTATTCACTAAAGCTGTGGGTTGCTCAGAGGCTGGGGACTGCTCAGCTGGGGTGCTGGGCCCAGGTGCTGTGTTGAAAGGATGAAGAGTTCCCAGAGGCATTGTGTTGAGCTTAACCCAGAGCCTTCACCCTCTCTCTGCTGAGCATCAGCCCTGTTTGCTCAGGACTCCATTGTGGTTTAATCCCAGTTTTTTGCAGCCCAACACAGTGTGATTTTTTATTTTTTCTTAATTCCGTTTAAATTCCCACTTTGCATCTCCACTGGCAGCAGCTCGATGAAGGTACGCTTTTCACAGCCTACTTCTTGTGCTTGTGTGGGGCTTGTCAGGGCTTACTTTGAGCTGGGGCTTTGACAGCCTCCTCTCATCCTGCACCCCAAGCTGCAGGCGAGCGGGCAGGCTGTAGGAAGTGTAGCGGGGCAGAGTGCCGTGGATTTGGCAGGGAAGCGCGACCTGCCTCCGCGGTGAGCGGCGCGGGGTGAAGCGCCGCAGCCGGTCTGCAGGGCTTGGTGTGGAGCAGTGGCTGGCTGCTTGACCCTGTGCCTTGGAGTGTCTCACTCCATGCAACAAACCCAAAACCCCAAATACAAAGTCTGCCCTGTAAAGAGGGGTGAGAGCCACGAGACACGGGAGCTAACTGCTGCACGCCCTCACTTACCTCTGCGCGTGACATCTGAGATCGCTGCACTCGGGTGCAAGTAAGTCCTGCCTTCACGGAGCTTATTTTAAATGCTAGCAGGTTTGTGAGTTCCACGTCCTAATTAGGTTGCCAAAAAGCATCTCTTTAATGTGTTTAGATATGTTGTTGCCTTTTTTTGCCCTCTGGCTTCTCTTTATTATCAGACACAGTAAACAGCGGCCTGGTTGGCTGCCTCGGCATCGCTTGCTGTTTATAGGCCTCCCACCATATCCTCTTGCTGCTGTTTCCGGACCGAAGCTGTTGGCTGTGGGTGGTTAACACTTCCATTCAGATGAGCTGTGCCAATTTATAGCCAGCCCAGGCGCTGGAAGATTAAAGAGAATTTTTATGGGGAAGGTTCGCGCTGTGCCCTTGGAGTGACCTTTGAGGAATGTCTTAATCTCTCTGGGAACCACTGGCATGTCGCAGAGGCACCACAGCAAGGGCCATTTTAGGCCAGAGCACTTGGAACAGCTGCCTCTGAGCCCCAGTCTTGCTTTCCCCTGTTCCCTCACCTGAAGTCTTGCTTTCCCTCTGCTGTTTTCCCCCTGCCCCTAACAAGGTGTGTGGATCAGCAGGAGAGAAGAGCAGGTCCCATGGGAAGTCATGCCCTACTCTGCTCCTGTTTGCCGAGAGCAGCCATGCTGAGGAGCAGAAGTAAAGCACTGCTCAGCTTTCCTCTTCCTATGGCTGGAGTGTTCCTTGGGGCTTTTGTCACCTTGTCTGCTCCCTCTCATCCCCCCTTCCACAGAGCTATCTGTGCTGGCACAAGCACACGAGGCTGGGGTTGGTGGAAGTGAGGGGTGGTTGCAAATAGGTTGAAAGCAACTGTCCAGGCACAGCACATGTGGACAGGCTCTATCTGGGAACACTGTGTGAGGATGGGAGGGAGCTGGCGCAGGGGCTGACGTCAGCACCCAGTTGGCCAAAGCACCACTCTGTGTATGAACTGCAGCCTTGTGAGCACCAGGGTGGTGGGAGAAACAGGGTGGGGGGTGTGAAGGAGGAGACCCTGTGAGGAACAGGAGACTGAGACTGCAAGTGGCTCCGTGGGTTGGGTTGGTTGAGGAGGCAGTGGCACCAGCTGCTGTGGACAGAGCCTTTTGGAGCTGGGACTGCCTTGGCCCCTGCAGCCAGCTAAGCACCATGGACCTGCTGGTGCTGTGGACAGAGCCTCGGCCCTGGTGCCAGCCCTACATCAGGAGCGAGAGCTGGAATGGGGAGAGGGATGGCTGCAGTCACTGACCTCCCCTTCTCTCTCCTAGACTGGTGTCGGCAAGTGACCGTGAGTCCCGTCTGGAAGAAGTGCGTTCCGCCTTTCTGGCAAGCTACAGCCGGACCATCGGCCTAAAGGCCGTGCCCCCCAGCCCCTCAGGGGCCATCGGTGGCCTCCTCGAGCAGTTCGTGCGGGGCGTGGGACTAAGAGGCAGCAGCACCCTCTGAACACGGCGTTCCCGGACCACTGCCTGGAAAACTGGGGCTGGCGCGTCCCCCAGCAGAGTCTTGGGACCCTCTTGGTGCGGGCACCTGCTGCACCCAGCACCTGCCGCCGGCCCCCCCTGCCTGGGGCTGGGGGGTGCGAGGGCTTCGGCGAGTCTCTGCAGTAAATGACCCGAGCTGTGCCCTCTCCTGCCTCCTCTCTGGGCTGCGGGCGGCGGCAGCGGGGCCGGGCGGGGGGCGGC
>VZRZ01005624.1:62691-74370 GCA_013398175.1 Climacteris rufus
CGGCCCGGCCCGGCCTCGGCCCCCCGCGGCCCCGCCATGGGCGTAGACTTCGACGTGAAGACCTTCTGCCACAACCTGCGGGCCACCAAGCCGCCCTACGAGTGTCCCGTGGGCACCTGCCGCAAGATCTACAAGAGCTACAGCGGGATCGAGTACCACCTGTACCACTATGACCACGACAACCCGCCCCCGCCCCAGCACACCCCCCTGCGCAAGCACAAGAAGAAGGGGCGCCAGGCCCGTGCCGCCAACAAGCAGTCGCCCAGCCCCTCCGAGACCTCCCAGTCGCCCGGCCGAGAGGTGATGACCTACGCCCAGGCCCAGCGCATGGTGGAGGTGGACCTGCACGGCCGCGTCCACCGCATCAGCATCTTCGATAACCTCGACGTGGTGTCCGAGGACGAGGACGTTCCCGAGGAGGTGCCCGAGAATGGGAGCAATAAGGAGAACACGGAGACGCAGAGCGTCCCACCCAAATCTGGGAAGCACAAGAACAAGGAAAAGCGCAAGGACTCCAACCACCATCACCACAACGCCTCGGCCAGCACTACCCCCAAGCTGCCCGAGGTGGTGTACCGAGAGCTGGAGCAGGACACCCCTGATGCCCCGCCTCGTCCCACCTCATACTACAGGTATTGTCCGTGGCTGGGTGCAAGGAGGTTCCCAGACTCATGCCCTGGGTCTGGAGGCAGAATTAGCCCCACTCTCTTCAAGTGACTTGCCTGTGGCTCCTGGAAATGGCCTCTGTGTGCCTCTCCCAGGTCCCACAGAGCTGGCGGTTCCGTGGCTTCAGGCTCTTCGGGTTCTGCCTGGTGTCACATTCCAGTTCTGAGGAGTCCTTGCATCTGCAGAGGTCTCAGTCGCTGCTTAGGTCACTTCCAGCAGTTTGATTGCTGTGCTCTTTCCTTGGTGGAACAGCACGTGCAGTCGTAACAAAACCTAAGTATGTCCTTTTGCCTCTCGTTCTGCACTTTGGAGCTATGCTGGGATAGTTTCAGAGCCCCCCAGCACCAAGGTATACCTATAGGATCTGTCTGTTTGTGGATGTAATTCTTAATTGTTGTCCTATGGTAGTCTGTGAGAGATTTGGTGGGAGCAGTGGCCCCAGTTAATACCTCAAGCAGGAGCTAACACAGCCCCCTCACCAGAATTACTGAAATGTGGTGCCTCCATGCCTGGTTATTGTGCGTTGGTCGTGAGGCTGCTGCCTCCAGAGCACTGGCACTGCCGGGTGGCTCGTACAGGCCCCCTCCTTGCACTGATGAGTCTCCAAGGCCCGACCTTGCTCCTTGTTGTTTTGTCTCCAAGCTGCTGCTGTGCCTCTGCGCTACGCAGGGTGCAGCAGCATCTCCTGCTTCTGCACATTCCTGCCTTGTCCCTGTTTCTTTATTTTGACTTGTGGCTCAGCTGGAGCCCTTGAACATTCCCTCAGCCACAATCAAATCCTGGAGTTGAGGTTCAGCAGCTCCAACTGTGCCGAACACGCCCTCACTGTCCTGTGCTGTCCTTCCAGGTACATCGAGAAGTCGGCAGAGGAGCTGGATGAGGAGGTGGAGTACGACATGGATGAGGAGGATTACATCTGGCTGGACATCATGAACGAGAGACGGAAGAACGAAGGCGTGAGTCCTATTCCCCAGGAGATCTTTGAGTACCTGATGGATCGTCTAGAGAAGGAGTCCTACTTCGAGAGCCACAACAAGGGGGACCCAAACGCCTTGGTGGATGAGGATGCTGTCTGCTGCATCTGCAACGACGGGGAGTGTCAGAACAGCAACGTCATCCTCTTCTGCGACATGTGCAACCTGGCCGTGCACCAGGAGTGCTACGGGGTGCCCTACATCCCCGAGGGACAGTGGCTCTGCAGACGGTGCCTGCAGTCACCCTCGCGCGCTGTGGACTGCGCCCTCTGCCCAAACAAGGGGGGAGCCTTCAAGCAGACGGACGATGGGCGCTGGGCACACGTGGTCTGTGCCCTCTGGATCCCGGAGGTGTGCTTTGCCAACACCGTCTTCCTGGAGCCTATCGACAGCATCGAGCACATCCCGCCCGCGCGCTGGAAGCTCACCTGTTACATTTGCAAGCAGCGTGGCTCTGGAGCGTGCATCCAGTGTCACAAAGCCAACTGCTACACCGCCTTCCATGTCACCTGCGCCCAGCAGGCCGGGCTGTACATGAAGATGGAGCCCGTCCGGGAGACGGGTGCCAACGGTACCTCCTTCAGCGTGCGCAAAACCGCCTACTGCGACATCCACACGCCACCGGGCTCCGTGCGCAGGCTTCCCGCCCTCTCCCACAGCGAGGGCGAAGAGGAGGATGAGGAGGAAGAGGAGGAGGGGAAGGGCTGGAGCTCTGAGAAAGTCAAAAAAGCAAAGGCCAAGTCTAGGATCAAGATGAAGAAGGCACGGAAGATCCTGGCAGAGAAACGAGCTGCAGCGCCCGTGGTTTCTGTGCCCTGCATCCCTCCCCACAGGTATGATGTGCCACCCACTGTGGACTGGGGAGAAGTTTCTCCTTTTCTCCGTGTCTTGTGTCCTGCTTTCCATGTAGGCATTTTCCTGTTCTTCTCAGCTTTCTGCACAGGTGCTTCTCACTTGTCACAGGGGGCTGTGGTGGTTTCCTCTGGCAAGTCCTGCAGAGAGCCAGGGCTACATGCTACCCTGCAAAAGGTGTCTGGGCCCTCGGCAGGGCAGGAAATAGCTGCTGTTAACTAACAGCAGAGAGTGAACTTGGCCGGATGCGTCAGGAAGCAGCTGGGGGTTCCCAGCACTCCTTTCCTGTTGTGCTGACCTCAGGCACTGGAGTAAACGAGGCGGGAACTGCTCTCCTTTCTGCCGAGATCTCTTTTCTCCTGAGGCTGTGTCAGGCAAAAGACAGAAGTGTGGGAGCGATTCAGGCCTGGGAAATGGGCTAATCCCGTGTGGTTTTTTGGCTCTGGAGCAGAGAAGTCTGGGATCGGGATCCCTGTGCTCTGCTGAGCTCATCCATCCCAGCAGCCACGTACTCCTTGCTGAGCTTCCTGAGTGTTCTGTGCCAGGCGCGGCAGCAGCTGTTCCTTCTCAGCGCTGCCTGTTGGAGCGGGGCTGGGTGGCTGCGGGTGCTGAAAGCTGCCTGTGAGCAGGGGTGGCTGGAGAGCACCAGCACTCCTGCCTGCCAAGGGACACGGGGCTCCTGAGGCTGGCTCCAGAGCACGAGGCCATGTGAGTGGTTATGTTTCTGCCATATTCCAACCCCGTGGTTTCACGGGAAGGTGCAAACACCCTGTAGTTACAGGTGTAACTGCCGTGCGTCTTGCTCTGGTTGGATTGTTGTGCTGGCATGCAAATCCCAAATCAAGAACATCTAAGAGCCTTGCCAGAATTTGTCAGTGTAGTTTATAACTCTGGGTGTCCTCAGCAGCATGTAAAAGAACATTAAGGGCATCATAGGACATTGTATTCCATTGACACCCTGCAGCAGCCATCACACACCTGAAGTGCAGGTTGGACATGGAAGCATGTGCCTTCATGGTGGTGAGCTACCACCCCTGAGCTGCTGAGCTCTCTTCCTCCCCATGGCAAGAGCTGTGCTGGGGCTGTGGCTGCAGGACCCTGTCAAGACCCTTGGACTCTCAGGACTGTCTCCTGTGCAGTTGGAGGGGAGCACACAGAAGCCGTGGGCTGTGCTCTCTGGGCAGTATTCTGGTGACTTGGGGAAGCAGGTCTCTGACACAAGGTTGCTGGCTTTTTGCCATGGTCTTTTTGTGTCCCAGCCTTATGTTTGTGCTCACTCGGGGCTTGCTCCGTAGCCAGAGCCTCTTCTCTTATGCGTGGACACATTGGCAGGCAGTTTGTAAGCTTTTGCTGCTATTGTGCTCACAGTGAAACCCACACTGAGCTAGAAGCTGTTAACCTCTCCCCAGGCCTTCCTGTTGGGATTAATTATTCTTCAAGGGCTGTTGCCAGAATGCCAAATGCCTTCCTGTGGGAGCTGTGCTTGGCCAGTGATGGCACATGAGGCTGCAGTTCCCAGCCTTTTCAGCTGAGGCTAATGCAGGTTGGGTCATCCCCTGGGAAGAGCTGTCCCTGTGAGATTGGCAGATGCTGAGGGCTCATCCTTTCAACTTCCCACTAGCAGGGCATCTCTGTCTGACTTTGCTGAACAAGCCTGTCCCAGCCCTTCCAGGCTATCTGCTGTTGTAGGAAGTAAGAAATCCCTTTTGTGGTATTTTGGGCTGTTTAGGGTAGTCTTGGATGGGACCTCTGTTGCATTCATGCCTCCTGCTCCCTCCTCCTGCTTTGCCAGGACTTGAGTTTTTCAGGTAAGATTTGGCCAGACCCTCTGTCATGGCGAGTGGCCCTCAGCCAGATAAGTAATGGTTCTGGGGCAGCAGCACCGTAACACTTGTGGTCTCAGGGACCGCAGGAGTTGTTAAAGGTCCAGCCCCCAGTGTGGCTGTCTTGTATCCCAACTCGCCCCAGGCTTTGCGCAGAAGTTGACAGGAAGCAAAAAGAAGGCAAGGCTGGATGTTTCCTGGCATCCTCTGTTGTGCCTACCCTGGTGTTACAGAAA
Organism: Climacteris rufus; assembly: GCA_013398175.1. Taxonomy (NCBI): domain Eukaryota; kingdom Metazoa; phylum Chordata; class Aves; order Passeriformes; family Climacteridae; genus Climacteris; species Climacteris rufus. Next base: position 67,243 of record VZRZ01005624.1, read on the forward strand.
GTCTTGCCATGGGAAAGGGTGTTCTCTGCCCGAGGAGCTTCTCGGGTGGCCTTGTTGCTACATGTCCCCAGTCAGGGCTTCTCCTGCAGCAGCCAGGCTTGTCTTGTTGATGGGCTCTGTGGTTCCTCTCCTTTTCTCAGGCTCAGTAAGATTACAAACCGTTTAACCATCCAGAGGAAGAGCCAGTTCATGCAGAGGCTGCACAGCTACTGGACCCTGAAGAGACAGTCCCGCAATGGTGTCCCCCTGCTCCGCCGCCTTCAGACACACTTGCAGTCCCAGAGAAACTGCGACCAGGTAAGGGCTGCTTGCTGGGGGGCTGCAGGGAACCCTGGCTGTGTGTGTGCTTCCTGCGCCTTTGGAGCTGTGGGCTCGGAGCCTTTGCTGCATGTGATGCCTGCAGGTGCAGAATGAGGGGTCAGGGGTATGAGCTCTCAGATGAGGAAAGGGCAGCCCCAGCTGCTTTTGCTGCTTTTCCTGCTTTTCCTCCTTTTTGCTTTCTCCTCCGCTCTCAGTGTTCAGAGAATTGCCAGGCAGCGATGCCACTGGCAGCCTGCCATGAGAAGGGAATCCTGCCCTCTCAGGCTGCCATGCTGAAGGTAGTTCCTTCCTTGTGTCTGCATTTAGCCAGTGGTGATGGCAAACCTATCAGAATTGGCTCTAGTGTGAGGCTGCTGTGTCAGGCAGTGTTGAGAGAGATGGCTGGGGATCTCCAGAAACAGTCTGGAAGGAACCAAGGCCTTGCTTCCAGTTTCTGATACCGCTCCAGGAGTGCTACCTCCGAGTGCTGCTTCCAACCCACTGGCTGCCTCAGCTCACAGTCAGCACTTCACAGATCTGAAGTCTCTGGTGCCAGAGAGGAAGATTTTTCTTCTGGCTTCCCGTCTGAGTTCTAAATCTTTCTTTCTGAGCCCTTTGATGACTGTGACTGGGCGGGGGTTTCTCCTGCCTTTGGCTGCTCTTACTTATTTCTGCTGGAGGAGAGTTGAGACTGCTTCTGCTCATTTTTGGCTGCAGCAGGATAAAAGCTGGTGGTTTTTGTGGTGCTCCAGAAATGAAAGCAACCAGAGATGTGTTCCCTTTTTGCCCTGTTGCACTTTGCCGGAGCTGTGAGCAGCAGCACAGACCTCTTGGGCAGCTGCAGGCAGTCAGTTGTGTTAGGAAGAGTATTTCCAGACGCTCAGGATGTCTGCCTCCTGACATCCTAAAGGTTTGATGACCAAGGGGCAGGTATTTAGCTCTGGCCAGAGGTCAGACTGTTCCCAAGTCACCTGCCTAGGTTACAACAAGGGAGCCATGACCTTTGCTGGACCACTTGGTCAGGCATGCTGGTTCCCTTTGCCAGGGAACAGCCCCAGCACACAGTCAGGAAGGTGGAGATGGGAGCACATCTTCTATCAGCTCATAGTCTCTGATGTTCCCACAGAGAGACACTGAGGATAAGAACTGGGCCCTGAAGGAGCAGCTGAAGTCATGGCAGCGCCTGCGCCATGACCTCGAGCGTGCGCGCTTGCTGGTGGAGCTGATACGCAAGCGGGAGAAGCTCAAGAGAGAGACGGTAACAATTGTTTGCCCCTCCTTGGGGAGCTGCTGGGGTGGGCATGAGCAGGGGCTCCTTAGAGTGCTGTAGGTGTGCCGGGGTCCCCTCGGCTGTGCTGCACCCTGCTCTGATGGCTCTGAGCAAAGGTGGCTGCTCTGCAAGGCGCAGGTGGGACGCACAGGTGCTGGAGCTGTTACACCTGCTCCCCAGAAACGGGGGTGAGGGGCAGTCCCTGCCCCTCAGCCAGGAGAGGAGAGAGGTTGCTGTCCTGCAGGGCTGCACCACTGGTCCCTGGGGACTGTCCCCACCGTGTGGCTGGGGCCAGGGGCTCAGCCCCACCGCTTTCCTTTGTTTCAGATCAAAGTGCAGCAGGTGGCTCTGGAAATGCAACTGACCCCCTTCCTCATCCTCCTCCGCAAGACACTTGAGCAGCTGCAGGAGAAAGACACGGGCAACATCTTCAGCGAGCCGGTCCCTCTGTCTGAGGTAACAGAAATCTACGAAGTAAGAACCCCCTCCCCCAGATTTCTACTTCACTCAAACTTGTCCCTTGCTCGTGCCAAGGGCTGCCTAGGGTGTGCTCTGGTCCAGAAGATCCCTGAGCAGCCTGGTACTGGCTCACACATCGCAGCACCCCTCACTCACCCGAGGCGGGTGTGCAGCAATGTTCCTCTTTGGTGAGCCGAATGCAGAACAGCTGAGCTGGTGACAGCTGGGAGCACAGCACTTGGCTCTTCCTCTGCATATGTTACTGGTGACACCTCAGGGTCTGTGAGCAGTTGGGGATTCCCACTGGGAAAGGCAAAATGCCAGCCCTTAGCAGTTGGCATGCTCTTACCTGCCCTCTTGTGAAGGCTTCTGCTAGGTGACTGACTGAGCACAGCACGGAGATGGGTTTGACCCCCGGACTGTCACTGCTGCGTGCACAGAGGATGATTTCTGAGGCCGCCACAGAGTCCCTGCCTGGGAACATGGGGAAAGGCTGCATGGTGCTGACTGCAGGTCGACACAGAGGCATCTTAGCAGAGCTGGGGAGGAAGGCTGTGCCATCTCACCTGCAGCCAGCGCTGTCACCTGGACAGCTCTGTTTTACCTCTCTGCACTCACCGTCACCCCCAGGGCTGCACTTGCAGCTCCCTCCCCAGGCAACAGCGTGTAGCATACTGGATCCCAGCTGCCTGCAGGCAGGAGTTGAGGACAGGATGCTGGCATGTGTGCTGGAGCCATAAAAACGCTTCGGAGTGTGTATCCGCTCTAACAGGTTGAGCACAGCACATGGGCTCCCTAGTCCGGAGGCGTTGCTGTTCCTCAAGCTGCAAAAGCAGACGGCATTCCCCGATGTGCATTTGGGCAGAGCACAGGGAGTGATACCTGATTCCTCTAACAACTGTTTTCTTGGAGCAGGTACTGCTGACTGTGGCTCCTGGGCTCTTAGCTCTGGCTCTTTCCTCATGTAGGTCCCAGACTACCTGGATCACATCAAGAAGCCGATGGATTTTCAGACAATGAAGCAAAACCTGGAAGCCTATCGTTATCTGAATTTTGATGACTTTGAGGAGGATTTCAACCTAATTATCAACAACTGTTTGAAATACAATGCCAAAGACACAATCTTCTACCGGGCAGCCATCCGTCTGCGGGAGCAGGGAGGTGCTGTGCTCCGGCAGGCTCGCCGGCAGGCAGAGAAGATGGGCATTGACTTCGAGACAGGCATGCACTTCCCCCACTGCGTGACAGTGGAAGAGGCTCAGATCCAAGACATCGAGGATGGTGGGTATTCATTCCCTGTCCTGGGGTACAAGGTCTACTCAGAGGTAAAACTTGGGCAGAGTCAAGGCACCTGAAGTCTGAGCTGCCTTCTCTAGGAGGTTAAATGCTGGGCTGTGTCCCCCCACTGCTCAGATAGCTGGTGGTTTTGCTAGCCAGGTACCTACCAGCCCTATTAGGTTGGTTCTAGGCAGTGGTTTGTCTGTGTGTCCTTTCCTTCCTCTTGTGTCCTTGCTCCAGACGATGTGAACCCTCATATTCTCCACTCTGCCGATCAGCCTGCTTTCCCCAGCAGTCCCAGCTGGCTGACTTCCCACAGGGCTCCTTCTGGTCTTTTAGGGTAACTTCCCTAAGGGCTTCACAGGTGTTTGGTGCTATGTCAGCTCCTGTTCCCCTGCAGGGAACCTGGACTGTCTCATGCCCTTTCAGATAGAGGAGCTCCAATGAGTTCCTGATTTCTTTCACCCATCTGTTCCTCTTTGTTTCCCCAGAAGATGTGCGGCTGCTGCTCTCGGAGAATCAGAAGCACCTGCCTCCGGAGGAGCAGCTGAAGATCCTGCTGGAGCGGCTGGATGAGGTCAATGCTGGCAAGCAGAGCATAGGACGGTCCCGCCGGGCCAAGATGATCAAGAAGGAGATCACAGTCCTACGGCGGAAGCTCGCGCACCCACGGGACCTGGGTCGGGACGGGCTGGAGCGGCACAGCTCCTCTGCCAGGGGAGTCCTGCAGTCCCACAACCCCTGCGAGAAGGACCTGCAGACAGACAGTGCTGCGGAGGAGAGCAGCAGCCAGGAGACTGGGAAAGGTAATGCTTTCTCCAGAGCTGCCACTTTGGGGAGCAATGGAGAGCTGTCTCTGGAGAGGCCTGACTGGGGAGAGACCGCCCTGCCTCCCGAGGCAGGTGGGCTGTGTGGGCTGCTCCCCACACACACCTTGCTCTTCACTCCTCTGTGGGAATGGGACAGGTGGCCTCTTGCAGGGCAGTCCCTTATCCCCTATTCCCTTGTGGGGACTCCTCGTTTCCTGTAGTGCTTCCTGTAGGGGTGAGTGCAGAGTACAATGAGTGTGCCTCCCCGGGCTCCCTCCCAGCATGCCCCTCCAAGGATGGTACTCACTGGGTAGTTTGTAGTGAGCTGTGCCAGCCAAGCAGAGGGAACTGGCAGACAAAGGAGGCCATGCCCTGTGGCCGGAACAGCCACAGCCTGGTGTGTGTTTGCCCCTGGGGAAGGTTGGCAGATTGCTGGTGTTCACAGCTGCAGTGAGCACTCACCAGGTGAGCTCATCTCCTTGTCACTTGAGGAACTGGATGTTGTCCCAGAGACTGAGTTCCAGCTGTGTGATGTGGGGCATGAGTTGGATTGTTTCCTACTGCCAGGCCCTGCCACCTTGGCCATCCTGCCTGGTTTCTCTAGCGGCATTATGGAACAGGGTGCCTTTGGTGTCCCTTCCTGCCTGAGGGCATGAGAGGGAGTTGCAACTGCACTGACTGCCAAGCTTCAAATGCTCTCCCAGAGCTGAGAGTGGAACATAGGCCAGCTGCCAGCTCCCTGGATGGAGCTGGGGTCTGTGGGGAGCACTGCAAAAGCTCCAGGGATAGCTACCAGGTGTCACTGGGGGTTTGCCACCTCTGCATCCCAGTCCTGTCCCCTAACCACTGGGAAAAGCAGGTTCTTCTGTAATCAGGGAGGATCTTTTGAGATAATGTTCCCAAGAAATGGAGCTGTTTCTTGACACTGCTGCCATGCAGTCCCTGCCAGCAGGGCTGCAGCTGACACCTTCTCCCTCTTCCAGGTCTGGGTCCCAATTCTTCTTCCACCCCAGCACATGAAGTTGGCAGGAGGACCTCTGTGCTCTTCTCCAAGAAGAACCCTAAAACTGCAGGCCCTCCCAAACGCCCAGGACGCCCCCCAAAGAATCGAGATAGCCAGATCACTCCTGGGCATGGGAACAGCCCCATTGGGCCCCCCCAACTCCCAATAATGGGGTCCTCCCAGCGGCAGAGGAAGCGAGGGAGAAGCCCGCGGCCCAGCTCCAGCTCGGACAGCGACAGCGACAAGTCCACGGAGGACGCTACCATGGGTGGGTGCAGCGGGGCAGCCGTGGCCTTGCTGGCAGCGTGTGGCGGGCTCTGGAGCGGTGCTGATGCTCTTTGGTGGGCTGTTTTGCAGACCTGCCAGCCAACGGTTTCAGCAGCGGGAACCAGCCCGTGAAGAAGAGCTTCCTGGTGTACCGCAATGACTGCAATCTTCCCCGCAGCAGCTCTGACTCGGAGTCCAGCAGCAGCAGCAGCAGCGCTGCCTCAGACCGCACCAGGTACCGTTCCTGGCCCAGCTCTGATGACACTGCTGCTGCCCAGGGAGGCACTGGGCAGCTCTCAGCCTTGAGTTGCTGGACAAAGACCCCATTTGGTGGTCCCTGTCTCATTCACCCTCCCGCAGCTCAACTGTTCACAGCTAATCCCTAGAAATTTGTGGGGTTTATGCCTTTTTTAATGTAAAACCTAAAGGTGTGAGTGTGCAGCAAGGGCCTAGTAGGGAGGATGAACCAGGGAATTCCCTCTTGGCACAGCAGCTGCTCTGTCACTCGCCCTTCCAGCAGCCAGCACCAGCAGGTTCCCACCTGCATCCCTAATTCAGGTCAGGGCACATCTTTTGGATCTTCTCAGGTGAAACTGGGTGAGGGTCTGGCTGGCACCCTGATAGAAGCACCATCCCGCCTTTCTGCCTGGTACCCCTGCCAAGTCCTTCCCAGTGCTGAGGCCAGTGGCTGGAGCCCACAGGCTCTGGTATCCCACCAGCCTGGCCCTCTGGAAAGCAGTTTCTGGAAGCTTAACATGATTCCTAATGATGGCTCTGCTCCCTGTCTCCGCAGCACAACACCCTCCAAGCAGGGCAGAGGGAAGCCCTCCTTCTCCCGAGTGAACTTTCCGGAGGACAGCAGTGAGGACACATCAGGGACAGAGAATGAGTCCTACTCCGTGGGCACAGGGCGAGGCGTGGGGCATGGCAGTAAGTACTGTGACTGTGCAGCTGCATGCCTGGCTGGCACTGTCACCTGGGGGGACACAGCTGACTCCCCTCTCCTCTTTCCTCCGATGCAGTGGTGCGTAAGGGCATGGGGCGCGGCACAGGGTGGCTGTCTGAGGATGAGGATTCTTCCCTGGATGCCCTGGACCTGGTGTGGGCCAAGTGCCGGGGGTACCCCTCCTACCCGGCCCTGGTGAGTACAGCCCATCATCGGGGCCTCTGAAATCCATGGCCCCTCCCTGCAGACTGGCTCTTGGGGTCCCCGTTCCCCCTCTCAGCCCTCCCCTGCTCTTCTGGCAGATAATTGACCCCAAGATGCCACGGGAAGGCATGTTCCACCACGGCGTCCCCATCCCTGTGCCCCCCTTGGAGGTGCTGAAGCTGGGGGAGCAGATGACTCAGGAAGCACGCGAGCACCTCTACCTTGTCCTCTTCTTTGACAACAAGCGCACTTGGTAAGGCCAGGGTGCCGAGGGCTTTGGGGGGGGGTGTCCAGAGACGATTGTAACCCTCAAACGAGGTGGCCCCCCGCTCTCCGCAGGCAGTGGTTGCCCCGGACGAAGCTGGTGCCTCTGGGGGTGAACCAGGACCTGGACAAGGAGAAGATGCTGGAGGGCCGCAAGTCCAACATCCGCAAGTCGGTGCAGATTGCCTACCACCGCGCCATGCAGCACCGCAACAAGGTGCAGGGCGAGCAGAGCAGCGACTCCAGCGAGAGCGACTGAGCCGGCACCTGCTGGCCGCTCCCCCGCCGAATCTCAGGGCAAACGGGGCTCGGGGACCCCCCCCGTGCA
>VZRZ01005624.1:112683-145721 GCA_013398175.1 Climacteris rufus
TCCTGCGGGACGTGGGTCTGGAAGGGCACGAGGACAAGGCCCCGCGGGGCAGGACACGGCGGGGCGGCGGAGGGGGGATGCTGCCCGTCGGGCGGGAAGGGTCGCTCGGAACGGGCAGCGCGGTGGCACCGGGCTGCGGCCGAGACTGTTCCCGCGGCCGCCAGGGTTAGGCGGGGGGAGAGGGCTGTCGGATCCCTTAGTGGAGTCCTGGGGGAGGTATGGAGGGGCCCACCTGCCCCACGCCTGCCTCCCAACCGCCCTGCACGGATATGCACCGCCCTGGCAGCCGCTGGGCTGTGGGACCCAGCCAAGGTTCAGGTAATTAGTTAATCCGCTTAATTGTTCGGCTGGAGAGCTGTCTGCCCTGCCAGGGCTTGGGCAGGCATTGGCACGGCCGTGGCGCCACAAAGTCACAGCAGCTGAGGGCTCCGTCCTGCACGGTGACACCTGCACTCCAGCTCCCTGACTGCACCCCTGCTCCTCTCTGCCTGCACCTCAGCAGTACCTGAGCCGCCACAGCCTTGGCAAAGCCCTGTCACCACCATTGCTCTTCTTTTGCCAGGCCAGCAGGGACATGTGGTACCTCGGGTTCCCATGGCAGCACTGTGCCAGCAGCAGCACACAGTGCCGCACTCTTGCTCCCCGTCCCTTCTCCATTCCTGGGGCATTGTGCCCGGGCTGGGCTCACCAGTAGCACATGGGGCATTTCTCATCCCCAGACCACTCCTGTGGTGTCGGGAGGCATCGGCAGCCAGCTGAGCACAGGGTCCAGGAATTTGGGCAATGCTGGTGCACTGGGCCCCAGAAAGCAGGCAGGGCAGGCAGCTAGGCTGGGGATTAGTGCCGGGGAGGCCACACAGAGGGAGGGTGGAGGTGATCCCGCGCCAGGCACGCCCAGCACCGGGCACCACTGCAGCCAGGTGGTCTCACCCTGTGGACGGTGCGGCTGCAGTGCTGAGTGTGCAGTGGGACTGTGGGGAAGGAGCTGGCTGTGCCCTATGTACTGCAGTCATTGGAACACCTTGAACACAAGGCAGGGGTGCAGCAGCCACCTCCACATCCCCGGTGCTGGCAGAGGTTTCCTCCTCTGCCAAGTGACTCACTGGCAGATGAAAAGATGAGCCCCCTGCTCTGTGCTGCTGCAGCAGTCACCTGCTGGGGACGCTGGGTGCAGGATGCAACCAGTTCTCTCACACCCCCAAGCCCATGGCCCACCTGGGTGTCATAGGCTTTTGATCACTGTTCTTCCCCTTATCTCGGACTGTCTCCAAGAAAGCTCCAAAACTTCTGTTTCAGAATTTCAGAGAAAACTGCTCCAATTGAAGCTCAGACAGCCTGGAGCCCAACTGACCAGTGTTTTTGCTTTATGGTTCTGCTCTTTGCCCTTCACAGTACTTCTTGGCTGTGCTGCAAGGAACCACCCCTGGATGAAGAGTAGGATAAGACCCCCACAAGCACCAGTACTGGCAGCCCCATGGAGGCAAAGGCCAGGAGAAACTGCAGGTGCAACACCCCAAAAGCCTGGGCATGGCTGTTCCAGCAAGGAGACAGGGACAATGAGCTGGGAGTACAGGCTGGGAGCGAGGACCAGGTCTGCTGAGGTGCAAGCAGAGCGCCTGGGAAATCTGCTGCCACACAGCATACACATTTCCATTTTTGTCTAGCAAGGCTGAGAGAGGAGCTGCCGTCATCACAGCCTTATTGGGACAAATACTCTTGTTGGCAGCTAAAACCCCAGAGGAGACCCTGAGTGGGAACAGGCAGTGGGGCTGTGGGGGCCCAGATGGCACCCCAGGGCTTCATCCCATTCACCAGGGGAGTTGTCTGACACAGGGGGAGCCATCACTCGCTGCTGTTGCTGTTACACCTCCATCTGCAGGGATTTTTGGTTTGTGCTGTGTTCCAGCATATGCATGTGGCAGGGGGCTGCAGGGGTCCCCAGGGCATCCCTGTATTGCACCCCACAGCATTGGTGCTCTGTCTCAGGGTGCAGGGAGCCAGTCCCTGCTCTGCCTCTGCACAGGGGCTTGCAGCAGACACCTCCAGAGGTCCCTCCAAGCTCAGCCATGTGCTGCTGAGCTCCTTGCATCCAGGCCAGGGGCTGAACAGAGACCTGCACCCGTCCCTGCCGATCCCAAAATGCAGGGGATGGTGAGCCCCCTGAACAGGTTTTGCCCAGCAAAATCTGTGCTGGGGCTGCTGGGGAGGCGGGTACACGAGGGCAACCTGAAATGAACAGCACTGCTGGCAGCAGCCATCACCCAGCCCCTTCACTGACCAGGGGAGGGTCCCAAGGCTCCGGGGGCTCCCCATACCTGCTCCCACCTTCTCCTTGCTAATTAACATCACAGTGCTAATGTTAAACTGGAAAGGTGGAGGTTTCCTTCCTTAAACACCAGAGAGGAGCTAAAAAAGGAATCCTCCCAATTCCATTATACAGGGAAGTTAAATAGCTAAAGAAAAGCTGCTTGTTCTCCTGCTGGAACAGGACTCTACCTCTCCCAAAAAAACAACATAGAGACCCTGGGCTTTGATGAAGATACAATGAGTTTATTAAAGCCAGAAAAAAGGGATCCCAGCCATTTCCCTCAGGTTGACAAAGTTGGATCATTGGAATTTGTGGCAATATGGTTTTGTCAACACCAAAATTCTTCTTTTGCTGGTAACATTTCAGATCCAAAGTCAAATGTGACACAAATGCCTGAAGCAGTGGGAGCTGCTGATAGTCACAGCTGGGTACCCTGAAAAGAGTTGCTCTGTGGGAATTGGGACTGTCCCACATCTCATCTTCTGGATCTGCCCATTGTATCTTTGGTTTCTGAGAAGCACTGCCTTTGAAAAGGGTATGTTGAAGAATTCCTTAATCAGCCAAGAGATACAAGAGACAAATACAGTAGAAACAAAATGATTTCCTGGAATCTCTGAAACCAAGAAATTTCAGCCTGAAAGGAGAGGAGATACAACAGTGGATGAACCTGAGATACTGGGATTTGGTTTTCCTCAGTTAAACCTGTCCCTGTTCAAAGTTCACAAACAGATTTATCCTGAGACAAATCTCAACCTTATCAAAATCAACCAGAACAACACTACTACCAAAAACTTGAACTTTTACACAACAAACAAACATAGAAACTATGAGTGAGAAACAGAGTGAAGCCTCTGGCCACAGAGATAGCATTACACTGACCTAGCTGAAAAGTTTCCAGTAGATCTCAGTGCCAAATCTGACTGAGTTGCTCATCAGTGCTCTGCCAGCCCTTTCCTCCCTGGGAATGTCAGGTACTTCTCTGCTGTGTAAATACAATGGTAACTGGAGCCCATGGCATCTCTGCTGGGAGTGGGGAGGTAAAGCAGTACAGATCCCCTCAGCTTTCCAAATGAGGGGGGAGAGCTCCTCTCAGACACCATGTAGTCCCTTACAATATCTCAAACTGGGCAATAGCACTTTCAAGCATCCAGGCCTGAGTCTTTCCTCTGACTAAACAGGTAAACACACCTAGAGGAATAAACTGCAATTGAAACAGGAAAAACTGCACTAAGGGCTCCAAACATGAAACAAACCCCTTCAATCAGAAGAATCACAATCAAACAGTAAAGGGCAACAGGCTGTGTTCTGCTGAGCCAGTGAATTGACTGGATGGGGCATTTTGGAGCTTGCAGGGCTTTGAAGGCTGAAGCAGCTCATCTGCTCTACACCTGTTGTGCTGCAGAGGGAAAGGACATTCTCCTCAGGAGAGGAATCCAAGAGATACCTTTTTACACTGGAAACATTCACTCTTTTCTTAATTTCCAGACTTCTCTTTCTTCTACTTGCAAGTTGTTGGAGGCTTTTGTCAGAGCGTGGCACTGGTGGGAAATTCTTCGTAAGCCCCAGCTGAGCACTGCTGAGGATCTGCTGATGTGGAGCTGCAAAAACAGGGTCAGAGTTTTCTGAACTGAGATCAATCAAGTATTTGGGAATGCAATTTTTTCTGGAGCTTTCCAACTCAATCATCCCATTTGCCTTCCACTGCTTCAGCCCACCATCAGCACATCTAGAGTGTTCGTCTTTCCTCTTAGTAGAGGAGGTTTTCTTTCTCCCTATTGCTTTTTTCCAGGGGATCCTTCCTGGGCTCTGTTTTGTTTTGTTCCCTACAGCTGCATTCTCCACCTCACGGTCTGTGGACCAGTTGCTGTGTCTTTGCCCAAGTGTAGCTTTCTGTGCAGAATGGTGGCAAACTTGAGGCTGCTGCTGCTGTGATAGAGTCAGGGGTTCAAACCCTCGAGTGCCTCTCCTGAACGCCTTCCTCAGTGGGGTTGGTAGAGGCACTTCCAGTGGTACAGGACAGTGTTTCTTCTGACTGCTCCCCAAAAAGTGTCTGCCAGCCCAGCATGTGCAAGGATGAGTAGCACAGCTCTGTGTGTTCAAGCTGTACTTCACATCCTGCAAAGAGGTGTTTGCTCTGCCACAGGTGGCTGCAGCAATGGGACTGGCTTTGTCTTGTGAAGCTGGGTTTAGGTCACCCTTAGATGTGCCATCCCCAGTGACCTGGTTCCTCCCAGGGGAGTCTCCATGTTGCTCCCCCACTGCCACATGGGGCAAAGGAAGCCAGCTTGAGCAGCAGCAAACGCCCCTGCCTGGGCAGCATGGCCAGTGTGGATGCTCCTTACCCAGGTCACAGAGCTGGCACAGCCCAGGGGAGGTCTGTAAAGAGATATCTTTCTTTTGAGGGGTCAGGCTGGCACTAGACACAAACGTGTGCTGCTCAGCTGCGGTATTACAGAGCTTCAGGAAGCCAAGTTCTTTACATGTCTTCAGGAACTGGTCATTCAGCTGGGCTGGCAGTGACTCCACACCCTCCTTCAGCAGCTGGATACTGGATTTAATATCCAAAATCTCCACATCTTTCTGGGGAAGCAGAAAGAGAGGCAGAAGCAGTAAACAACACACAAAAATATCCAATAATAAGAAAGTTTTCATTACTGTGTGTTTGGTATTGACCCAAAGATTAGCAATCTTCCTGAGTAATACATATCCTTAAACTGTCCCACAAAAGTGAGAGGTTTGGGACTGGAGCATACCCCTAACCCACTGTGTGCCCCCTCTCCTAGGAGCACTGCCTTCTTACACACTGTCATGACACATTCTTGCCAAAAGCAATTCCTGTAGCAGGGCCTGTGGAGAAACCAGATCTGTCCAGGAGGCCTCTGACAGTTCATTCTTGTGTCTCTGGCACCCACTTGCTCTCTTTCCACCTCTCTTTTCCTCTCCTTGGAAAACACCTGGCTGAAGGCACGAGGTGCTGCCCTTCTGCCAGGTGCTGTTCCCTCACAGGCACGCCCTGCACCAGCTCCTCCAGCCAAGGCACGTGCCAGGTGAGGAAGCAGTGAGTGCTCCATCATGGCCTGCCAGCCCAAGGCACTGTTGGCCTCTTCTCTTACAGACCAGGGCTTCATCAGAGCTTAGAGCACTCAGCCAGCACTTGGGTAAGCCTCTGTCAGTATCTGGCCTAGAATTAGCATTTTAATATGTCTCTGCCCTTTCACTATAACAGGAGAAGTCGGCTTTATAATCCACGGTTCGAAGGCAATTTAATATTCAGTTAATATTTCGAAGAAGTGGGAGAAATTCAGAATGAGGATTCAGAATGAAAGATTAATTTCTGCACTTACAGCTGCAAGTCTCCTCTCCATCTCCAGCAATGCCTGCTCCATTTGGCTTTTATCTCTCAAAGCTTTCAGGACCAAGCTGCAGTGACTTTGAAGAGCATCTTCCACTAAACGGGGAAATCAATAAAAAACACATTTGGTCTTTCAATTGTAAATGGGAATAAAGTACTATCAATACTATTGCTACTTCCTCCACGGCCTGGCATTAATCACCGCAGTGGTTCTCCTGCTGTGATCTCCCCAACCCCTGAGCAATGAACAATGGGGTGGATGTTTAATGCAAGCACTTGAAATTTATAAGATGCTGTGCATAGGCCAAACCTCATTTACTGCACTCTGTTAATGTGGCAGCTGGAGAAGAAAGGCTGTGCAAAGCTGCAGAATTTGGTAGGCTCAATGTAAAGGAGGCTGAGGCTTGGTTGTCTGCCAGCTGCACAACAGGCATGGCCAAGGCACGGGGACCCCAGTGTAGCTGATCCACCCCAGTATAACCAACACTCTCCTGCAACCAGCTGATGGTAAATGGGGTTTGAACAGGATGGAGGTGTAAGAGGTTAATGGCTAAGAAGTGCAACCAGAGAAACTGTGTCAGAAATGCACAGGAGGCTGATAACTAAAGGAAAACTGCTGCAAGGAATAGTGGGAAATGATGAAGGAGTGTGCAAACAATTGGGATTTACATTTGCTGGTCGTGGGAATAGATGGGGTCAGAAACCACCTCAACAAGGCAGCTACATCCAGCACTTGGTAGTGGGGGGCCCCTGTAGCGGCACAGGCTCCCTGGAAGGGTTTTAAATTGGAGCAAGTTGCTCTTGGCTGCAGTCAGTCTTGTTGAAAAACTGATAAAACCCCAGGGATTTGTGTTATATGATTAGATAAGAATATAACTCTCCCCACACAGCTTCAATTACTCTTATAGGAACCACTGCTGTGCCTAATATGCTACAAGATGGGAACACAGTTTGCAGTGTGTGTGGAGATGAAAAATCTTTAGCAATTCTGTGAAAGTCTCCTTTAAAATCATAAATTAGGATAGAGACAAAGAGCTGAAAAAGAGTGGAGAGAAAGAGCCAAACATATGTGTTCTTTCCTGTGAAGGGTGCAGGAAGGTGTGTGCAGATGGTGTGGCTTGGGTGGAATGTTGGCTGGGTGGCAGAAAACAGGATCCAAAGCACTCTTGCTAAAGTAAAGCACTGCCAAACCAATGGGCCAGGATAACTGAAGCCCTGGAGTGCTGGAGCAGCACTGCATACCTGAGAAAAATCAGAGTACAGCCTACACTTCAACAAGTGCCTACAAGAGCTCTGTAATTAATGAGCTGGCTTTTGCTACGGATCCAAGGTGTTTGGTTGACTTTGGTGTTGCTGGCACTGAGAGCCCCTCTGAAGCTATTCCTGCTCACCAGTGTTTATCTCAGCTCCTCAGTGAGCACCTCTTGCCCCACAGAGCTGTGCTCACAGGCTGTAGAGCTGCAGGGCACTTGGGATCCCTTCTTCTTCTGCTCAGCTATTTTCATTAAGCTTGCAGGGACTTAATTATCTCAGCGAGCTGTGCCCTTCTGTCAAACTGTAGATGGAATTGGTTAAAGAGCTAAAAACTATTAGGGAGAGGCAGGCAGAAAGTGATTATACAGGCTTTGCTTCTGTGGAAAAAACAGGAACATTTTAAAAAGGTACATTTGGGAAGGAAGAAAGGAAAGAAATCTGAGCAATTATGGGCTTAGTAGTTTCCTCTCATATGATGCAAGGTTTTAGAACAGACTTTGAGGAGAAAAGTACTCAAAGATATGGAGGGAAATGGAATAAGATGCAACAAGATTTTAGAAAAGGTGAATTGTGATGTAATGCACTAAGACAAGGTAGGTGAGTTATGTGACAAAGACAATACTGTGGCCTTTCTGTAGATTCAAATGAAGATTTTCAGTGGAAGTTGTCATGTAATATAAATAAAAAGAAGAGAAAAAATAAGGGGAAACTTAAAAAATAAGCCTCAGCTAAAGGGACAACATCAGCTCTTGAGCAGGGTGCCCTGAGGGGACAAGGCAGATCTGAAAGGTGCTCCTCAAGGCCTTCTGATGAGCCAAACATGCTTAAAATCTGCTGTAGTCACCCGGGTGCAAAAGCCAAAGGGCATTCAGGTAATTATCAGGTGACACAAGATGCAAATGCCAGCACCAGGGGCTACAGGTGGGACAGGGCAGTGTGGCGTGCAGCACTGAACAGGCTCTGGCTGACAAACTGCTGTGCACCCCAGGATGTCTGGAAGCCCACATGCCTTCCCAGCATCTATGTGCAAGGAAAGAACTGAGACATGGGCAGAGAAAAGCTACAAGTTAATTAAGTGCTTACATGGTAATCTCCTCTTATGAAAGGAGATTGAAAGTGTTTGTCTGATTCAGCCACGCAAAGCAGAGGTGTGTGGTGGCACAGGGCTGGAGGTGCCACTCAGGGATGGACACAGGGAATGGCACCTCCTGGCACCAGGGAGCCCCTGTGCCAAGCTGTATTCTTAACTTTGCCTCCTCTGAAGGAGCTCTGCTTGGGCACAGTGCACACAGCTGTCATGTGGGAAAGGAACCCTGCAGTTGCCTCATTCATGCATCTTCCTCACACACATTGAATTAAACCACTTCCCAGACCTGGGCTCAGGGGGAATTTCTCCATTATTTCAGAATTCTCATCACCACGTGGCTTTGCCTTATTCTCTGTAGGAGCTTGACTGATTTCTGAGGATTTTCTGCATGTATTTCAACCACTATGCTGTTGCAGACAGTTTGGTTGTTGTTTTTAAGCTTCTAGTGTTTTGCTCTGACCAATGTACACTGTTTTAGAAACACGGAAAGCTATGACTTGCAGAATGGATTTGTAACAGGGGAGAGAATGTCTGGGTGGGCCTTTTAGACTTTGCATCTCCCTGCTTAGATCTAAGGGTTACCTGCAACCTGACAGCAGGCTTTTGGGGAGCCTGCCAACCTACAAAGAGGAGGAAAGCAGCAGTGACTAAAGGAAGAAACTCCTTTCGTGTCACATTATTACCTTCCATCTCTACACAGTGGAGATATAGGAAGGGCAGCATCCATGAGCTTACCTCAGCTTGCTGCTCTTCCCCATATGTTTAATTTTATCTTAGAATTATTTTTAAAACTTTCTGGTTTCCCTAGTCTGTCTGTTCTTCTTCAACATAGTATCCTCAGACTAAAAATAGCCTTGCATCCACTGGGCTTGTGATCTGCACATACGTTTGACTCAGCACAGCATGCTGCAGGCAAGCAACCAGCAGCCAGCCTTTTGAATGTGTTTCATTTGTACGTGTAGGAGTGTTCTGCAGAAAAAACCCTCAGTACAGAGGAGGGGCACTCTCCTTCCCTTCCTGCTTCTATACCAAGAGGAGTGTCCAGACTTGTCAAACACTAATAAACAAAGTAAAAATCAGCGTTAGAAGAGACTTAAAAAAAAAAATAAATGTTGAGATGGCCAAACTAGATCAGATCAAGGACCCTGTTAAGTCAATGATCAAGAAGAGCTGCTTCAGAGGTTTCCTTCAAATAAACCCCACAGCAGATAGTTATTGAATAACTTGATCACAGACAGAAAATCTTTACTCAGTTAATGGGTGACTTATGCACAGACTTGTACCTCTCTTGGGGTAATTTAAACAAGGCAGTTTTTTACAAACTGGAACATTGCTGTGTTTTGATTTGCTGTACCATTGTCTGCGATGCTACCATTTTATAGTAATAACATTTGGAATATAAAATCTGGCATGAGATAAAAGGCTGTAGGACCTCAGGGTAGGGCTGCCACCCTGTTCTGCAGAGAGTTCCCTGCAAATCAGCCTGCACCCAGGTGCAGCTGCAGTCCCAGCATCTGAAAACTACAGTCTGAGCAGTCAAGGGAGGGAGTGCCAGCCTCCCAGCCTAGAATATTAAACAGCAACTGCTGCTGATGCCTATCTATCATCATCTGTGCAGCTCATCCTGAGATTGGCACCAACAGCACAGAGGCTTTAAATAACACTTTGGAAGGAGGTTGGTTCCCCCACGCCCAGATGCAGTAGGGGAAATTGGAGGTGCTGTAAACCTGTGAGACACCGGCAGGGAAGACGGCTCTGGAGCTCAGCAGAGCACTGCATGTTCTCCCTGGGCAGCAATGGGGCTGTGCCAGAGGGTGGGAGAGTTGGGCTGTCATGGCTGTAGCCTGATTTGATATACTCCAAGCAGTCAGCTGGCAGGTTTGTGCTGCCTTAGCCTGGGTCTCCTTCCACAAGACATCAGACAGCCCCTGCATCAGGGGACTGTGGGATGAGCTGCCCCTGATCTCACCCTGTGCCACAGCACACAGTGCTCCAAGCCCTCAGCTGGGACAAGGAAGGGTTTTAACATCTACCAGAACATCCACACTTCCTCTCACCATCCATGCTGAGGTGTTTTTGGGTCTGGTTAAGTCCCTCACCTCAACAGCTTTGTTAGTCACTGCATGGCTAGTTAGCAGCTACATGGCAAAAACCCCCTCTTTAATCAATTTCAAACCTTTTGATTTTTCAATCCATAAAGAATGTAAGGGAGCCTTCACTAGTTGTCCCTGTCTGGACCATACTGTTCAAAGTAAACAAGCTCAAATCCAGTGTCTTAAACATAGCAATCTCCCATGGAAACTTTGCCAGCAACTGCTGGGCCTGGGGAGTCTGGAAGCAAGTCAGGTTTGAAACTGCCCACCAGGCACCGGATCTTGTCAGAGAATGGCATCACCTCATACCTATGTAGGTGACATATTGCACATTACTTTGTCTCCCTTGGTGGCAGTATGTCAGAGGATGTACTGTGGCATGCTGGCTGAGAGGATGCTGCTCGTGCACTGCAGCCAAGGTGTTGGGAGGATTCAGCTGTCATGAGCTGTCACAGCTGGAACTACCAGATATCAGAACAGAAAGGCAGTGCAGAGAGGGCTGAGTGGTGAAAACTGGGATTTGTGTAAAAAACCAGAAAGCTTTGATAGAAGTGTGGGTATATAAATTAAAATGTGAAAAATATGAAAATAAGCTACAGGAGTGGAAACCAG
Source organism: Climacteris rufus (assembly GCA_013398175.1). Classification (NCBI taxonomy): domain Eukaryota; kingdom Metazoa; phylum Chordata; class Aves; order Passeriformes; family Climacteridae; genus Climacteris; species Climacteris rufus. The sequence continues at coordinate 123,390 of VZRZ01005624.1, forward strand.
AATGAAAGAGCAAATTCTGAGGGGGTAAGTCAAACAGAGAAGCTGTATATAAGGTGGAAGAACTGAGACCACAGGGTATGCCTGCCCCTTTGCATCCCTGTGCACCACACACTGAGATGTGAGCAGGGCACAGAGCACCTGTGCCTCTGTGGAAGCTTCCCAGACAAACCTTGTCTTATCTCCAGTGCCAGACACAGCTCCATCCACTGTGTGCAAGCACATATGGACAAACACTCAAGAGAGAACATTTTTTAAAATCTTACTGCACAGTCATGTCAGTCCAACAGCATTTGGAAATGCTTTGGAAAGACATTTTGAAAAATATTTTCTGTTTGGTTCTCACCCGGTGGCTATGCAGACTATGCCAAATGTGCTTGCTACCCACTGCTAAAAATGTAGCCTGTGATACTCCTGATAAGCTTTTAATGAAGGCAGACTTGATTTCAGGTTCCACCTTCCTTTGCTCTTCAGAGCTGTTGGAATGTCCTGGTGCACTAGTTCTCTTCATCTTCTGCATTCCTCTCCTACATGTGAAATCCTCCATTGCCAATGAATTAACATATCTCTGCCATGTCACCCACATTCTAAGGTACTGTATCATCACTCACTGGCATTCACAGCTTTATTAGCTTTGAACTCAGCTCTCTATCACCTGAGTTTGGGAATTTTATTCCAGTTTTTCAAGGGAATTGTCCCTTTTCAAGGCACTAGTGTAAGTATCTATTTAGTGGGAACTTAATTATCCATCACTGTGATATCAGTCAAATGACAGTATTTATCTGCAATTAGCCAGTGACAGATGAACCTCCTAGAAATAGAAAAAGAACAACATTGTGCAGCATGTGATGATTTTCATTATATATTCAACATTCTGCAGCATGATGCATTACAGAAAGTGCCAATTTTTCTTTTCAATTGCTTTGAAAATCCAGCAGCACGCACCTCTGGGAGGTTTCTCATTTCATTCAAGGCACATTCATTTAAAATGGATATGGAGAAGAAACAGGACAGCTGAGTAAATAGTATGGAATGAAGAGGGGGAGTTGTGAACAATAGATTTGATTTTCAGTGCCATGACAACAATTTCTGTGCACGAGGTATGTGAAATTAGGCAAAGTCCTGCTGCAGAGTGGACAAGTTGGGGCACTGAAGTAATTAGGAGATGGAAAAATGTGTAATAGGGAACTTGCTGTGCTGGCCAAAGCAGACAGATTCTTACTTACATTAGGGTCCCACCAAGTGCACTTGGCAAGCACAGCAAAGGAGAGTTCTTAGTCCAACAAGATTGGTATTTCAGATGCACAGACTATCATGGCCTCCTGCAGAATGCATCAGACTCCACTCCTTTTGCTGGAGAGGGCTGTGTTGACTCAAAGGGTGTCTGCCAAAGCTGTGCTTTGTGGAAGCCACATTTTTCCACCCAGTGAATATTATTGTGCTTTTGTAAAAGTCTGTTGCCTTCATCTCACAAGGTATAACTCACTTCATATTTCTTATGTATATTGAAACCAGCCTCTTTTTCTTGCACAGAGCAGAGCAAGCTCTGAGCAGTCCTGACAGGGTGTTGATAAAGCATCACACCAGCATTAAAAATTAATGTACTCTCAAAGGCTCAGATCTAAGCTAAATTAGAAACAATTCTTGAAGCATTTTCCCTCAGTAAAGATTTCTGTGATTAGCCACTTCAGAGACAGAGTTGTTCAAAAGTATTTTACATTATTAGCTTTTCTGGAGGTCACCTTTTTATCAATATTGTGCTTCACTATGTGCTTCTCTTTCAAGAAATGAGCAGTACTAGTTTTGCTCACATCCAAAACAGAATCACTTCAAGCACAGAGGAGTGATGGAAGACTTCAAACTAACACATGAAAATCTGAGAAAGCCCTAAAAACTGAAACTGGATACTCAGGATATAAATATCTAAGTTATTTTTACTGTGTATTCCATTAGTGCTCCAGAGAGTCTAAAAATGATCATAGTCCAGGCAAAATACAAAAACAAAGGTGTGTTTATCTATCTATGCACGGTGTCTAACCATTCAACACCTAAATACAAGAGAGAAGAGAAAGGGAGAAAATGAGAGGAATGGAAAAACTGACAAGTCCATACCATGGATAACTCCTGTTTTCTCCCCTCCCTCAGGGAGAGCAGCTGTGAGTGGCAGGACTTGCCCAGTTCACCCCAGCTAGGACACCACACTCTGACATTTGGCAGTTTGACTGTGCCCTCTGCTGTTAACAGGAACACAGAAAGGACTTACATCTCTTGGAAAAGGTTTCTAGGCAACCCAAGATGGATTTGTGTTTGGAATCAGACATTTCTTCAGACTTCTCGAAGCACCCTTGCAGCTGCAAAAACAAAGGTAAATGAGAAAATTAAAACATTGCCTTTTCTTTGTTTGCAAAATCACAGCCTCAGATGCCACAGAACAATGACTGCAACTCATGGAACGGAACAGCCTGAAAGTGGTTGTTTTTCTGTTACTGGAAACAATTTGTCCAGCTGCTGGTTGCAACCCCAAAGGAGATCTGGAATGGCTCAAAAAGCTCAGGAAATCTGGACAGATTTTAAAGAAGAGATACTGATCTGTAAAATAGGATTAATAATTACTAATAAAATTAATTATAGAAGTTTGGGGGAGAGACCTTCACCTTCACCTTGACTAACCCTGGGAGTAGGCTGCTTTCTTCAGGCAGAAGGAAAAAGGAACCGGTATTTGCAGACCATCACTACAGCTTGTTTTTGCTCATGAAACCCAGAGAACTTCCACTGCTGGCTCTGAGATAAGACCCCAAAGACCTTGACCCTAAGGCCACAAAGACAATGATATATGGAATAAAAATTACAATTGTTGGTTTGAAGTATCTGAGTCCTTAAGACACACAGTGTCGTATTTTAGATATCAGGATAGTAAAGGAGAGAAAGTGAATGCTGAATGTTCTGTAGTATTTCTAACTCTTTATTATTTTATATTCTAAATTTGAATTCAACTTACCTCTTGAAGCCTGTCTTTGATGTCGGAAATAAAGGAGCTTAAGACCTCACTAAAATGAAAAAAAAAACCCAAGTATGAATCAGATATGTAAGTTACTGAAGTCTACAAAAATCGAAAAGATCACTGTAAAAATGAGACAGGAAACACTGCAAGGCACAGCAAAGTGTGCAATGTAAACATGGAAACATTGGTGCTTCAGGGGGCATAACCCTTTGGTCACCTTAGTTGTTTTAGGAAAACATGGACTCTGCAATGTAAAGTAAGAAAAAACCTGTATGCACACGTCATATACATGAAATTATGGGGTTTTTATTCTCAGATTTTTGGCCTCTCTCAGAAGTTTTAGTGGGCATTTACACACAGCCACTGGGTTGTTATCACCCTGTTATCTGCTCCGGAAGGACCCAGCCTGTGCGGTGACGTGCCAGTTGCTGCGAGACGTGGGTATTGTGTTTGGACTAAAATAACTGTGGGAAGAACACGGGAAAAGCTTCAGCATCAACAAAGCCCAAGCCAGGAAGAACAAATACTGCAAATCCTTTTCTCCTGAGATTATGCTTGTGGTTTCTGTTATCCGGCCTTTTAAGTGGAGCGAGCCTATCAGGAACCAGGCTGTATTCATGATTAACCTGCCACACCAAAATGCACGGCTGGTTGCTAAGCAAAGTGATAACCTTTTTCCTCCCTGAAGATTTGGGTCATTTTAAGTCAATCGTTGGAGTGATCCAAATTACTACGGGCAAAAAAATGTGGAGGCCAGGTAGAATCTGGTTATGAGAATTAGGGAGTGCTTTTGAAATCTCTCTAGCCTCATGGAAAGGAAGATATTCATTTTCTTAGTCAAACTTGCGGGGGATACAAATTGATAAATTATACACTTCTCTTTGCAAAGATAATATAGCTATTTCTATAAACAGGCTTCTAATCTGGGAGCAAGTTTGGAGTGTAGGAAGGAGTATAATCCATTTAAAGCAAAAATAAAGACTAATTATGGGTGATGCCTAAACATTTAAAGCTACTTTTAAATTTAATCATAAAAATCCTCCTCTTTCCTAATAGGCAATAGAGAATCAAATTTTGCCTTATCAGAAGCATAGTGCCCATTGAAAAGGCAGGAGAGATACATAGCCTGGTTTGATCAAAGGCTTTTAATAAAAACACACTTCACTTTGGATGTTACATTACAAAATGTACGGTGCTAAGAATTATTTATAGGTGCACTGGGGAGTTTGCCATCTTCATTTCTGAGCTTCAGATTGCTGGCTTGTTCCTTTAGGACCTACAAGTACATGTAATTCTTGACATCTGACAAAGAGCAGATGCAAATTACATTAACAAATTACACTTGTCTGTTACCAAAAAACAACAGATTAAAGTCTTGTACATAAATAAAATTCTAGAGATATGTACAGGTTTATAAAAATGCAACCTGCACACAAGTATGTTTAGTGATCCCCTCATCTGGCCCAAATGTGAAGGCCATCCTTGGAGTCCCCACATAGCCCATAAAATTTTGAGAAATAAGGGTTTTCACAGAGAATCAAGAAAGAAAAGAGAAACAATGCTGATTAAATAAAGAAGGACTAAGGTAAATTCAGGTTAGAGTTTGCTGTTCCGTGGGGCTTATGGCTGAGTGTGTTACATAAATTGCAAATAAATCCTATTCTCTTACCCTGTTACTCTTTCCAATCAGAAATTATTTAAAGCCTGAAAAGATACTTTTCTTGGAGAAATATGCAGCTATGTCATGTATGATTTGTAAGAGGAGAAGAAGGAGCTGCAGGGAGTGATCACCACCAGCACAGAAAGAATTTTCAATGGATGTCTACATACCGGTCATATTTATCCTTAATTTTGTTCATATTCACTTCAAAATTTTCCAAGACACTTTTCACTCTTCCTGTGCCAAAATTAAGCGAACCTTTTTCTCTTGTTTCTTCATCAAATAACTGTGGTTTTGTCTGGTATTTGGTAAAAATACTGGGCTCACTCTGTTGCACAAACAGAAGAAAACAGTTGAAGTACAAAAATAATCAGAACATTCATTAGAAAAAACCATTTGTTTATCCAGTGCTTTGCAGACAGAGATCACAGTGATTGGACATGACAGATTAGATTGGACGAGGAGATTAGGAATTTCATGAGATTATGCCTCATTTAGTGTGCCTGGTGAGAGCAACTCCCTGTGGAACTGAGACCCAGCCCAAACTCCTCCAGACTCAGGCTTTTCTCTCATCTTGAGGATTTTCAGTTTGTTATAATCATGAGGTGTGCAGATTTTTTCCCCTCTATGTTCAAAATAGAGACTATAAATTAGTTCCAATGTTCCTCGAATTGTGGAAAAGTTGAGGTTGTCAGTAGAAGCTCCCTGTACCGGAATCTAAAAAAAATCCTATTGAATTTCCCGGTGGATGACATCATTTTGCTGCCAACTAGCAACATCAACAGACTGTAGATGAGTTTTTCACATGCTCCAATACACATTCTAGAACAAGAAATTTAATATTAATGTGAAAGCTTCATTCTACAAAATTTCCAGACACTGTGTGACCAAAATGGAAATGCCTCTTCCTTAAAACATAAGAAAATGCAAATTCCATTCATTTATTTTCATTGTGAAGAGTGAATTTCCTATTTTGTGTCTGATGAAAACTGCTCCTAGGCAAAATGCAGAGGACAGCAGATAGCATCTGGAACTGAAGGACAGCCTGGGGCCTCCAAGCTGGCACCACTGCTCTTTCCTAATCTTTGCTCCAGGTGTGTTTATTCAGATCTGGTGCTGTCTGTTACCAGTGCAGAAACTATTTTAGTGGAGGTTGGTAACATCAGAAACCATGAGCTGTAGGAGAAACATTTTGAGCATCAAAACTCTTCATCCCAATCCAAAATCATCCAAGCAGCTGCCATAACAACAATGTAGCAAGGTCATTGTCGTTGTCAGTGCAGGGAAGCAAACATTGAGTGGCTCTGCAGAAAGCTAAGGAAGTGAAACACATTTTTGAAAGAAGAATAGACATAATATTCTACCTTGGCTAAGCAGGTGGTCTAAAGACATTAGCTTGAGAATAATTTCTTATTATTTTAGTAACTTAAAAAATGGGATTGAAGAAAATAATACCTATCCCAAGAATAATTTATAGCAATCTGTTACAAATACCAGGTTTTCATCTGATCAGGCTGCTACTTTGTCTTGTCACAGTAAGTATGTATACCTAGCAAGAAGATAACTCGATTTCAGCAGTTACTGGCATTTGCAAATGTTACCACCTGATTTCAGGATTATCCATTCACTCTGAATGGTGGCTGAGTGCCTGCACAGGGCTGGCTGAGAGCGAGACTCACGTCCTGGGAGTTCTGCTGTCCCGGCTGCGTGCCCAGCTCCAGCGGTGCCGCTGCCGACTGCGCGTTCTCCAGGCAGAGCTGGGAGCCGAAGAGCAGCTGGGAATCACTCAGGCTCGAGTAGTCACTGGCGGTGCTGCTCCTCATGGAAAACTTATTAGGCCTGAAATGGTGCAGAGAGGGATGTGAATGAGTCTGGAGCAATTAAAAAGCCAAAGAGAATTCCCTATGTGGCCTGCTGGATCTGCTCAATCACGGCCCACCCCAACACGTTAATTTTCACTCTGTACTTGGAAGGTGCTGTTCCTATAACAACATAAGGTTTAATTCTAAGACAAACCAGCTGGCTTATCTTAAACTGCCACATCCACACAAAGACAGTGTGATAGCTCTGCATTCACCTTGCAGGAGTGAAGGTGTTTCTCCACATGTCCTGCAGGCAGAAGACCAGAACCAGGACTAGGCAGCTAACACAGCTCATCCTACCGGCCTTGTCAATCAGTCTTGGTTAAAGGGACACCTTGAGCTCTGCTCCTAGCAGGTGCTGGGTCTCTCCCTTTCAGTTATTATCCTCTGGATAATATCTTCTGTTGTGACTCAGGTGTTGCTTGGATTAATTGGAAGGCAACTCCAACAGAATAAAACTTTCTGACTAATAGTTGACATTTCTTGGGCATTTATTCTCCAGATGCCTTTAAGTCTGACACACTGGAATAACAAATAAATAGGTAGCATATGGCTGGATGAACTGATCTGAATTGTTAGAAATGTTTCAAAGGTATTAACATGCTGCTCAAAAGTGCTCTTCTTTCCTTTGAGCATTACCCAAATAAATCTTTTCCAGCTACCCTTGATTTTGTGCTGTGTTGCTCTGATTCTACTGCTCTTCAGAGACACTCTTCTCCTCCTCTCCAGCTTTACGGACTCGGCTCGTGGCACAGGACCAGCTTCTCTCAGACAAGGGTTTCCCTGCACAGCTGCACTGCTTCTCATTGTGTTGGAGGCTGGCTTCAATGTTTTGTTAGCAAAAATACATACAAAAGACTTCTTTTATTTTTCACAAAGAGTCGTAGAACAGTTTGAGTTAGAAGTTTGAGTTTAAAGATCACCTTGCTCCAACCTCCTGCCATAGGCAGAGACACCTTCCACGATAGCAGTTGCTCAAAATCCCATCCCATCTGGCCTTGAACACTTCCAGGGATGGGGCAGCCACAGCTTCTCAGGGCAACCTGTGCCAGTGCCTCACACCCTCACAGGAAACGATTTTTTCATAACATATAATCTAATTTTATAGTCTTCTTTCTGTCTAAATGATCACTATTCCCTTGCTCCACATCCACAAGGTCTGGGAGAGTGCTTAGGCTAGGTCCAAATACAAGAAAAGGTGGGCCAGGTTTATATTCTCAGTTCTTGCTTATTTTGAGCTACCAAGATGAAGAGATGTGTTGCTGCCTTTGAAGCTGGGAACTGGAGACCAAAATTAGTGAAAATAATTAATGAAAATCTTATGCAAGATTTTTCTTCCATATCAAATGACACAAGTAAAGGAGAAGGAACAGGAGAATATTTCATGTGCATAACAAGAGATGATCACCCCAATATTTATTAGCAGTGACGTGTTTGTTTAATCCCTAGTTTTGGAAGGAGCCCAAACATCATAGACACAACAGGGAAGGGATTTAGCAGCAGTACTTGAACTGCTCAGTCTCCATTATATAGTGGTGTCACTGACAATATCATATTAATACTTTTGGCTCTAAGCTCACCGAGTACACTGAGCTGCAGGCAAAAATAGATGAGGTATGGGTTTCTGGATTATCAAAAAGCCTGATAAATCTGTCTGAATCCAAAACTTCATTCTTAATCCCTCTCTGGACCTCAAATCTGCTAAGAAAGAAAACTGAATACCATTTTTACTAGCACAGCTTCTTGTTTCTGTCTGAGCTAAGCTTTATTAAAAAATAAATTTTCTTAATCTACAGCCAGTATGTGGGGGATTCATGTGAGCATGTGGGCTGCCATGACCCCACACAAGCAGAGCCCCTGCCTGCAATATGAGTAGCACATCTCCTGCACCCTAGATCCTCCTGTCTTTTAGTCAAAAAAGCTCCCTCTTTGATGAACAGTTTTTACAATCCTTAGATGCTTTACTGTCTTGACAAAACCCCTTTGAAAGTGTCCAGTACAACTGGTGAATATCACACCCCACAACATGCTCGTTTTCTCAGATCATTCAGGTTATTTAATACCTGAAGCACAGGATTCGTATAGCAAAGACTTTATGAGGAGTATTGAGTTGAGAGGACTTTATGAGCCAAGTGACCTCCCAGGCTTACTCTGCACTACAACCAAAGGCAGCTGTTGGCTGCTCTGGAGCCCAATTTTTCTCTCGAGTCCACTACCTCAGCAGTAGGTTTAGGAATGATGGCACTTCTGCAAGTTAGAAGGGGAGGTGAAACAGATGTATCTTTTGAATACACTCACTCCCCTGAGCAATGGATTTCTTTCTCCCTTGCTTAACACTGCTGGCAATCAATTTACTAACAAGACCATCTGGGCAAGCCATCAGCCTGGCCATGCTTGGTCCAGGCCTGCCCCTGATGGACAGATCAGACAATCATGATCAGATCTGGGATCAGATCTGTGATCAGGCAACTCCAGCTCTTCTGACCACCTGACCATTCCCTTCAGGATTCCTGAGATGCAGGGATGCATGCTCTGTCCTAAATATAAACCCTTCCCCATAAAGAGCGAGGAAACATCCCAGATATGCAATCCCAGTTAGCAGTCCCTCCTAAGTGATGCAATAGTTTACCTCAGGAGAACTTTTAGCGTTCTGCTAACATGAGCCATGCCCCAAATTGTCCTTGTGTTGGTGCCCATAACATTCCTATGGTACTGGCACTAGCACGTGCATCCAAAGCAAAACCAGCATTAGATATGTGAAACAGGTTCTTGTCAGCTCCAAAAAATGCTAATCATCCTCTGCTACTGAAGCTATGATTTCATTTTCCCATCTGACTTTGTGCAAGGTATTGCAAAATTGGCAGCTCCAACCCTTTCTCGTGATATGAGTGTGATCTAAAAAATCTGCAGTGTTCTGCATATCTGGGGGGTCAGAAGGGTCTTCACAGCCTCTGTATCCCTGTTGTCAGTTGGAATTAGTAGGAGTTAGATCTTTCAGGAGCTTCTTTCATTTTTGTGAGCTCTGATTTCCACTCCAAATATTTTAGCTCAACCACATGCAAACGTTTCACCTTCCATTCAAAGGTTCTGCCTTGCCCCCAAACAGGAACACGGCATGCAATAAATACCCTCTTCTTGTGTTTCCTAGGTGGTCTAGGGACACTGACAAACTAAAAACTCATAACTATAAATTGCCATAGGCCTTATCAGTCTTTTTTTAAAATGGATAATTGTACTCTGTTGTTTGGATCCATCCTTATGTGCCAACACCAAGGTTTAAGAGCCATTTGAAAAAGCAAGCTGAGACTTCCACAATTTGCAACATAACATTTATCTGCAGTGCTGCTATGAGTGATTTTCTCTGGTTCTGTCAGTCCCACTGAACCTGTGCCAACATCCTTCTTCTTCCCAAGCACTGTGGGTGAAGCTCACTCACGCCTTTCTGACACATTTCTTCAAGTGCAGTAAAGCCTCTTTCCCAAAGAAGAGATCTTTCTCTCCTGGTAGGATCAGTGCCACAAAGTCTCTCTTCTCCTGGTTCCCCTCCAGGAAATCTCACAGTCCTTTCTGCTCCTCCTCATTTAGGCACCAGGGCTGAATCACAACAAATCCAATTGTAGTTCTGGGAGCTGCCATTCACCTGCTTTTTCTCCTGGCTCTAGCCTGTGTCTATAGGAACTGTCACTAGTTCTGCTATGTTGCTCTCATCCTCACTGTCAGCTGCCTGCCAATGTGCCCAGCAAATGAGCACTGATCAACCTTGGCTTTGGGTGCAGGGGAACTGGAGGAGTTTAAATCGAGGGGTTTTAGCTGGTACTGAAGCCTCCAGCTATTTGCCATCTCTTCATTGGAAACAGTCACAGCAGAAAATTATTCTTCTGCTTCCTGTCCTCTGGAATGGCATGACCTGCTTGCTGCAAATCATCTGTGCCACATTCTAAAAGGAATTTCTACAAGTTCTGGCGCTGGCCCTAACGCATTAACCATGACAAAATCCCTCTCAGTTATTCAGCTCAAACACTGCCTCCAGCTTCCAGATTTTAGGTTCAAAATCCCTCTTACCTTGTTTTAATTCCTCAAGGTCACTTTTACTTTCTATGAGTTTATTCATTATTCATTCAGCTGTGATTCAAGATGTTCTTCACCTTGGAATCTGTGTTAGTCTTTTGTTCTGAGCTGGTTCCTGGTTACAACAGAGACTTTTCCTTAAGAGGAGATTGGGATTTCTGCAGAGCATCCCTGTTTGCTCCCAGAAAATGCATCCCCAACCATATTAAGAATGAGACATCTGGAGACAGGGATTTTTTTTTTTACCTCCACTCCAGCCTGAAGCCATCTTCCAGCCTGCACTTACAGCCCTGGTTTCTCATTCCTCTGAGGCTCTGGAATTTTCCAGCTGCTCTCCTGGTCTTTGTCCTGGCTGTCTCCTTCATTTTCTGCTTATTCTGGGACCTTAATGCAACTTCAAAATATGTGACCTTGTGATGTGGGATGGAATTTCATGGGATAATGGATTGAAGGAGGTTGTTAAACTTGGAAGTTATTCTCAACTGCAGAAATAAACCGTAGTCTGGCCCAAGTAGGCTTTAACTTCAAGCATCTCTTTTGAAAACCTCTCTAATATTTTCATAATTTCTTGGCTTTACACACTCTCTGGCAGGCTTTCTGCTTCTGATGTCTTTGGAAGTTGGTATATGAGAAGCTTTTATCCATGTAGCAAGTTATTTCTTTTCTCATGGAACAAGAAAATTCTCAGAACTTCAATTTCAAATCTAAATAATCGTGTCTAAATAATCTTTATGCTTCAGGCAAGCATTTAACCCTTTTGGCTGTACAGTTTAATTTATTTTTTAATGAGCTTCCTTATTACAATTCCAGTGTCTTTTTTTTTTTTTTTTTTTTAATTAACAGTAGTGGATTTTTTGGCTTCTGCTGCTGCTGCAGAGATGCTGACTCCAGTTCCCTACTGCCACTCTCCTGGTAGCACTACAAGAGTAAATAGCCTGAATGTGGGTCTTGTGCTCAGATGTGCCTCTTCCCCTGTGAGCTCCCTGGCTGAGGCAGGTATTGATGTTGTCTGAAAATGTCCTTTCAGCATCACACCCCAGTGATGTTTATCCAGCCAACCAAAGGCTGATTGAAGCACCAGTGCTTTTGTGGCTGCTGTTCCTGCACCCTCTGTGATCTCTCCCCACCAGCCCCCCCCCAGGCTGGGCCGGTGGCAGAGCTGCTCTAACGTGGCACTTTCTCTAATGAAGTCTGGCATTTCAATCCACAAAAATTGTGTCCTTTGTCAACACACTTCAACTGAGACTAAACTTTCCCAGGATAGCTGTCATGTGGCCCCCTCCCACCCCCTAAAATAACTGGCACCCTGGTATTGTTGTCCAACCAGACAATCTTCCCTCTGCTGCATTTCTAGCGACTCTATTATGTCAATATTCATACATAAAACCAGGTGGAACAGGAACTTTGGTTCCCCACACCCTGTTTCTCAGGTTGTTAGGGTTGCAGAGAAGCACTTGTGTGTCTGACAAATAACAAATAAAACCCAGAGCAGTCTCGGGCTTGTGCACAACTGTGGCCACGAGGGCAATACATCACCGGAGCTCTGCATTTCCTGGGGACCTGGTGACAGCTGCTCTCAGAAGTAACACCCTGACTCAAACTTGCAAAGAACTCACAGAGTGAGTCATAGTCTGCCTAGATTATACACTGATTTTGTGTTTCATTTTTAAAGCTCCCTGAAAGAGTGTTCTGGGCATTAAACAGCATACATACACTGCTGTGGTGGGAAAGGTTTCTAGTAACAAAAGTGAGCCAGGAAAAAGTAATCAACACCTTTCCCCCCTCTCTCAAATACACACACACATTCTCATGCTCCTATGGGAAACTTTTCTTGCCTTTAGAAAAAGTTAATTGTCCCTAGAGAATTTTCTCCCCCTTCTTGACTCCTCCAAAAACCCAGCTGCATTTCCAGGAATGTTTTATGCCCTGTTTGACCCTTTTGAACCCACTTGCAAAAAATGTGGAATGCTGAGGAGTGGGTGTTAAAATCTTGCCTGTATTTTCTTCCTGCATTAATAAATGAGTTAAAGGGGAAGACTTTGTAACTGATAGGCTACTTTGGAGGAGAAAGGAATTCAAGTCATCCCTTTCCAAACAGTCACCTGCACTTCTTCTACTTGTTTCCTTTCCTATGGCACAACCCCAAAGATTTATTTATATATTTACAAAATATATCTTGTATATAATATAAATATATCATTATATATTCTATATATAATATTATGTATTTTAATATATTTTCTGATTTTCCCCTTCTCAGTCTATGAGCAGAAAGAAAATCACAGGTTTTCAAACTACGTAGAAACAACTTATTGAAAACTAACAAACCCTCAAAAAACCAAACAAAATAAATCTGCAGGTACCAAGAAGACAATAGAGTTAAGCAATGCACAATTATAAAGACAAAACTATGACAGAAATAAACACATTTTCCCCTGAACTGGCTCCCCTTTGCCCCCTGCATCTGTGCAAAATTCAATTAATTCATGTATGTATATGACAAGCATTTTCATAATGGGCAAGGAAATGACTATTATGTTTTCATTATCATCCATCGTTGTGGTAACATCTGGCCAAAGAGACAGTATGATTAAAACTGTGAATTTGAACAAGTTAGTTATGTAAGTGGGTTATTTAACTAACAGAGGCTCAGAGCACCAAATTCATCAATTAGCTTGTCCGGAGTCAAACAGGGGATAAATCCCACTGCATTTTTTAGCCATGTGATACAAAAGGATGCTCTCAAGTACAAGATGCAGCTTGTCTTACATATTTGCCCTCCAGATGTTTACATCTGAATATTTGTTGTTTCAGATTCAGATAGATTGTAGATGTGGGGAGTTGTAGCTGCTCTTTGGCTTCTGCTGGGAAGAAAACAAGCCATGCGTATAATGTGGGATATGGAATAAATTTTGAGTTATATAATGTGCAATAATATTGCACATCACGATTCCTTCTATCTGCCCTCTGCACAGGCAAGAGGAACACTTAACTTGTCTAATGAGATGAGGACAGGTCACAGGGCTGCCCCAAATACACCCCGAATGGACCAGGATACAGCTTCCAGCTAATGCTGATTTTTAGATTCCCAGAAATGGTGGATCTGTGGCAGTGCCTGGCAGGCTGGAGGCATAAACAGGATCCCAGGGGAGGCCACTGAATTCCCATTTACCTCCCATAATTAACCACAGATCAGTTCTGGACATGTTTCCCGTCATCACCATTACCCCTGCCAAGTGTTTGGTTTCATACCCCATCCCCTCTCCATCTCCACCCACTCATGCTCACCCAAGGGCTGTCGGTGTGCTCAGCATCTCCTTGATGTTCCAGATGTTGAAGTTCATGTTGTTTTCAGGGCTGACGCCCCAGCGGGGAGCCCCCAGCCCACACTATGGCCCCGGCCCTCATGGCCTCTCCCCGCTGGCAGTGGCCATGCTGCCACAGTGTCCTGCAGGGAGGAGGGAGATGGAAGAAGGCGACCAGCCCCACTCAGGGCAGTGTCCACCCGTGTCCTGTGGCTGTGGGGACAGCCCAGGGGGACAGGGCCCTGCAGGCCCAGAGCAGGCCTGGCCTGGGGCCCTCCACGGGCCTGGGGTGCAGCCGCCCGCCGGGCCTGCCTCGCAGTGGGGCCTGAGGGGCCTCGGGGGCCCTGGGCTGTCCCTGGGTCTCACCCCAGGGCTGGGCTGTCCCTGGGTCTCACCCCAGGGCTGGGGGTTCCTGGGTCTCACCCCAGGGCTGGGGGTTCCTGGGGCCAGTTTGGGCCTGAGGGTCCCTGGGGCCACCCCAGGGCTGGGAGCCCCTGGATCTCACCCTGAGGCCTGAGGGGCCTGGGGCCCTGTGGGGGTCCCTGGGTCTCATCCCAGGGGTGAGAGTTCATGGATTTCACCTCAAGGCTGGGGGTCCCCGGACCTCATCCTGAGGCTGGGGGGCCTCTGGATCTCACCCTGTGGCCATGGATGCAGGATCAGCCCCTGCTCCAGCCTCTTTGCAAAACCAGCCCTTGCCCCTCACCTGGGAGCACAGCCCCGGGCACAGGGGGTCATCACAGGACACAGAGACGAAGAGAAAGCTCAGAGCCTGGCACAGTGAGGGCTGCTCCCATGGGAGCATGGCAGCCACAGTGCCCATTTTCTTTATGTCCAAAGGCTATGTGGTCTCTCATGTAAATACCTCTGGCAGAAATGCAGAAGGATCTAATTTCACCCACCAGAAGAATGACAAAAATAACCCGTCATCTAAACATTCCCCAGAGAAAGATTCTCAAATATGGTTTTACTGGATTTTTTTCCTTGTGGTTTCATATCCCTCATGTTCAGGAATGTAAAACAGGCATGCTTGCTTGCCTATTTTTTTCCTCCTTTAATTCAAAACTATTTCAATACTAGTTAAAATATTTGGTTCCTGGCTCTGAAGATACTCCATAAGCACTAAACCACTGTAGAAATAAGATTGACATAAATTTGTGGATAGATCAAGGGAAGTACTTACATTCCCCTTTATTCTCTTTTGCCTTTAGTATTAAAGGCAGCCTGGAGCTCAGGGGTGTCAAAATAATGGCTTTCTTGATGTATATATCTGGTTTCCTAATCAAATCCCACAGAAATAAAGCTTTCACTTTGGAAAAAAAAATAAAATTCTGGTCTTTTATCCATAAAAAACTTATTGGAGTGACTTCACTGCATTGTTTTTGCTTGACATTACAACACTAGAGGTTGGTTTAAATAGCTTGGATTAATCAAGGCAGGTTGATAACTCTCAGCTAAACGAGAAGACTCTAATGGGTTGATTTTCTAGGATCAGAGTAAGAAATTGCAGCTTGGATCATGTTCCTACTTCAGGGATGGGATAGTGTCGAAGGCAGTCATGGGCTGGAAGGCAAACCTTCCTCCGGAGAGCAAAGCTGACGGAAATGCTGATGTTTATTGTGCTTGTTGTGTAAATAAAAGCCTTGTTCTGCTCCCGAACCGCCTACGGCTCTGTTGTACAGGCCAGTGCATGACACTGCTGCCAAGAGCCTTGCTGTGCATCCAGGTCCTCTATGGCCCTGCATCATAAACGGTGATTTTCTACCATTTTATTGCTTACATTTGGAAAGCTGGCCCAGATGTCCCTGCAGAAGAGACTGCAGTCCTGTACCCACATACAGTACTTCCACTGCCATTAGAAAAGGAATTGCCAGTGCTTTCTGCACTGGCGATAAGGCTAGACGTTATTTTAGGCACTTAGAAAGAGCTATTCCTATTTCTGATGTGGCTGGAGCCTTCTGGTGTGAGCTTCTGGTCTAGCAAGTGTGGAATATGATAAATGAGATTTTGTATTTCCATCTCTCCTGACAACGGAAAGAACTTTCTATACGGAAACACATTTTTTTAATTATAGGTCTGACAGCTACCCCCATTTCCATCTCCCCCGTCCATAACGTGCTCTGGGGAGATAAACCACGTTGCCAGGCGCTGGCTCATAGCTCTCCTTATATCTGAACTAACAGTCTGTGCTTCTATCATTAGGGAGGGTGGCCAGATACTTGAAGTCTTTCCTTTAGTAAAAATTAGCAGAAGCTTCCAGGATATAGACGGCAATATACTTGGCACATCCCTCAACTTTTTTGTCTTCATAGCACATTTCATTAGAAACTCACAGGAGCTCTTCAGTTTATAACATGTAAGTCTCCAAAAGTGGTCTAGACCCTCATCTCTCCATTGCTGCAATGTCCTTGTACATTTTCCAGGTAACTTTCCTCCCCTCATTCAAATGGGATTCTGGTCCTGTGCTCAAAAGCAGAGACAGAAAAGAGTGAGAAATCCACACTTAATGAGAGGTCACAGATTTCAGTTCACCTTGGGAGGAAGAGCCAAGCCAAAAGGCACTCTGGTGGGTTAATGTGCTGGGAAAGTGCATGCAGGAGGCAAAGTGCTGCTGAGAGAGGGCCAAACCCCTGTGGAGCAGGGACCATCAGCCTCACTGCTGGACACACTGCAACAGCAAGGGGCTCCCGAGCTGTAGCTTCCCCCTCCAGCTTCCTCTGGCTCTTGCAGCTGCCACCGCCTTGAATTGGGAAAAGCAGCCCTGGGCACCCCATCAGCAGCAGGGAGCTTGTGAAGTTGGCACATAGGGATGTCAATTTGCCAGTGACTCAGCATCTTGATTTATCCCATTCATGAGATGCTCCTGCGGGAAAAGCTTATTAATCAGGCCTGTGTTTCCAATGCAGCTCCATGATTTAGGGTCCACCATGACTAAAGTTTTAGTGAGAGTGGAATTATTACATGCCTTGGTGGCTTCTGGCTTCTGGAAAGAGCTGTCAGGGTGGCGAGAGGTGTCGAGGTGGCAGAGAATGGTCTGTCACCTCCCAGGACCCAAGAAGGACAAGCCCACCAGGGCTGAGCACAGGTCAGGGAGTGCTGTGAAATACTCACAGAAGGCTGGAGGACATTGTGCTCAGAGAGGGGTCCCTCTGTCCAGCCCCCCACCATAGCACAAGCCACTGACCTCCTCCCCTGGCTGCCAGTGCATCCTCCTGGCTCTAATTTGGGGCTCATTGTTGATGCTGGCTCTGGTACAACGGTGGTTTCCATGGCAACCCCAGAGGCAGACGCAGGGATGCTTCCAGCTGAGGTACCACCAGCCCAGGTATCCCAAGCTATTCCTCCCAAACCACAGGCAAACTGCCATGCAGCACATCACAACGGACCCTGCAGTCACTGTGCCAGGTGGGCACCAGAGGCAATGGAGACACCCAAAATGTCTTGTGAATGTTCTTTTATGAATCATTTCCAACTTTTCCCATGCTGTGATGCCCCCCGGAGATGGCACAGTCTGCCCCAGCAGTGTGCTGGATGTTGCCGCACTCTGATGGGATTCAGCCTCCTGTCTCTACGGCCCTGCTCCCCACCTGAGGATGAAACTGGCTGTCTTCTCTGAAAGGTCAAGCATCTGCAATTTGATATTTACCTGCACTCTTGAGATCTTTCTGATGTCATAGCAGTGAAAGATCAAATCTCTTGCCTGTGTCCACTACTGCAGCTTGCTGCTTTGAGCGCGGGACTCTGCATGGAGCCAAGAGCAGCAAGGCTCAGGTGAACCCCTGGCACCCATGGGTAATTCAAGGGTCACACCCCTTTGGTCTCACTGTGCACCCCTAAACATCACCCACAGACACCACCAGTATGGAGCTTACCTTCCCTCCCCGGCTGCCAGTAAGCAGGATTGCAGTGTTCCTGCTTGGGGAGCTGGGCACAGTTGGACTCAGCTCTCCCACATACCAGCCGTGGGCCATCCTTTGAGATGAGGCTGTGGTGCTGGATGGAGCCCCAGAACCCTGACATTAGGCATCTCATGTTTCTTCTCAGCATCCTGGCAGCCCTCATTATTCCCTGCCTCTCTCAGTCCCTGGCTCCCTCCAGCAAAGTCCTTCTCCTGCAGCTGCCTCCACCCCACCAGCCTCTTTGCCCACAGGAAGCCAAGGAGGAGCAAGGCTGTGCCAAGACAGAGCAGCCACTCCTCAGCTCCCCCTCTCCAAATGGGGGCTGGATCCCCACATCACATTGCTCTGCTCATTCTGGCAGTGGGAAGAACAAGACCCTCCCTTCCCCACAGCACGGGGTAACTGAACTCTCCCTCAGGAGGGGTTTTCCTGACAGGCTGCAGCATGTCTCTGCCTGGAGCAGGATAACCAGAGATGACACGACTCCAGTGGGATAAAATTCCACGTGTTTCATTTATTTAAGGTGCTACGTCACCTCTCAGGCACTGAGCTACAGGGCACCTCTGTGCTACATGAGACATGGACTGGGTCTACGACGACACAGCACTCACTGCTACACACACGGCACGGACACGCCGCGGCACGGATGGGGCCGGACAGGGCAGTGACGCCAGCGACAGTCCTGCTGCTGCTCCCTCCACACTGCTGGCCATGGCTGTCCCATCAGGCAGGAGTTTGCCCTGGGCTCCATTGCAGGAGCTGGGAGGGGTTCCCAAAACCGCAGCTGCTCCCATGCCTGGCATTATGGGACAGAGGCTTCCTGGAGCCAGGTCACCCTGTGTGAACACATGGGTGCTCCCACACCTCACACACCCATCTTCAGGCACTTCGTGCTTGGCCAAAGCTGGTTCCTGAGGCCCTGCTCAGGGTACATCACGCAGACACAGAGCCTCGACAGCGCCACTGGGACCCTGGGCCACCCCGCCGATGACGAAGAGCAGGCTGGGTGCTGGGCAGCTGGAGCAGGAGCAGCGGCCTGTGGGCATGGGAGGCAGTGGTTCCCACTTTTTCTGTGAGAGGCTGAACCCTTCCACTGAGTCCAGTGGGCAGGACTGGTTCCCTGTGGGAGACAGAACAACATTAACCCCTGTGCATCAACCCCACCCCCGCACCCCAGGGTCTGCCTTTCCCCCTCCACATCCCTTTGATGCCTCAACAGGAGCCCTGTGCTGTGCAGGCTCTGAGATCCCAGAGGCAATTAGTGGGGACACAAGAGGATTAGCAGAGTCCTCACAGGGAAGGCTGCTGGCACTAATACCACACGGCTGGCTCTGTCCCTGCCAACCCCTCCTCAGCCTCCCCTCTCCCCATGCCAGCACCCTGCAGGGATAAGGGAGGGCAGCTCCAGCTGCAGCAGGGCTCAGGAGCAATGCCAGGTTGCAGGGATGCAGCCAGCACCACTCACTTTCTCCACGACTTCTTTCTACCTGGCTCATCCCCGGTGAGGTGGGGGGTCTGACAGCCCTTGCTGCAGGGCTTGGGGTGCTGTGGCTGGCACCAGGCTCCCTGGGCAGCCCTTTCTGCTGCATTCCTGCTGCTGAGTGACAGCACTAACCTTTCCCCAGCTCTCTCGGGAGAGGGATGCAGCACTGCAGTCCTGCACAGCGGGACTGAGCCACTGTAGGCTGTCTGAACCCAACACACTGCACATAAGCTGGGAAAAACCTGGTTGGGGGGTGAAAGGAGCAATGGGTCCAGTGGGGCAACCTGTGGGACAGGGCAGTGGGGTCTCCCCAGGACTTGCAGGGCACAGAGAGGTGTTGCTGCAGACAGTGTTGCAGTACTTCCATGGCTTTGAACAGCCAACCTCCCTACTGCCATGCAGATCACTGATGTGCCATAAAGGATGGGGATGGGAACACGGCCACACGCCTAACCCTGCCATTACCGAGGCCACCAATAGCCACCACTCTTCCTCCCAGGCATCCAGCCACAAAGTCAGCTCTCTTCTCCCTCATACGGATGGTGCGGCTTGGCTTTCTCCACACACCTGGATATGAGAGGGAGTGAGTGAGCATTGTCCACTGGGGCTCCTCTCCAGACACCAAAGCCAGGACAACCCTAGGTTAAATCACTCCCTGGGACCAGGGAGCACAGGACAGGATTCCCCATGGGTGCAAGGGGCTGATGTTCAGAACCCACATAATCGTGTCCCACAGGTACAGACACCCCTCACCAACCCACAGAGTCATCCTGGACCAATCAAAGACACTCCCACCCCACCCAGGGCCACGGAGCTCACCCTGTGCAGGATCAAACATCTCCACTGTGTTGACGAAGTGGGGACGGGAATAGAAGTTGTGGGGCCCTGGCTGCTGCAGCCCACCCAGGCTGAAGACGACTCCGTCGGCCATGGCGCAGGCGGCGAAGGCGCGGCGGCTGGGCACGCTGGGGTAGCGTGTCCAGCTCCTCGTCTCCAGGTCAAAGGCCTCGAAGGCGGTGACGGGAAGCTTGCCTTGCCGACCCCCTATGCACAGAGGAGATGTTGTGGCTGCCAGTGCCCTGAGCTGGCACTGTTGGTGTGCCCAGCAAGCAGGATGGGGCCCGCTGGCTGCAGTGCTGGGCAGCATGGAGCCACCCTGGGGTGCACCAGGTCATTCTCTGGCCTGGTGGCAGCAGAAGGAGAGGGCAGAGGCACAGGGGATGCTCGGTTTGCTGACAGCAGCACCTACCCAGAACGAAGATCTTGTTGCCCTGCAGGAAGGCAGAGGCCCCATAGCATGGTGTGGGCATGGAGGGCAGGGGCTGCCAGTGGTCCTTTGCTGGCTCATAGACACGGACCAGTGCCTGGGGAGAGGTATCCACACCCATTCCCCCCAGCGCGTAGATAGCCCCATCTGCAAAAGAGACAGCAGCGAGGGAGGAGGATCTGTGGACTGCGCCTAAGGGCTGGGAGTTCCCCTGTGCTCTCCAGGGCAGGCAACACGGGAACTGCCAAGCCCCACAGCCAGACACTGCTCCAGGGTGATTGGGGGACAATGAGCGCAGCCAGGCCTGAGCCTGGCAATGCCCTGACCGCACTGGGACCCTCTCGCTCCCCTCTCCACCCCATCCATCACACACAGAGAAGAGCACAAGACCATCCTCTCTAATTATTCTCGGCAGTACCATCTCCCTGGAGACACCATGGCAACACAGCCATTCTGCCAAATCCTGCTCCTGCTCCCAGTGTGGCCGGCACCCCTGCCTGCTCCCACCACTGTCCTGCCATCCCCTCTGCCCTGCCCACCGCACTGCAGCCTGGTCCATGCCACAGCATCCCTGTCCAGGGAGGAGATATGGGCATCACATATGGGGACCAACCGTGGCTCTGGGCATGTTGCCTTGTGCCAAGGCTCCGAGGATGCTCAGCAAACTTTGGGCAGGAGTCACAGCAAGTTCCTATCCCTCACCTCTCTGCACAGCTGAGATGCCCATGGAGGGCTGAGCCAGTGCCGCCTTCTTCTCCCACTTGCCCTCATCCACGTGGTAGACCTCAACGGAGGCGAGGGGGCTCTGCGCCGCATCCACGCCGCCCACCACCAAGATCTGCTTGCCCAGGGCGAGGGCAGCAGCGCCAGCCCGCGGTGTGGGCAGCGGTGGGAGCGTGGTCCAGCGCTGGGCTGGGAGGTCGAGCACCTCGGCAGTTCCCAGGGCTCGCCCGCCGGCCCCGCAGCCGCCCAGGACGAAGAGCTGCCCGTCGCGGTGCGCGGCGCTGCAGTACACGCGCCGCGTGGGCATGGCGGGGAAGGTGGCCCACGCGAAGGCGCCCGCGCCCGCCGCCATGGGCCAGCTCAGCTGCCCCGGGTTTCACCGGGCTCTGGCCCTGCCGCGTCTCCCATCCGGCCCGGTTCGGCGCTGGTCCGGCTGTGCCCACGGCCTCCTGCGGGGAGAGCATCCGAGTCAGCGTCCAGGCACCCGCCGCTCCCCCGGCCCCAACTTGTCAGCTCCCCTCGGCCGTGCGATAGCCCCTGCTCCGCGGGGCTCCCCACTGCACCCCGGGGCTCCCTGCCCGCCCCCTCCGGGCTCCCGATTGCGCCCCGCGGCTCCCTGTCCGCCCCCTCCGGGTTCCCACTCCCCGGGGCTCTCTGCCCGCACCTACCGGTGCTCCTGCTCCCCGAGGTTTCCGCATCCCGGGCTCCCACTCCCCGGGGCTGCTGGTACACAGCCTGCACTCTCCGGGACTCAGGCGCGCCCGGGGCTGTATACCCGCAGTCCCCGGGTCCATACCCCGCCAGAGGCTTCCCCTGCACAATCCGGACCCCCCCCCAGGTTCCTGCTTTCGGCGCACCACCCGCACCCCCGGCGCTGTCCGCACTCCCGCCCGCAGCCCGCAACCCCCGGCGCACTGCCCCGCTGCCCGCACCCACAGGGCTCCCGCCCGCAGCCCGCAGCCACCGGCGCTCCCCAGGCTCCCGCTGCACCGTCCGCACCCCCGGCACTCCCTGGACTCCCGCCCGCAACCCCGGACGGCCGCTTGGCCGTGCCCGGACTGCACACT
>VZRZ01005624.1:150896-163412 GCA_013398175.1 Climacteris rufus
CCCCCGCCCCCCCGGTCCCGGGAGCCGGCGCGGGCCGAGCGCGGGGGCCGCACCCCCTGTCTGCACCAATCACCTCCCGTAGCCCCGCAGGGAGGGGCCGGCCCAGGCGGGCTGCCCGCCCCGGGGACCCTCCGGCTGGCGGACCGAGCCTTGGGGAAGGTGCAGCGGGAGCGAGGGACGGGCGCTCGGGAAGGGGCATCGCCTCCGCCGAGGGGCGGGCCAAGAGGAGAGGCTGAGTGGGGGCCTGGCGGCCCCGCCGAGGTCTGCTTGGGACTGCGCACCGGCCTCCAACTTCACAGGCTGCCCCAGCCTCGCGTCTTGGCCCTGCCGGCAGCCGCTCCCCTCTCCGGTGCACCTGGAGAGCCCTTTCCGCGCCCGGACAGTCGGGCCTCTAAAACCGTGTTAGCATCGCCCCTCCGGTGCTGTGCTTACACTGCCGGGAGCGCTGTGTTCGCGTAGCCCCCAGTCCCCCAGTAATTTGTCACGTGAGGGACCCTCTGTCGGGAGGACAGACTGTTCGGGGGTGTGTCTGCTTGTGGCTGGCTTTCCTCCAGTGCAGCCGGCACCTCACCAAACAGGACCAAGCGGATGGATGTTGGGAAGTCCTGTTCCCGTGAGATGTCAGCCAGAACGCCCCTTCAGGTGTCCCATCTGCTCCTGAGCTTGCTGCAGCCTGAAGATGATCCGTTTTGCAGCCTGTTGAGCACATGTTGTTACTTGTGCTTCTCCGTTGGTCTCTCCCTCTCTACCAGATGAAAATTAACGTTACACTCTCTCTGGCTTCCCTGTGTCTGCCACTGCTTGGTCACCTGGGAGATGGTGACTCTCACTGCTGGCTGGTGACACTGGCTGGGGCTCTGTGGGCTCACTTCCCTGCCTGCCTCCTCTCCTCCGTGGGAGATCCCCCGCCTGCTGCTGAACAACTGCATTATCCTCCTCCAAATCCCTCTTCGGCCGTGACGTCTGCGGAGCACTTGACTGAGATTAGTCTGTCATGTGGAGGTTCTTACTCCCCCACTGACCTGTGCTTCCCCTTCTGCAGCTGCTCTTGGCTCGTGTCTCTTCCCTGCTTGTGCAGCTGGCGGCAGCACGGGCTCTGCTCCCGTGCTGTGGTGAGACCAGAGTTCTGGGGGGAACGTGGGACACAAGTAGTTCCTTGCTCTGTCTGCTCAGGCACTAACTTCTCCATCACATCTTTCTTGCCTGTGCGCTGTCCTCTCCAAGAGTGTTTCTGACACCTCCTGTGTTCCTTGAAAAGGGTTTTTAGCTGAATCCTCTTTGTTATTTTGAGAGGTATAGATGAATCTAAAGATTTTATGCCTTGTTGGTGCAGCATCCAGCTGCGGAGCTGTGAGGCCACCAGGATCAAAATTCTCCAGGGTGCATCCCAAAGTCGTGCCTGGACTGCCCTTTAAGCCCTGCCTGGACTGCCCTTCAGTGCCTATTTTTAATTTAAAGCAATAATTGGTGCTTTTGTGCTGGGCAGGCAGCTGCGCAGTGCCCTGAGCGTGATCCCAGTGTTGTCCCTCAGGCCATTGTATACTTGGCCCTGGTGATGTGTGTTTCCTTCATACCGCCCTGCTTGAATTTCCTGCTTCCTCCTCACTTGGCAGCGAGTGTCCTTGGATCAACACCAGTTTGCTGTGACAGCAAGTTGTGGACCGTTGTTCAAACAAGGGAACAGCAAGGAGCAGTGCTGCCTTGCCACAGCATTCGGCATCAATGAAGCGCAACTGGAACAGCCTCCAGCCCTGCTGCCAGGTCTCCAGGAGGAAGCTGCAGCTTTGGCAGGGACTCAGAATCAATTTTTGAGCAGCATCAGTTAAGCTGAGAAATGGAAGGTGACGTGGGGATGGAGTTGAGGTGCTCAGGGTTCTCAGTGTTGAAATGGCTCGATGGTGCTGTTCTCAGTGTGTAAACACAGAGAGGGTTCAATGAGGGGCTGCTTTACCCAGGGAAAATGAGATCTGGTTACCCAAAGCTGGGGTGGGTCAAACTCAAACTGGGACTGAGCTGCAGATTTTGCTGAATTAATCATTGCAATCCTTCATCTTGGGATGGATTGGATGGGATTTCCTGAAATCTTTGTTTAGGTTGGAGGGTATTTTTGTGAGAGATGTTTTACTTTTAGTTCAGAGATAAATCAGTGACAGGATTTTCTTGATGATACTTCCCAGAATCTGACCCGATGTTTGTGACTAGCCACGCCTGGGCTTACTGGTTTCAGTTCCCTGCTTAGAAACTTGGGATAATTTCAGTTGCTGTAAGCTAACTATCTTCTTTCTCCTTTTGAGGTGTCGGTTGTTTTTCCAATAATTTGGACCTTTTTGAAGCACCTGCTTGCCTAATGCCATGAATATTGCAGTGAACAATGAGGAAGAAAAAGCTGTCCATTCGTGGTCGAGAATTTCCTCTGCAGGACAGAAAGTGCTGGAGGAAGCCCTCCGAGTCTTCAACCCGATGTCCAAGGACCTTTCGGACACGGAGACCCAGCTGGTGGCCTTCATCCAGGGCCTGAAGGAGGAGGGCTACCAGCCCACGATTCTGAGGAGTAAGGATGTGTACGGGTACAGCTCATGCACGGCAGACACACCGAGCCAGACGAAAGAAAACACCCAGCACAACTGCAGCAGCGCCACTGAGCCCTCTCCGAGTTTGGCCAGGAACATGGTGGCAAAGCTGGCCCCTTCGCCCACCAGCCTTCCAGTGAGCTCTCTGAAAGTCTCCGCTCAGCCCGTCTCCAAAGGGGATTCCACAAATCTCCTTTTGAGCTCCTTAAAGCAGACAGGATCTGGCACATCCAAGGCAGCAGCAGTGGGCTTCCCTACAAGCGTGTATCCCGACGTGTATCCAGCCATGAGACTCTCGGTGGTCCTGGAAGCCCTGGTGCCGCTGAAAACGACAACGTCCTGTTTGGAGTCCAAGTACACACGAGGGCGCCTTGGGATCTCACCCTCAGACCTTAAACTCCTCAAGACTGCCAGTCCACCGAGGCAGTTTTCTTCAGGCAAGAGCACTAAAATAACTGAAGGCAAGGGGTACAAGCTTTCGGTCAAGAAAGCACCAGATTCTGCCACCCGCGCTTTAAACCTCCTGAAGGGACCAAAGGGTGGAGTGCTGCAGGAGAGCAACGCCTGCAAAGCCTCGGGAGTTCTCAACGGGAGAGTCACAGGCAGCTCATCCCAGGGCTGCACCACAGCACCGCAGCCCAAGACCTTGAAAATCAAAGATAAGGAAGCTCTGGTGGGAAAAACAGAGTGGAAGGACAACAGCACTTACCGGGAGAGCGTTGGGCAGAAGAAGAGAAGAGCTACAGAGGCAAGAGAAGCACCACAGAGGAAAAAAGCAAATACCATTCCTGTCCAAAAGAAAACTCGACAGGCTCAGAGTACTTTGGACCTGCTGAAATTCCGGACCATCAAGGTGGGCAACTCTTCCTCTGACGATGAAGTGAGGAGGAGAGCACAGAAGATTCTTAGGGTCAATCTGTCCCCCGTGATCCGAATTCAGCCTTTGTCCCACTCTCACAGTGTCCCCTGAGTTTCTTCACTTTGTCACTTTTTTTTTGTAAGTAAGTAAATACGAGCCTGGTACCAGAGTGCAGAGAGGTTTGGGAGTGACTCTGTGTCTGTGGTGCCAATACGCCGACTAACCTGCAGACAGAGCAGCCCACTCTCGTGCTGTTCCTGCCTGTCTGCCACTGCTGTGCAGAACTGGCTGCAGAAATCCAACCCCTGTTTGGGAGCGTGGGACGGTGAGTCCGGCCAGAGCCGAGCCGAGCAGGCCGGAGGGCTCGCTTCTCACCACGCTACCTGAATGTGGCAGGCTGCCTTCTCTGTGCAGGGGAGAACACAGGACTTTCTCATGACATTGATGCACTGTGATACTGCTCTTTTTCAAGCTGTACCTTTACTGGTTTTATTTTGATCAAATTTTATAACTTTATATATCTATATATCCATATATGTGCATATGGCCCAGGAACTGTGGGAAGATGCACTTCCTTCATCCCTCTGGGGTTGGGTTTGATAGCTTTTGTTCCCCCTTCCCTTCAGCCAGTCTTTTGTTGAAAGGTGCCAGGATTCCTTTGTGGTTCAGTGTTGTGACAGTCTGTCCTGGGTTCCCTTGAGCAGCTTGGAGACAGCAGCATTTTAGCCACTTGTTTGTCTGCAGAATGCCAAACAATTTGGAGAATTACCAGCTGGTAGTTTTAATCCTATTTTCGGTATTACCTCTGCATCAAAGAGTGGGGGAGTGTCACAGGACTGACTGCAAGTCTGTCTGACGTCTCTAGGTGCCTCCTCCCTTTGTTGGTAGCAGAAGTTCTGAACTCATGGTAGGGATTTGCCTCGAAAGAGGATTCCTCCTCAGCACCCAGCATTACTCTGCTCTCCTGTACCCCAGGTGCAGCTGTGGATCATGAACTGTGACTGTTAGAGCCGAAGGGCTGGGATTGTTAGCAAGAATTGTGTACTGTCCTGCCCACCACGTAACTGCTTTGCTGTTGCTGGGTGTTTCAGGAGCAGATTCCAGGTGCCAGTAGAGAAAACTGTTGGTTTTGGCTGGAGTTAAACCATGACAGAGACACAGGCTGTGTTTGAATGTATTAGCTACATCCTGCCAGTCCCAGAGCTCAGTGGGATATTTGAGCCTGAGTTAAAGCAGAAAAGCGAAAGAGTTGAGAGGACGTATGCCAGCACTTAAACATAGAGAGTTGCTTTCTGTTGGTTTGTGGGGGTGAAGCAGTAGGAGGGGAGATGGGCACCGTGCTGGGATGGGTGGCAGCTTTGCTGTGCCATCAGGGATGTGAGAAGGTGTGTGGCAGGTGTGAAAGCTCTGTGTGGAAGGAGTGCAGGCTCTGCTGTCCCCAGGAGGCACTGCAGAACCGCTGCAGACGGCTGCCGTTGACTCTCTGCGCTGGGGGCACGCTGTCGGATGGGAACATGGGTCTGCATTCCACAGGGAGGGATCTGCAAGCCCCAGGAGAAACACGTCATTGGAGTGGTTGGTGCTGCTGCTGTCACCTGAGAGGGACAACCTGGTGTCTTGGGGAAAGGAAGTGGCACTGGGCCAGGCATGGGCCTGGCTCTGTTACACCACTGGATGCTCAGATCTCTGCAACAGTGAACGCGTAATCCACTCATTCTCTCACCAGCTCGAAATACCAGTTGTCTGACCTAGTAATCTCTGTGGACACTGGCTGAAGGGATGAGCTCCCTAGGGAAGCCCCAGCTCCTTATAGTTAAGCTTCCCCCCTGAGCACCTGGTTGGATTTCAGTGGTTTGTAAAAGGGGTCAGTGTCTCATCCTTGGCTCAGAAAGGAAGAGGAGAGAAGAAAGGCATGGAGAGAAGAGAGGACGTTCCTGACAGGGTGAGAGGGCAGGGAATTGAGTGTCCCAAGGTGCATCTGGGTTCTCTCCTCTCACCTGCGTAGAGCAAGGTGGAGGTTGTCCTTCACTGAGCAACCTGGTCTAGTGGAATGTGCCTCTGCCCGTGGCAGGGCAGTTGGAACAAGATGGTCTTTAAGGTTCCTTCCAACCCAAATCATTCTGTGATTTTATGATTCAGGGGATGATTGCAAGCCCTGAACCCCACACTTGGGTTCTGAGTTTCTGTCAGAGATCATAACTTGCAGTGTTTGAGACTGACCTGTGAATGCCGCTGCTTTGCTGCAGAGGAGGAGGAAATATTTTCTTCTGCTTCTGTGTTTTAAAATGTCCTGGCAGAGAGTTCCCTGTCCTGACCTGATGCTGGATGAACAGGGGTTCTCCATCACTGTCAGCTGGCCAAAAATTGCTTTGTTCCTTTTGTTCCCACTCCTTCAGACCTTTCTCATTCCCACGCTCTCTAATGCCAGGTCTTGAAGTCCTGCACTGGTGTTTCTCTTTTTGGCTGTTTCCCGAGGAGGGCTCTGAACTCCTGCCTGTGGTATTGCTGTCAGGCTGCTCAGCAGCTTCCCCCATTCCCAGACCCTTATAAGGGCACCAGAGCTGTCTCTGGAGCCTCCTCATGCAGCGCAGATGTCCCAGCTGAGTGCTTGGCCTCCGCTGGGAAAAACAATGTGCATCAACAAGGCTGAATCCGGGTCAAGGTCACTTTTCTTCCAGCCTGAGCAGGAAGCTGAGCACCTGAGGCCAGCTTGCCAGACCACATCCCTCCTGTGCATCTTTCCCCAGCTGCACTGCTGCCTGCCTCCCCACTCTTTTCCGTCACCTCTTGTCTTTCACAGCTTGGGTCTTTGCCAGTCAGGGACTTGGTTTGTACTGTTGCTTAACACATCTAGCACAGCATCCAGCCTTAGAGCTGCCATGCCTTTCCCAGCGCTGAGCTGAGTTCTGTGCATGCTTGGTGATGACAGTTTGCTTTGTGTCCTTCCCAGGCCACCAGCAAGAGGTCTTCTTCTCCACAGGGAGAGATGAGCTTTGGAAATGCCTCTGTGTCACTGAGGCTCCCACCAGGGAAGTGAGCACTCCATAGCTGTGTGCTCAGGAACCTGCCCAGCACCAGTCCCCTCTCCTGCACATCCCTAACAGACCACAGGGCCCTGAGCAACAAGGCAGCGCTGAACCTCCATTCTCTGTCCTCCTGATGTCTCTTCTTTCCCTCACAGGTGCTCTGCAAGGATTGCAGGTTGTTATTCACAGAGGGGCTTTACAGCCCCTATGCCAATGCCAGTGACTGCTGCCCATCAGCCACTGCTGGCAGAGGGGGTGCCTCAGTCTGGGGGGTGAACTCCACTGTCCTTTGACTCATGCCCAGGTGGGGATGCTCCCTGTGTCCTGGGCCTGCAACACTGATGTGCAGGAGGCTGCAGAGTGGCTCTGCCATGGACTCTGCTCTTTGGTGTTTAGGGAAGATGAAGCATTTGATCAAACCAGAGCTCCCTAAGACCTATCAAACCAGAGTTCTCCCCCACAGGTCCCTTCCATCCTGTGTTCTTCTGTGACAGCAGAATTAACACTTACCTTCCAGGGATCTCTGCGCAGTAACTGGCAGAGCCCATGGAAATGCATTGCCTGGAGCACTATGGTCTCTACTGAGTGTATGGTATGCACCTTGTTCAGACCTGTTTCTGTATTAGTCACTTTGAATTCATCCAAGTGCCTAACCTGGCCTGTGTTGTTCTGGGCACCGTGACAGCCAAGAGCTGTGGAGACTCTCTCAGGAATGCTTTTAATGCATGGATTTGTGCCACTGTCACTTCTAGAAACGATTCGGCCAGCGGTCAAAGGGCTGTTCTTCCAACTGATTTTTTGGAATAATTTCTCCTTTTATTCAGCTGCCAAGAAGCAGTTTATGCTTCCCCTCCACCAGACAAGGTCCTTGAGCTTCCTGCATGCTTCAGATGTCCGTCAGCAAGGTCCATGGGGAGAGTAACTTGTCCAGCAGGCAGCTGAAGGGGAAGCTGACATCAGATACCAGTTGAAATCACAATGTTAATTGGTAGAAATGTTTTGAAGCTCATATCCACTGTGATCAGATTTCACCATCTGCCACTGCTTTTAGTTGAAGTTTCTCCTTGGCCTCTTCCCTGCAAGCCATGTAGCGTGTTGCTGCTGTTGCATCTAAACTATTTGCATCCCCCCCCAGCCAGCTGCTGTAGCAATCCTTGTACAGAATTTCTTAAGCACTTTTCTGCAAAACAAGAAGGGATTATTATGTTACTCCTGCTTGGCAGACCACTAGTGGTATTTCAGTGTGTGGAGGAGGTGTTCTCCCTGGAGCGCTCACCTTGGTGGGCACTTCTCAGACCAGATCACTCTAAAAGGGCTGGGGTCAGTGGGCTGAGAACCCCCATTGCCTGGTGCTTCCTTGCATGGAGTTCAACCAGTTGCCAGCTCAGAACATGGCAGGGAAATCAGGAGCAGAACAGCACAGGTGGGTGCTGCTGTGCACATGGCTCTGTGGTCCTGCTGCCCTTGTTCTGCAGCCTGTCCTCCAGGCCCCCTTTGTACACCAGCAGCACTTCTCCACCCCAGCTCCAGCTGTGGCCAGAGGGGCTGGGAGGCTTTGGAGTTTGGAATTGAGCACAGAGTTTGTGCCCTTTTAATTGTGACTTGTGCTGTGTTCATGGCCAGACCTTGCCAGCATGTGGGGGGTGCAGCCACCACAGCTGTTCTTCCCCTTCAGATCCAAGTTCCCTGCCCTGTCTGGGAGCTGGGCCCTTGGCCATGGCTCAAGGATGCGTGGGTATGGAGAGCAGGTTTGTCTCTCGGCTCCAGCTGGGCAGTGTGACACAACCTGGGCAGCTTTCCAGGCAGGAGAGCAGGTTTAGGTGGGAAGATCCTAATTTTAGCCATGGTTGGCAGGGTTGGTGCCAAGCTGTGGAGCATCGACTGCTCAGCCAGGCTGGTTGGTTTGTGTGGAAATGCCAGTTTCTTTTTTACTCTTCAAAATGGCACTTGCTCCTATGATCAGATGGGGATGGCCTTCTGGGAGCTGAGGTGGCCCATGGAGAGGACAGCTGTTCCAGGATACCTGGCACCTTCCTAATGGTGCTGCAGCCCTCAGCTTTGCCAGCTGGGTGGGCTGGCACCACCTGTGGAGAGGGCAGCAGGGCAGGTTGCTCCTGGGCCTTCACATTCGGGTTTCCCTCTCAGTCTGTTCTGCCTGGAGCTAGGTGCTGTTAGGAAGGTGCCAGATGCCTTATAGAAATCTTGTCCCAGGAGGACATGAGAGCCAGCCCTTGTCACTAAGTCATCCCTGAGTGTCGAGTGAAGCTTGTCTGTAGGTGTGACACTGCTGGAACTCGCGGGTTGGCCAGCAGCTGCTTCCAAAGCCGTGGTGCTGAGGCCAGACCCCTCCCTTTGCTCAGCAACACTGAGCGAGTCTGGTGAAAGAGCGAGAAGCTGGGAGCAGGGAAAGCTAAAGATGCCAGCCAGCAGCTCCTGGACAGCCAGCAGCCTGCAGCTTCTGTGTCTGCTGCAGGAGATGTGCAGACAGAGGAGCCAGGGCTGTGGTGTTCTGCAGCACTGTCTCCCCTCTCTGCCAAGCCACAGAGCCTCCCCTGCCCTGCCTGGCAGCACCACACTGGCACTGGTGCTGCAGGTGAGGGCGGGTCCTTCTGCAGCAGACACCCCTCCCTAACCCTTGGTTTCCATCGTTCATCGGTCACACAATCCAGCCCTGCACAAGTGGCATCCAAAATACCTTCCCCAGGGAGTCCCTTAAAGGCCTTATTATCGTCTGGGACTCTCTCCTTGTTGTCTTAATTAGCCCTTTCCGTTCCTGTGTTCCTGTGGCTACAGGCAGCCCCTGTGAGTGTCTGGTGATTCCCACAGACACGGTCAGGCACACGGTGCTGTTTTAAAAGAGAAGGTGCTGCAAAGCTCTCCCTCCTGCCCCTGCTCCGCTGCACTGCCCAGGCCTGGGCCAGGACAAAAGGAGCGCCGGTGTTTGTTCATGGCGGGGAAGGCACTGTGTGACGCCGCCCCTCCTGCTGGCTCCTGCAGAGGTGTGGCAGCTGCTCCGAGGGACACGGGAGCGCTGGGTGGGCACTGCCCGGCCCCTCACGCTCCTCTCTGCCAACCAACATCTCCAGGACAGCCGTCTCCACACCGCAGTGTGACCGACCTGCTCCAGCTGCAGCATTCTCTGGTGTTCGGGGATCCCAAGCAACAGCTGGGGAGCAGCACCTGCAGCCTGCAGGAGGGCGAGTAACAAACTTTGTATGATGATTTTACAACTGACCATCTTGTTCTTGAGTGAACTTTTTACCATTTCATTTGTTTGTGTAGAATGTTTCCGAAGTTCTGATAATATTTAATGTTAATATGAGGCTGGGCTGTTCCACACTCAATGTTGTATATTTTGGAATTCATTGCTTAGTGAAAAGACAGCGTTAGTGTTATTCTGCTCTTTGGAGGGAATGGGACAAAAACCAGACTGTCTTTTTTCTTAAATGAAGTGAACTTTTTGTTATGAAGTCCTAGCAGGTGTCCAGCCCTTCAGTAAAATGGTGCTCAGAACCACCCAATGTGTCCAGCTTTTCTTTGGGCCTTGACAGACTGCTCCTCCCAGGGCTCCTGCTCCCAGCCCTGTGTCAGCTCCATAGAATGGTGTCTCCCGTGTGCCTGGCTCAACTGCAGACCACACCCCCAGCTCTTCTCCCCAGTTCTCCCTGGGAAGTCTGCATTACTCAAGCTCCATTAAGAATTGCCTGGTTTGGGGTGGGAAATACTCCAGATGAGTGCAACTGGTGCTGAACTGGTATAAACTGGGATAAATCTGCATTCCTGGTTAGTTCCTAGAAACAGGCTGGGTTGGCACTGCACTGGCAGGTGCTCTGCCAGCCTCAGCCTGCCTGCCCACCCTCCGGCTTTTCTGTGGATCTGCCCATTCCTCAGCCGGGACCCTCTGGCAGGCTAATTCAACAGAAGCACCATTGTTCGCTGGCCTGCGGTCTGGATCCGGTTTGTGCCGCGGGGCGGTCGGTGCACTGACCCAGCACTAATGGTGGTGGGACCGTGGCCTTGGGCAGACAGCAGCTCCAGTGCCGTGCTGGAGCTCGTTCCTCAGGAAGGGAAGTGGTTAAGCAGTTCCCCGCTCACTAAGGATGTTCAGGGAAGCGTTGGCTGCCTGCTGCGTGCACTGAAGTTGGTCCAAGCGGGGCTGGCCAGGCATGAGAGGCTGCCCCAAGAGCTCAGGGGCTCTGCCAAGGAGGGGGGGGCCCCTCTGCACTGCTTGCTGCTGAAGGGTGCTGGGGGAGCCAGGCTGCGGGTGCCCAAGGGAGCAGGGGATGCTCGGCAGCATTGAAACGCTGGTGATGGAGGACAGAGCTGCTGGCAGATCTCCAGCCAGCAGAGCTGCCCCCGGACATCTCATGTCCCTGGGCAGACCTGGGCCACCCCCACGCATTTAGCTCTGGGGCAGATGAGGGGATTGTAGCTTGGTGAGGGAAGTCAGAGCAGCCTTCAGGGAGGTGCCTGGACATGGGCTGGGACACTTCTTTTGTCCCTCAGATCCCACAGAGGATCTCTCCCTCCCACTTTTATTTTGCTTTTCAAGGCCAGAGATCCTGTTACAGTTGCCTTTATCAGGCCTCTTCAGATCTCCTCAGAGCAGATAAGATTTGCTTGGCAAGATCCCTTGACACAGACACACTGGTCAGTGCTAATGGTTCTTCCTCAGCTCATCTCGTGCCAGCTCTCCCAGCTGAGGAGGTGGTGGTGGTGCCTGACCACCAGGATGAGGTGCTGGAGCCTTGCTGGGCACAGCCTAGCCTTTCCTCCAGGCTTCCCAGTGCCTGTTGAAAGCGCAGCCATGGGGAGCTGGGAGGGCACTGCCCACAGCATCTCGTGTCCTGCCAAGGTGTGGGATGAGGCTGTCAGGGTGTCCCTGGGGGCGTGGGATTTGGCATCCCTATGGCTGAGAGCTGCTTCTTTGTCTGCCCATGACCTTGCGTGGCGGCAGGCGGCCAGAGCGTGGCCTTGGTGTGGAGAGCACACGGCTCCTCTTCCTTCCTTCGGCCTCGGCTAATAAAAGGCACTATCCCTGCGAGACAGTGAGGTCTCTGTGGAACCCGGCCCTGGTGCACAGCCGTGCTCCCTGCAGGGCTCCAGGGCTGCCGGCTCAGCACCCAGCCTGGCCAGCCCAAAGGATCTCAGGCAGCACCGACCAGCACAGGGTGAGTGGGGCATGGCAGTGCCCACGGTGCCAGCACTGGGGGTGAACGGGATCCGTCTGGCATAGGTGCCGGAGGAGTGCAGCGCAGGGCTCCCAGTACTGCTGCTGGAGATGCGCCCTGGAGAGGCACAGACGGGCCCGTGCAGTGCAGGGCGAGTCCCAGCCAGGCTGCCTGTGTCAGCAGCCCCACGTGCTGCACAACCAGGCACGGCCGCCCTGTGGGAATGCTGTGCCGTCTCCCGGCCAGCCTAGGCACAGGACACTGCTGTGTCACACGTGGGCCACCGCCAGCGTGTACCTGTCTCTGCCTCACCTTGGCTAAAGCTCCGTGCGGGCAGGTCCCTCCCCTCGCCTGGCACGGCTGCCGGAGGAGGAGACAGGCACCGGCCGCCCTCCTCCAGGAACAGCAGCTGAGCCCAGCCCGAGCCCAGTGGGCCCTCGACTCCGCAGCCCACCCAGGCCACCAGCCACCTGCCCAGCACCCCAGGCTCCCACAGGCACAGGTAGGAGCCGGTGTTCCAGAGGGGAGACCCTCGGCACGGCACAGCTCTGGGGCATGGCACAGCCCTTGGCACACAGCACAGCCCCATAGCACAGGCTGGGTGCCGGCAACTGGCGTGAGGCGGCACACAAGGAAGGGACTGCCGGGTCCCTTGGCAGAGACAGGGTGGGTACCCCCACGCCTGCCATGCACTTCCCGGGGCTGACGTGTGCCGGACTTTGCCCAGGGAGCTGTGGCAGTGGGGAGGGACGGGTACCTCGGGAGGGACGTTCCCATGCGGCAGCATCATGGCTATGCCCGGGTGAGCTCCTGCTGGGGCAGATGCCCGGGACAGCTCCGCCCTGCAGTGTAGCTGTGCAGGTGCCTTCGCCATGGGACATCCCCAGGTG
>VZRZ01005624.1:163758-177211 GCA_013398175.1 Climacteris rufus
GCCGCCGCGGGCGGGCGGGCGGCGGGGGCCTCCAGGCAGAAGGAATCGGCAGTGACATTCCCGTAGCCTGGAGACCGCCGTCCCTTTCAGCGGGCAGCCCATTTGAATAAGAATCGTGCACGGGGAAGGGGGGCCACCAGCCGCCATCCCATCGCTGCCCTTGCCCCGGCTCATTTCTGCGCGCCCAGCCCAGGGGCAGCGGGTCCCACGCCGCCCTCGCCCCTGGCCTTGGTCCCGCCGGACGCCACAGGACGCCAGGTACCGGGGATTCGCGGGGCTCGGGGACCCTCGTGCCAGCACGTGGCTCTGCACCTTGCCCACCGCCCTGGCATGGCTTCGAGCGGGGCGGGTGCCAGAATGGAGTCGCGGCTTCCCCCCGCCACCCCGAGCGCCCCTGCCCTGGGCTGGCTCCGTGCAGGGACAGGAGAGATGTGTTTGGGCAGAGCCGGGACCAGGCTTTGATCCAGCGCTTGTGAGGCTGGGAGCGGGAAGTACCGGGAGAGAAGGAAACACAAAAGGCAGCTCCAACCTAAATTTAACAGCGGGACCCCGGCCAGAGTCAGGGACGCCCTCGCCCAGCCGGCTCCGGCTCTCCTGGCTCCGCTCCCAGGCTGGCCCTGGCCCGGTGCTGGTACCCCCCAGGGACACTAGTGACACTCAGAAGGATAGATCCATTCTGAGCCAGGCAGGATGGGGTATGACACAGTTCCTGCCAGGTCTGGGGGTGCATAGCATGGCTGTGTGCCTGTATGTGTATGTGACAGTCCCCCAGGGCTATTCAGGCCTGGAGGGATGTCATCCTGGAGGACTTTGAGACCCAACTGCCCCACCTGACCCTGATTCCCAGTGTTGTCCCCGGGAAGTACAATCATGCCAGTGTGGGGGGGTGTACCCTGGACTGCACGGTCGTGCTAGAGCCAGGAGAGGACAGGCGCCAGCTGCCCTGCACTCCATGCCATACCCTGCACCCTGCGCAGTGCCATCTCTATGTCCCACCAGGCAGATCCTGTGGCTGCCCATGGACCTCCTGGCACTTGCTCTCCTCCTGGGTAAGCACTGGCCTGGGGCCCACCCTGTGTACCCACGGTATTGGGAGCTGTGGTGGTTCAGGGACCCCAGCCTGAGTGGAGGGTGCTGGGCAGTGGAGGAGGAGGAGGCAATGGCGATGCTCCCTGGCCTGCAGCGGCCGTGGCCTGACCGCCACAAAACCCAGCGGGGAATCCGGGCTGCACTAAGCCCTGTCAGGATTAGCAAGCACCTGACCCAGCTCCTGACTCCCCCCAGCACTGCTCGACACCCTGGGGCTGCCTGTGCCTCCAGGGGCACGGGCAGCCCAGCCCCCCACTCACCCCACTCCCTGCCCCTGGTCACGAGGCCGCGGCGCTGCTGCCAGCACCTTTCCGGATCATGGAGCTTCGTGCTGCATCAGTGGGTTGGGATGCAGGGATGGGACGGGATGGGACGGCTGGGGGTGGGGTGGGTGCATGGGGAAGCAGAGGCCCTGTCACAGCCCCCAGCCCATGCCCTCACGCTCTCTGCAGCGGGGGGACTGGTGGCAGGGGGCTGGCAGGAGCCTGATCTGAGCCATGGCTGCGCCCGCGGCAGCTGCTACCCGGCCACTGCGAACCTGCTGGTGGGGCGAGACACCCGCCTGAGTGCCACCTCCACCTGTGGGCTGCATGGGCCCCAGGAGTACTGCATCGTCAGCCACCTCCAGGTGAGCCCACCTAGCCCCAGCACAGCCCTGACACAGACCCACAGAGCCAGTTGCAGCCTCCAGTCACCCATCCCTGATGGTGCTGCTCCCCATCCTGGCACAGGACTCGGAGAAATGCTTCACCTGCGACTCACGGGACCCGTCCCTGCCTGAGAGCCACCGCATTGAGAACGTCATCTACCTGAGCAGCCCCCATGACCAGCGGACCTGGTGGCAGTCGGAGAATGGTGAAGTTGGGGTGGCAGTGGGGTTGCCCCATGTGCATATGCTTTGGGGCTTCATGGCCATGGGCATCTTCCCCAACCTCAGCCATCACCTCTCTGTCCCTCAGGTGTGGAGCATGTCAGCATCCGCCTGGACCTGGAGGGTGAGTTCCACTTCACTCACCTCATCATGAAGTTTAAGGTGGGTCCTGGCACACGGATGCTTGGGATGGGATGGAATGGGATGGGATGGGACAGAATGCATCTGGGAGGGCTGTGGGTCTGGCCCCATCCCACCTGGGTATTCTGCAGACCTTCCGCCCTGCCGCCATGCTGGTGGAGCGCTCAGCTGACTTCGGGCGCACCTGGAAGGTTTACCGCTACTTCGCCTACAACTGCTCCAAGCTCTTCCCTGGCATTCCCATCCAGCCCTCGGGGCTTGTGGATGAAGTGTTGTGTGACCAGCGCTACTCCGAGATTGAGCCGTCCAGCCATGGGGAGGTGCGTGGGAGTAGGGTGGTGCAGAGCAGGACCAGGGGTCTGGGTGGTATGGGATCACCCATCCCTTCCTCCTCACAGGTCATCTTCAAGGTGCTGGACCCCTCCATCCCAGTGGCAGATCCCTACAGCCCGGACATCCAGGGTGTGTTGCTG
Organism: Climacteris rufus; assembly: GCA_013398175.1. Classification (NCBI taxonomy): domain Eukaryota; kingdom Metazoa; phylum Chordata; class Aves; order Passeriformes; family Climacteridae; genus Climacteris; species Climacteris rufus. The sequence goes on from VZRZ01005624.1 coordinate 166,333, forward strand.
GGGGTCTCAGGGACATGGGGATGGCCAGTGTCAGGGCAGATACTGACAGTGACACCTCCCCAGACCTGCTGCGTGTCACCAACCTGCGTGTGAACCTCACCAAGCTGCACACGCTGGGGGACAACCTGCTGGACTCACGGAGGGAGGTGCTTCAAAAGTACTACTACGCCGTGGATGAGCTGGTGCTGCGTGGGAGCTGCTTCTGCCACGGCCACGCTGCCCATTGTGCCCCAGCACCAGGCGCCCCAATGCCCTCCGTCCCTGGCATGGTGAGGCACATGTTCCCACCTACACAGCACAGTGACCTGTGGGACCTGGCAGCCACACTGAGCTGGGTGCTCCTCCCAGATCCACGGGCGCTGTGTCTGTGAGCACCATACGCAGGGGCTGAACTGTGAACGCTGCGAGGACTTCTACCAAGACCTGCCCTGGCGCCCGGCCGAGGGCTCCAGCACCAACGCCTGTCGCCGTGAGTGCCCATGCTGGCACCAGCTCCTGGCACAGCCATCCCAGTGCCAGGGCTGTCAGGCTGTGCTGTGCCAGGGGTTTTGGGATGCTGCACAGTGGGATGTGGTTGGGTGAAGGCTGGTATCCTGCAGACTGGCTGGATATGGGGTGCTGCATGCTGTAGTTTGGTGAGGTTTGGGGTTGTGGTGCTGCATGTCAGAGTAAGGGGTGTCCAGGCAAGGGAGGTTTGGCACTGGGAGTGCTGCCTGCCAGGTGTGAGCTGGGGTGCCACATGCCATGCCGTGGTGCTGTCCCTGCAGGCTGTGACTGCAATGAGCACTCGCAGCGGTGTCACTTCGACATGTCTGTGTTCCTGGCCACGGGGAACACCAGTGGGGCCGTGTGTGATGGCTGCCAGCACAACACCATGGGCCGCCACTGCCACCTCTGCAAGCCCTTCTACTACCGGCACCCTCGCTCTGATATCCGTGCCCCCACTGCCTGTGCCCGTGAGTGTCCTGGCACCCCAGCCCCATGGCTTGTCCCAGCTCTCTGGCTCCCGCTGCCATCAGCCCCAGCCCCACAGCTCCTGATGCTGGCAGCCAGAGCTCCTCACAGTCCCTCTCTCTTGGCAGCGTGTGACTGTGACCCAGCAGGCTCGCTGGATGGAGGTGCCTGTGATGGGCACACGGACGTGGCGCTGGGCATGATCGCGGGGCAGTGCCGCTGCAAGGAGAACGTGGTCGGTCCCCGCTGTGACCGCTGCCGGCACGGTGCCTATGGCCTCAGCCACGGCGACCCGCAGGGCTGCCAGCGTGAGCTGGGACCCGGGGACGGCATGAGAGGAGGGATGGGGGAATGATGGAGGGGTAGGGATGAAGGGATGAAGATGGGGGGATGGGGGATGAAGGGGTGGTGATGGAGGAATGGGGATGGGATGGCTGAGGATGGGGGTTGAGGTAGGGTGATGGAGGGATGAGGACAGAAGGATCTGGAATAGAGGGATGGAGATGGAGTGATGTGTGATGGAGGGATGGGGATGAGAGGGATGAGGATGGATGGACACGGGAAGGAGGGTCATGAAGCCTGTGGGCTGTGGTGCCACTGACACCCCCTCACAAGTGCATGTGCGGGGTGCAGCGTGCAGGTGTGACCCACGGGGCACAGTGGCAGGCAGCTCCCCGTGTGACCCCATCAGTGGGGACTGCTACTGCAAACGCTTCGTGGCCGGGCGCTCCTGCAGCCAGTGTGTGGTGAGTGCCCCAGCCTGCCCCACACCATACACTGTGGCCCTGACTTTCCCCAGCCCCATGGCAACCCCCAGGGCTGGGTTGGCCCCACACCTGCCCTATGTGTCCCCTCCTCACTGCAGCCCGAGTTCTGGGGTCTGAGCTACGACTTGGGGGGCTGCCGGCCCTGCGCCTGTGACTTCGGGGGAGCCTACAGCAACCGGTGGGGCCCCGGAGGGATGGGATGGGGGTGGGAGAAGGGACAGGGCTGGGAGGAGGGACAGATGTGGTCAGGGCTGGGGAGATAGGGGGACTGGGATGGAGGGAGGAAGAGAGGGATTTCCATCCCTGGAGATGGAGGGATGGGGACAGAGATGGAAGCAGAGATGGATGAAGACACAGCCAGACAGGAGGACAGATGAAGGACAGATGGTCACCCCCAGGTGCTCCATGGAGGATGGGGCTTGTCCCTGCCGTCCCCACATCATGGGGCGACAGTGTGATCAGGTACAACCCGGCTTCTTCTGCGCCCCGCTCGACTACTACACTTATGAGGCTGAGCAGGCCACTGGCCATGGCCACAGCCACCCCCAGCTCCCGGTGAGTCTCCTTGGGGGTCCCTGTGCTTGTGCATGGCTGTCATTGTGCACCATGCTCCATGCATGGCTGTCACTGTGCTCCATGCATGGCTATCACCCTGTCCTGCATGTGGCTGTCTCCATGCCCTGTGCATGGCTGTCACCATGCCCTGTGCATGGCTGTACTTGTGCACGGCTGTCCCTGTGCATGGCCACTGTCCCCTGACCCCGTCCCTGCAGGGCGCCATCCGGGCGGAGGTGCCCCAGGACTGCCTGGAGTATGACACTGGGGGGCCGGGGGGGCGGAAGGGACGCTCACGGCATCAGCGCAGATCCCCCCATGCCCCCCAGCCCCGTGTCCCCTCACGCCGCAGCCGCCAGCAGCCCCCCAAGGTGAGCCCTGGGACGGTGGGATAGGGCACAGCGAGGCACTGCAGGGCAGGCGTGGCCAGGGGGCAGAGCCAGGGCCAAGCTGTGCCGGTGCCCTGCCCAGCCGGACGTGGAGGAGGTGGTGCGGGACAGTGCCGGGCGCATGGTGACGTGGACAGGCTCGGGTTTCGCCCGGGTGCGGGACGGGGCTGGCCTGACCTTCCGTGTGGACAACGTGCCCTACCCCATGGACTACGAGCTGCTGCTGCGCTACGAGCCTGAGGTGAGCATGGCCATGGCCACGGCCACGACAGTTATGGCACAGCACAGCCCTGACACTGCCTTGCCTGTCACCACAGTCAGCCGAGGACTGGGAGGCCGTGGTCAGTGTCAGCTCCCGGGTGCTGCCCACCAGCCCTCGCTGCGGGAACCTGCTGCCCTCCGAGCAGATGTACCGCGAGAGTCTGCCCCACAGCCAGAGGTGCAATGGGATGGCCTGGGGTGGGATGGGGATGGGGACAAGGAAGGTGGCTGGGTCCTGCTGCTGTCCCTTTGTTGTCCCCATGGCCCTGCTGTGCTCATGCCCCAACACTTGACTCTGTACAGGTACGTGCTGCTGTCCCGGCCCTTCTGCTTCGAGCCCAGCACCCCTTACGAGGTGACCATGCGGCTTCAGCGGGCTGGTGTCACCCAGCGCCATCCCAGCGCCTTCATCCTCATCGACTCGGTAGGGGAGCCCTCTGCCCTCTGTGCCTGTGGTTTGGCAGGGGTGGGATGATGGACAGGGATGGGGAACCACAGGCTGGGGTGGGCAGTGACTCCCTGCTGGGGGTGTACATGGGGTGGGGATGAGGATGAGACAGGATGAGATAGAATGGGATAGAAGGGGAGGGGAATGGTATGGGGTGGGAAGGCGGAAGGACATGTAGACGTTGATGGGGAAGGGCATACCGATGAGACTGGGAACTCTGATAGAGCTGGGATTGGCATAGGGATGTCAGTATGGAAGGGGATAAGGAAGCCTCTGGGGGTGGCAATTTATATGGGAATAGCAGTGGGGTTGGGGATGTAAATGGATCTGGGGCTGTTGACCTCAGCAGGATTGGATCTGTCCTGGAGCAGATGGATCCAGCCTGGTGGCAGGGGCTAGGTCCTGCGGTGGGGCCTGGTTTTGCCCTCAGCCCCATCTCCTCTCCCTTTCCCACAGCTGGTGCTCCTGCCGCGGGTGTCGGAGTTGCCGGGCTTCCATGGGGCGGAGGCAGCAGCGCGCCAGGAGGAGCTGGAGCGGTACCACTGCCTGGAGGTGTTTCGCATGGCCCCGCCCCATCCCCTGGCCCAGGCCTGCGCCCGCCTGGTCTGCAGCGTCTCAGCGCTGATGCACGGCGGGGCACTGCGTGAGTGGGGACCGGGCAGGGACGGGACCGGGGAGCGGGCAGGGCTGGAGCCGTGCCTGGAGCAGTGGGTCGGGATGCAGCTGTGCCCATGGCAGGGTGGGCAGGAGAGCAGTGACAGGAGTGGGCAGGTGGGGGCAGGTGTGAACAGGACAGCCCCGGCCCCACACCGGCCCTGCTCCCGCAGCCTGCCAGTGCGACCCGCAGGGCTCCCGCAGCAGCGAGTGCCAGGTACAGGGCGGGCAGTGCGAGTGCAAGCCCCACGTCATCGGCCGGCGCTGCGACCGCTGCGCCCCAGGCAGCTACGGCTTCGGGCCTCTGGGATGCAGCCGTGAGTAGTGGGATCTGCATGCCCCAGGAATCACTGTCCCTCCTGTCTGTCTGTCTGCCCAACCATTAGCACCCTGTTCACTGCCCTGTTCAGTTGTCTGTCTGTCCATCTGTCTGTGTATGTGTCCATCTCTGCCTGGCTGTCCTGCAGCCCATGGGTGAGTCCTAGCTGCCCATCCATCCATCCATCCATCCAAGCCCTATATGACCACTGTCCTGCCTTGCTCTTGCTTGTCTGTCTGTCTACCCATGTTCTTATGGACCTGTGTGTCCACATGAGCCCTTCTGTGCCACAGCCTGTGGGGTAGGCATGTTCTGGGTGCTGGTCCCCTGCCTGTCTGTCTGTCTGTCCATCTCTGTGTCCCTGCATCTCTGTGCCTGACCCGAGTTGTGCTGCCCTGCAGCCTGCGCCTGCTCCCCGGAGGGCTCCATGTCCCAGCTGTGTGACGTGGTGAGCGGGCAGTGCCGGTGCCGGCCTGGCGCCGTGGGCCGGCAGTGTGACCAGTGCCAGCCTGGCCACTGGGGCTTCCCTGCCTGCCGGCCCTGCCAGTGTAACGGGCACGCCGAGGAGTGCGACCCCCGCACAGGCACCTGCCTGCGCTGCCGAGACCACACGGACGGACGGCACTGCGAGAGGTGAGCCAGGTCCAAGAGGAGGGGACAGCATGGCATGGCGTGGGATGGGATAGATACAGTGGGATGGGATGGGATGGGATGGGATGGGATGGGATGGGATGGGATAGGATAGGATAGGATAGGATAGGATAGGATAGGATAGGATAGGATAGGATAGGATAGGATAGGATAGGATAGGGTGAGATATGATATGTTGGAATGGTGGGGTGGGACAGGATGGCATGGATATGATGGAATGGAGTAGAATAGGATGGGATGGCATGGTGTGGGATAAGATACATGTAATTGGATGGAATAGGATGGTATGAGATAGCAGGGATGGGATGTGATGGGATGGGATGGGATGCGATGGGATGCAACGGGATGAGATGCAATGGAATGAGATGCAATGGGATGCAGGGGATGGTGGGATGATATATGATGGATGGGATGGACTCACTGGGTTCCCCCTCATCCTTTCAGGTGCCAGGACGGTTACTATGGGAACCCCGTGCTGGGCTCAGGACAGCAGTGCCGGCCCTGCCCCTGCCCCGGCTACCCTGGCACACGGCACTACCATGGGAGCGCCTGCCACGCCGATGAGGAGACCCACCACATCGTCTGCCTCTGCGCCCCTGGATACGCGGGTGAGGGGCAGAGTGGGCACCATGCAGCAGGGACCCTCCAGCATGGGGGCTGTGGGACCCCGGCACCTACAGCCTCCCATCTCCGCAGGGCCCCGCTGCGACCGCTGCTCCCCCGGCTACTTTGGGGCTCCAGAGGTGGAGGGAGGGGTGTGCCGGCCCTGCCAGTGCAACAACAACATCGATGCCAGCGACCCGGAGGGCTGTGACCCCCGCACGGGGCAGTGCCTGCGCTGCCTGTACCACACTGCCGGGCCCCACTGCGCCCAGTGCCAGCCCGGCTACTACGGCAATGCTCTGCAGCGCAGCTGCCGGCGTGAGCGGGGCAGGGGGCTCTGCGTGGGTTTGGGATGGGGGTTTGGGGTGGTGCAAGTGCTCAAGGTAGGAATGAGGCGTGGGGCTGTGGTTGCGTGTGGGATGATGGGGGTTGGGTTAGGCAGAATTTTGAGGTATTGAGGGGTTTGGGGCTGGAGTCAGGTGGTTTGGGGCCAGGTGAGGTTTGGGGCTGTTAGAAGGGGTATGGGCCTATGCCTGAGTTGGGGCTGGGCAGGGCACGGGGATTGGGGTTGGTGGGGGTGTTGGGATCAGGGGTGTTGGGGCTGGCTGTGCATCTGTTTAGGACCAGGCAGATTTGGGGCACTGGAGCCAGGAGGGCACTGCCTGGGCAGGGGCATGGGCTGAGCCCCATGTGGCTGCCCAACCTCCTGCAGGTTGTGGCTGTGACCCACGGGGCACACTGGCCTCCCACTGCATCAATGGCACCTGCACCTGTGACCGTGGCACGGGAGCCTGCGCCTGCCGGCCCAACGTTGTGGGCAAGAGCTGTGATCGCTGTGCACCCCACTTCTGGAACCTGGGGGGGCCGAGGGGCTGTGAGCCCTGTGGCTGCCACCCCACACATGCCCTGCACCCTGCCTGTGACACGGTGAGTCCCCTGGCACTCTGATACAGCTGCACTGTCCCCCTGGAGCCCAGTGAGCTGCATAGTGAGCATGGCACTGTTGCTGCAGGTGACAGGGCAGTGCCAGTGCCGGCCCGGCTTTGGGGGTCGTGTCTGTTCCCAGTGCCAGGAGCACCACTGGGGAGACCCCGAGCAGGAGTGCCGAGGTGGGGCACATCTCAGGGTCTGGGGGTGCGGGGGCTCTGGTGATGTGGGGTGTGAGGGGACTCTAGGTGCATGGTGAGACTCTAGGGATGTGGGGGGCTCTGGGGACATGGTGGGAGACTCTGAACATGGGACACTGAGGAAACTGGGACACTTGGGGCACAAGGGACTCAGGAGATCTTGGTAACATGGTGGGACCCTGGGGGTATGGAGGACCTTGGGGACACAGGGGGATGCTGGGGACATGGTGGGATCCTGAGGACATGGTGCATCTCTGGGGTCATGGAGGACTCGGGACCCAGAGTACTTGATGGAACTGCGGGGACATAAAAGATGCTGGGGATGGGTTGGATTCTGGAGACACAAAGGCATATGATGGGATGCTAGGGACATGGTGGCAGTCTGGGGGCATGGGTGTCCATGGGGAGGCTGGGACACACTGCTGACTGTCTCTGCAGCCTGTGAGTGCGAGCCACTGGGTGCTGAGAGCCCACAGTGCGAGCAGGACAACGGGCAGTGCCGGTGCCGGCTGGGATTCGGGGGGCTGCGCTGTGACCGCTGCCAGCGAGGCTACCAGGAGCCCTTTCCCCACTGCTCGCCCTGCCACCCTTGCTTTGGGCGCTGGGACCCAACTGTGGGCAGCCTGCAGGATGGGCTGCGGCGCCTTGGGGTGCAGGTGCAGGCACTGAGGGAGGGAGGGTCCATGCTCCCACTCAGCCCCCGTCGCCTGCGGGAGCTGGAGGGGGCTCTGGGGCATGTGGAACGACTGCTAGGTGAGAGTGGCAGCCCCGGTGGCCCCTTTCTTGATGGACTTCCCAGGCAGCTGGATGGCACCAGGCAAGTGTGTGTGTTGGGAAGGGGTGGAAGGACCTCCCTCTTGTCCCCCAAAAAAGCTTGAGACCTCCCTCCCTACTCAAAGGATGGAGCTGGACAACTTCTGGAGGCACCTCCAAGAGCTGGAGCAACATCTAGACCAGCTGGTGCAGGCAGATGTGCAGCACCAGAACCGGCTCACCAGGCTGAGCCGCGAGCTGGGAGGACTCAACCGAACCACCTCCCACCTTCAAATCCTCCTCGGCACTGTAGCGGCAGCCGGATTCAGTGGTAAGAGCATCTGGCAAGGCTTGGGTGGTCTGGTGGAAACCATCCTGGCCAAACCCTGACACCAGCACCTGCAGAGTCTTACCGCAGCATCCTGGCGTCAGCGGAGGCCTCGCGGCAGGCAGAGGTGGTGGCCAATGGCACAGCTGGCCAGCTGAGCAGGGCACAGATGACGCGGCGGGCGGCCGAGCGGGCGCTGCGGCAGCGGGGTGATACTTTCCGCCGTGGCACAGCCGCAGCACGGAAGTCCTTGCGGGAGACACAGAAACGGGTGATGGGGCTCAACATTGCCAGGATCAATGAGAAGGTGAGTGCAGGACTGGCAGAGGTGGCACAGGGGTCTTCCCAAGTAGTGTTGAACTGCCATCTCCACCACTGGCATCATCACAGATTTGTGGGGCGCCCGGAGACCGGAGCTGCGAGCACGCGCCTTGTGGAGGAGCCTTGTGCCGGGACAGTGCGGGGACGCGGCGTTGCGGTGGCACGGGGTGTGCAGGGGCACTGCCTGTCTCAGCTCAAGCCCTGAGCAGTGCCCGTAATGCCTCAGAGCAGCTGGATGTAGCATTAGGGCAGCTGGGTGTTGTGACACAGAAGGTAGGGGTGGTGGCTCCATGGCACTTTCTGGGGTCCCCTTGTGTCTCCTTTGCATGGCCTGCTTGTGCCCTTTCCATGCCCCCAAGCATGTTGGTCCTGTATGTCTCCCTTATGCCCCTTCAGAGATGCCTCTTGTGCCACCTCTGTGCCCCCTTGGGCCACTGCTATCTCCTCTGTCCCTTTGCACCCCCCCCTTGCATGCTTCCTTGCAGGTCCCCATCTTGTCCCCTCATACCCTCTGCTCACCCTAAATGCCCCCTCCCCGGGGCTGCCCTGTGCCCCCTGCTCAGCCATGTGCCCCCCAGATGCAGGAGGTGCAGGAGCTGGCACAGGGGGCACGGAGCTGGGCAGAAGAGGCGCTGGGGCGCTCCCAGGCCGCCCGCAGCCGTGCAGAAAAGGCAACGGCCCAGCTGCGGGACTTCATCCGCCGAATCAAGGCCTTCCTGGCAGGTAGTGCCAGCACCGGGTGGGCACGTGGGCATGGCAGGACTCAGCGTGCCCACCCTGAGCCCACCATGCTCCCCTGTCCCTGCAGAGGAGGGAGCTGACCCAGGCAGCATCGAGCTGGTGGCCCGACAGGTGCTGAACATCTCCCTGCCGAGCAGCCCTGGACAGATCCAGGAGCTGCTGTGGGAGATGCAGGAGAGCATTGGCCAGCTGGAGGGGGTGGACGTGGTTCTCAACAGCACAGCAAAGGGGCTGGCTGAGGCACGGGAGCTGCTGGCACAGGGACAGGAGGCCAGGCAAGTGGTGGGGGCCATACTGCGGCAGGCAGGTGATGGGGGCAATCCCGTGGAAGTGGCAGGGGCTAGAGCTGCCCGTGCTGCCGCAGGGAGCGAGCGGAAGGCGTAAGGGATGAGCTGGTGGGGACACAGCAGGCACTGGAGGTGGCGCGGACGCAGGCGACGGCAGCAGGGAGCACCCTGCGGAGTGCCAGGGACGCCATCCGAGTGGCAGAGAACAGAGCCAAGGAGGTGAGGAGTATGGGCTGGGGGAGTGGAGATGGTGCCACTACAATGGATGGGAGTGGGAATCGTGTTCTGGGCAGGATGAGGGCAACAGGGTTGGTGCTGTGGGGACACTGGGAGTAATGGGATCAGTGCAGTACAGAGTACGACTAATGCATTGGGCACATCACGGGTAGGGAGGCTGGAGCTGGAAATGTGGATGGCACGGGGCAGGGCAGTGGGGCTGGCACCACAGGCACGGTGGTTGCCATGCCTGCTGCAGCTGGTGCCCGTGCCTGCCAGGCGGAGCGCAGGCTGCAGGTGCTGGACAGGAAGGAGTCACAGGCGCAGAGGCGGCTTCAGGAGCTGGCACAGAGCGTCACCGCTCTGCAGAAGCGTGGCCGGGATGCTCGCCACATGGCCCAGCAAGCCAAGGATGGGGCACAGCGTGCCACCACCACCTCAGGGACACTCAGCCAGGTCAGCACCATCCTTGCTTGGGTGTGCGTGGCACCAAGCAGGTACCAGGTGCTGGGGGTGCTCAGCCTCACCACGCCCTTGTGCCAGCAGGACCTGGCGCAGGTGACACAGCGTTATGTGATGCTGAAGAACCGGGTGGGTATGCTGGACAGGGTGTCTGGTGGGGCCCTGCAGCGTGTGTCGCAGCTGACAGCAGAGGCTCAAGACCTCCTGGATAAGGCCAGCAACAGCAAGAGAAAGCTGGAAGGTGAGGAGGGTCCATTCCCTGCCACCTTCCCGTATGTCTCCCTGTGTCCCTCTGGGCCCCCCCCACCGGGTGCCCCCAGGGTGATACGGGACATGGAGGCTGCACCGTGACCATGTTCCCTGTCCCGCAGACCTGGAACAGCGCTTTGGAGCGAATGAGCGGGCGATGGCGGCAAAGGCGACACGACTGCAGGCTTTGGAGCAGCAGGTCACGGGGCTGCTGCAGGAGATCCGGGAGAGGGCCAACGCTTACGCCACCTGCTAGGGACCACCGGCGGGGCCAGGGGTCGGTCCTGCTCCGCAGCTCCGCCGGTCCCCGAGCCCGGGAGTCCCGTCCACTCTGCAGGCGCCTTTAGCGCGGGCGCGCCTGCAAATAAAGCCCTGAACTGTGTGTGCCTGTGTCCGATGCCTCCTGCTTGCCCCTGCCTGCTCCTGCCTCCTCCCGCCTGTCCCGGCCGCCCCGCTCCCCCGCTCCGGCCGGGATCCGCCCCGCGCTTTCCGCGCAGCCCCGAGTGCTGCGCCTGCCGCCCAGTTCGGAGGGGCCAGGAGGGATCGGGACGGGGACGGGGACGGGACTGGGAACGGGAACGAGAACGGGAACGGGTAGGTCGGGACGGGACGGGACGCGACCGGCGGGCACCTGCCGAGCGCCCCCTTTGCGCCCCCTTTCCGTCCCGTCGCGCCCCGTCGCGTCCCGCGATGCAGAGCCCGGCGAAGCGAAGCCCCGCCGCCCTCCTGCTGCTGCCGCTGCTGGCCGGTGAGTCCGCCCCCCCCGCCGCAGCGGGGCCGGTGGGCGCCGGGTC
>VZRZ01005624.1:177248-187448 GCA_013398175.1 Climacteris rufus
CCCCCCACGCCCCGCAGCGCCCTCAGCCACCCGCCGTCCCGCAGGGTTAGGGGTGGCCTTGGCCCCCGATTCCCCCCAGGGCTGTGCCCGCGGCAGCTGCTACCCGGCCACCGGGGACTTGCTGGTGGGGCGAGCCGCCCGCCTGAGTGCCAGCTCTACCTGCGGTCTGCGCCGGCCCCAGCCCTACTGCATCGTCAGCCACCTCCAGGTGAGTGGGACTGGGGGGACCGGACGAGGATGAAGGGCACGGGAGAGCTTTGGGAACACACACCATTGAGCCTCCTAACTTTCAGGAGGAGAAAAAGTGCTTCATCTGTGACTCGCGACGGCCCTACGATGCCCGCACTAACACCAACAGCCACCGCATCGAGAACGTGGTCACCAGCTTTGCCCCCCGCCCCAAGAAAGCTTGGTGGCAGTCGGAGAACGGTGAGCAGTGGGTGGGGGTGGTGGGGCATCCTGTCCCGTCCCGGGGGGCTCTCCTTCCCTTCCTCCCACACTGAGGAAGTGTGACTCAGCCGGCGGCCGCGGCCGCACCCCTGGACCACTGCCGGGTGGCTGGGACGAGCCCCCGGGACCTGCGTGTGGGTGCTTCCACTTATCACACTTGTCATCCCTAGGTGTGGAGCACGTCAGCATCCAGCTGGACCTGGAGGCCGAGTTCCACTTCACCCACCTCATCATGACCTTCAAGGTGGGTCCCAGCATGTGGGTACCCGGGCTGGGACAGGACAGGATGGGACAGGCCCATGGGGTCTGTGGCCTCTGTCCCACCTGGGTGTCTCGCAGACCTTCCGCCCCGCGGCCATGCTGGTGGAGCGCTCGGCCGACTTTGGGCGCAGCTGGAAGGTTTACCGCTACTTCGCCTACGACTGCGCCACCTCTTTCCCCCACGTCCCCCACGGGTCTCCGCGCCGCATTGATGACGTTGTCTGCGAGTCCCGCTACTCTGACATCGAGCCCTCCACTGAGGGGGAGGTGAGGCCCCGGTAGTGTCCCAGGAGGGGCAGGGGAGCCCCTGCTGTGTCCTCATCATCTTGCTGTCCCTTCCAGGTCATCTACCGGGTGCTGGACCCTGCCATCCCCATCCGGGACCCCTACAGCCCTGCCATCCAAAGTGAGTCGCCAGCCCTCTGGGCTCCTGCTTGGCTGCTCTATTTTGGGCGCAGCTATTTTGGCTGCTCTCTCCCTTCTCTGAGCCCTACAGCGGGGTCAGGGCCTGATCCAGCCTGCAGGGGCTTGGGCCCCTCCTGCTCCCTGCCCTGTGAGAGCAGCTAAAGGTCAGGCTGCGTTGGGTTAAATGGAAGGGGACGGCTGTGCCACGGCTGAGCCCAGCACCAGTTGCAGTGCACGATGGGGAGCTGGGCTGGGTGCAGAACACAGTGGGTTAATCACCCAGGGCTAAATTTAGACTGGGAGCAGGACCGGAGGAATCTGCAGGGCAGGGCTGCTGGGAAGCTGCAGTTCTGAGGAAGCCATCCTGTCCCACCAGGCACAACCATCTCCTGGGCACAATCCCCAGTGGTGAGTGCCCCAAGAAGTGTTAAGGGGCTGTGCCAAGGGCATTGTTCTGCACTGGTGGGGTCCCGGCCTGCCTCTGTTGTGGAGGTGCAGAGCCCAGCCCACACACAACCAGACTGTACACAGCCACGTGCGTGGGAGCTGAACCCCCACAGCTACATACAGCCCAGCCTGGCCATGTGCAACCACCTGCCTGTGAGCCAAACCATGCACAGCCCTGGGCCAATATTCTGTGCTGTAGAAAACCACAACAGCGCAGCCTGATAGCGTGCAGCCCTGCACGGACACACCATGCCATGCACAGCCCATCCCAGTCATGTCCAACAGAGCCAAGCCATGCCCAGCTCCTCTGAACCACGCACAGCCCCCGGTGCCCAGCAGTGGTGAGCTGTGCATGGAAGGTGCCCGACCACCCCATCCCAACATGGGTCTCTCCCCACCCCAGACCTGCTGCGCGTCACCAATCTACGTGTGAACTTCACCAAGCTGCACACACTGGGGGACAACCTGCTGGACTCGCGGCGGGAGATCCGGGAGAAGTACTACTATGCACTCTACGAGCTGGTGCTGCGTGGGAACTGCTTCTGCTACGGGCACGCTTCTGCGTGCGCCCCGCTCAGCGGGGCCCCTGCCACCACCGATGGCATGGTAGGGTGACCCAGTCCTGTGTGCCCTGCCAGATCTAGGTAGCTGTGCTGCCTAGTCCCGCAGCCCCTCACTGTGGCATCCTGGCAGGTGCACGGGCGCTGTGTCTGCAAGCACCACACGCAGGGGCTGAACTGTGAACGCTGCGAGGACTTCTACCAAGACCTGCCCTGGCGCCCGGCCGAGGGCTCCAGCACCAACGCCTGTCGCCGTGAGTACCTGTGCTGGCACCAGCTCCTGGCACAGCCATCCCAGTGCCAGGGCTGTCAGGCTGTGCTGTGCCAGGGGTTTTGGGATGCTGCACAGTGGGATGTGGTTGGGTGAAGGCTGGTATCCTGCAGACTGGCTGGATATGGGGTGCTGCATGCTGTAGTTTGGTGAGGTTTGGGGTTGTGGTGCTGCATGTCAGAGTAAGGGGTGTCCAGGCAAGGGAGGTTTGGCACTGGGAGTGCTGCCTGCCAGGTGTGGGCTGGGGTGCCACATGCCATGCCGTGGTGCTGTCCCTGCAGGCTGTGACTGCAATGAGCACTCGCGGCGGTGCCATTTTGACATGGCCGTGTTCCTGGCCACGGGGAACACCAGTGGGGCCGTGTGTGATGGCTGCCAGCACAACACCATGGGCCGCCGCTGCCACCTTTGCAAGCCCTTCTACTACAAGGACCCCACTAAGGACCTGCGGGACCCCGCGGTGTGCCGAGGTCAGTGCGGGACAGGGGGGTGCAAGGTGTGGGACAGGCTGTGCAGGGTGGTGCTGTGGTGGTCACAGTGCTGACCCTGCCTGTTCCCCCAGCCTGTGACTGCGACCCCGAGGGTTCTCTGGATGGTGGGCTGTGCGACGGTGCTGATGACCCAGCCAGGGGCCTGATTGCGGGGCAGTGCCGCTGCAAGGCACACGTGGCTGGTCCCCGCTGTGACCGCTGCAAACCCGGCTTCTTCGGCCTCAGCACCAACAACCCGCAAGGCTGCCAGCGTAGGTACCGGGGTGGCACCTACCGGGGTCAGGTGTGTGGTTTGGCATTGCTGGACACCGCTGCCTCTCTGCAGGGTGCCAGTGTGACCCCCGTGGCACAGTGGCCGATGGCAGCCGGTGTGACCCTGTCAGCGGGGAGTGTTTCTGCAAGCGGCTGGTGACCGGGCGCAGCTGCAACCAGTGCCTGGTGAGTGGGGCTGTGCCAGGGCCCATGCACAGTGCTCAGGACTGTGGCACCACAGCTGAGTGCTCTCTGACACCCTTTCCCTCTGCAGCCCGAGCACTGGGGGCTGAGCCATGACCTCCCAGGTTGCCGGCCCTGCAACTGCGACGTGGGAGGTGCCCACAACAACATGTGAGTCTTTGTGGGAATGCAGGGGGCAAGGGGCATCCCTGCTGGCATCAGGGCTGATGATGCTGCTGGGGTACCAGGTGTGCCATGGAGACGGGGCAGTGCCAGTGCCGCAGCCACGTGCTGGGACGACAGTGCGAACAGGTGGAGCCCGGTTTCTACCGCATCAACCTGGATCATTACACCTATGAGGCCGAGGATGCACGGCTGCATCAGGTAAGGAATGGTGGTGTCCCTGGAGAGGACATCAGGCACAGCAGGGCAGTGGGTGCCCCTTTGCAGGGTCCCCAAACCAGCAGGCAGTGGTCTGCCTCGCTACCCAGGGCAGAGCAGTGCCTGTTGGCCAAGGCAGTTTTCAGGGTCCCATCTCACAACCCCTGCTTGCACCAGGGCTCGGTGGTGGAGCGTGAGCCCCCCACAGACCATCCAGCTTCCTGGACAGGGACAGGCTTTGCCCGCATGTTGGAAGGCGGCTGGGTGGAGTTTCACGTGAGTGATGTGCCTTTCTCCACTGAGTATGACGTAGTCATCCGCTATGAGCCCCAGGTGAGCACCAGATGGTGAAGCTGGCAGTGGGATGTATGTCCAAACTGGAAGGTAGTGGTGGGGAGTGTCAGATGGTGAAGCTTTTTGACACTGCCTCTTCTCTTCTGGCAGCACCCAGATGGCTGGCAGGAGGTGAGGCTGAAGGTGCTGCGCCCCAGCCCTGTCTCTGCCAGCAGCCCTTGTGGAAACACCATCCCAGCTGATGACCAGCTCTCCACCAGCCTCCCCTCTGGTGCCAGGTAAGTGCCTCCGTGGGGTTGGGCTGTGCTGGAGCTCACTGGAGGCACATGTCTGCCCTTGCTCTGCTTTGTGCCCACCCAGGTACGTGGTGCTGTCCCAGCCCATCTGTCTGGAGCAGGGTGTCTCCTACACCCTCCGCCTGGAGCTTGGCTGTGCTGCTGCTCAGCAGGATCCCACTGCCAGCGTGCTCATCGATTCGGTGAGGGGCAGATGGGCTGTGGGATGGGGGACAGCAAACCTTCTTAGGATAGGATACAGCCATAGGGAACATGGGGAGAGAGGAGAATGACGTGCCACTGACTTTGCCCCACAGCTGGTGCTCCTGCCCCGTTACTCCTCACTGGAGATGTTCATTGCGGGTGACCCCAGCTCCATGGAGCGCCGAGAGACCTTTGAGCGGTACCGTTGTGCCCAGCCCTTCTACGCTGCGGGGCCCAAGCCCATGGCTGAGCCCTGCTCCAGCCTCCTGCACAGCCTCTCGGCCATCCTGCATGACGGGGCGCTGCGTGAGTACAGCCCCACACCCTGTCCTGCACCCTGTCCCACAGCAGCCAACACTGACCCCGCTCTCTGCCTGCAGCCTGCCTCTGTGATCCCCAGGGCTCACTCAGCGCCGAGTGCCAGCCCCAGGGTGGGCAGTGCCAGTGCAAACCCAATGTCATGGGCCGGCGCTGTCACCGCTGTGTCCCGGGAACCTTCGGCTTTGGGCCCGGCGGGTGCCGACGTGAGTGCCAGCGGGAGAGGAGCCTGGGCAGCCCAGGGCTGGGGGTGTGGGGAAGGGATGCTCTCTGCAGCTCGGAAGCAGACGCTGTGGGTGCTGTGCTTTCCAGCCTGCCAGTGCAGCCGCGAGGGTTCAGTGAGCACCGTCTGTGACAGCGCCACAGGGCAGTGCCCCTGCCGTGAGGGTGCCCATGGCCCACGCTGTGACCGCTGCCAGCCCGGCCACTGGGGCTTCCCCGTCTGCCGGCCCTGCCAGTGCAACGGGCACGCTGAGAACTGCGACCCCCGGACGGGCAGCTGCCTGCGCTGCCGCGACCACACGGACGGTGAGAGGTGCCAAAGGTAGGTGGGGCACGTGCCCAGACCAGGGCAGGGTGCTGCTGGCAGCCCTGGCTCCTGCTGACCTCCTGCCCACAGGTGCGCGGCCGGACACTTTGGGAACCCAGCGCTGGGCTCCGGGCAGCACTGCCGACCCTGCCCCTGTCCTGAGGGGCCCAGCACCCCCCGCCACTTCGCTGCCTCCTGCTACCAAGACAGTCGCTCCCGGCAGGTCGTCTGCCACTGCAGCCCTGGGTACACAGGTGGGTACCCACCACAGCACACTCAGTGCCCTCGGGGGTGCCCTGTCCCAGGCCACTGCCCAGCGCTTTGTGCCAGCAGGTCCCCGCTGTGACGAGTGTGCCCCTGGGTACTATGGGGACCCTCTGCAGCCTGGTGGGCGCTGCCTGCCCTGCCAATGCCACGATAACATTGATGTGACGGACCCAGAGGCGTGTGACCGGCACACAGGACAGTGCCTGCGCTGCCTCTACAACACGGCAGGGCCTCACTGTGCTGAGTGCCAGCCCGGCTACTATGGAGATGCCACACGACACAGCTGCAGGCGTGAGTACCCACTGCCATGCTGAGACAGACTTGCTTCCGTGGCCCAGCATGTCCCTGTGGACCACGTGCACCCGTGGCTGCCCTTGTTTGTGCACAGTGCTAAGGGGTCCCTGCAGCCCTGCCCTCAGACAGTGTTGTCTCCTCTGCCCAGGCCCAGCACTGCAGCCCAGTCTCTGACCTCATGACCTCATGCCCAACTTAGTTCATCCCATCTTTATCCTCATCCCATCCCCGCTGCCATCTGTCTGTTCCCATGCTGTCCTTAGTCCAGCTGTATCCTGACCATGTCCCTTGTCCATCCCATCCCCACCGGTGGTTCTCATGCTGCTCCCATTCCACCTCCATCCAGTCCCCATTCCATCCTGCCCCTACCCTCATCCATCATCATCCCTTTCCTGCCTCTGTCCCCACCAGCTCTTCCATCCCAATCTCATCCCCATCCCTCTCCTCATCTCCTCATCTCTGTCCCTGCTCAGTGCCTGTTGGTTCCAGGTTGCTCCTGCAACCCCCTGGGCACTGACGCCAGCACCTGTGGGCCCCAACAATGCCACTGCGACCGGCACAGTGGGCAGTGCCACTGCCTGCCTCACGTGGAGGGCCAGAGCTGCGACCGCTGCAGCCCCAACTTCTGGAACCTGGCCAGTGGGCAGGGCTGCCAGCCTTGTGCCTGCCACCCCCAGCACTCCCTGACACCCACCTGCAACCAGGTGAGATACAACAGGAATAGGGGATGGGGGAATGGGATGGGGCTGGGGTTGCGCTGCAGCAGTGCCAGCCTCGGCCACGCCGTGTCTGTCAGTTCACAGGCCAGTGCTCCTGCCGGCCAGGCTTTGGGGGCCGGACTTGCACCGACTGTCAGGAGCACCACTGGGGTGACCCGCGGCAGCAGTGTCGAGGTGAGACTGGTACCAGTGGGGGGACCACGGCGGGCCCCCCGGTACCCTGACACCACTCTCCATGCAGCCTGCGACTGCGACCCCCGTGGCATAGCCAGTGCCCAGTGCCATCACAGCAGCGGCCACTGCGACTGCCGGCCTGGCATCTCTGGAGTCCGCTGTGACCAGTGTGCCCGGGGCTTTTCCGGTACCTTCCCTGCCTGCCAGCCCTGCCACCCCTGCTTTGGGGACTGGGACCGTGTGGTGCAGGATCTGGCCGCCCGCACCCGGGCACTGGCAGAGCGGGCCAGGCTCCTGCAGAACACCGGGGCCGCCGGCGCCTTCGAGGGCACCTTCCGGCAGCTGGAGGAGAACCTGGCCACTGTGCGTGACGTGGTGGCCACCCGCAACGCCACCGCCGCTACTGCCGCCCACTTGACACATGCCACGGAGGGGCTGCGGTGAGCACCTGGCACAGGGCATAGCTCCCAGGGTAGCCCTGGGGGCAGGTTTTCACCCCCTTCCCTTGCAGGCGGCAGATTGAGGAAGCGACAGAGAGGCTGACGCGGGTGGAGGGGGAGCTGACAGCTGCTCAGGATGCCAACTTCAATGCCAGCCACGTGCTGAACGCGGTGGACCGGGGTGCCCGTGTCCTCAACCACAGCCTGCAGGACCTGGAACAGCGGCTGCACGCTCTCAAGACCTCCAATTTCCTCGGTGAGCCATACTATAGAGCCAGGCTAGGGTGGTCAGACCATGGCTGAGGGTCTGACAAGGCCCCTGCCGCCCCCAGGTGCCTATGACAGCATCCGCCAGTCCTACGGGGAGTCGCGGGAGGCCGAGCGCCGGGCGGATGCCTCCACCCGTGCCGTGCCCAGCCCCGTCAGCACCTCAGCAGCCACCCGTCACCTCACTGAACAGCTCCTGGCCAGCCAGCGGGATGACTTCAATCGCCACAACGCGGCCAGCCGGCGGGCGCTGATGGACCTGGCAGCGAGGGCACAGGCGCTGAGCCTGCAGCCGCTCAACGAGAAGGTGGGGTGGGATGCAGGGAGGGGACAAGGGGAGTGGCACCCAGAGCTGCCCTGATCCCGTGCTGCCTTGCAGGTCTGCGGTGCGGCAGGTGATGTGCCCTGTGCTGAGAGCCCTTGTGGGGGTGCAGGGTGCCGGGATGAAGATGGGGGACGACGCTGTGGGGGTCTGAGCTGTGGTGGAGCCGTGTCCAAGGCTGACAGTGCGCTGGACCGGGCACGCCATGCCCAGGAGGAGCTCCGTCAGGCTGCCAGCGACATGGCCCAGCTCTCCCACAAGGTGTGTGGCATGTGGGCGCTGATGGGATCAGGTGGCACAGCCATGCCCCGCAGCCCTTGGGGCTGGCACCGAGGGTTTCTGCCCGTGCTCAGGTGGCAGAGGCCAAGGGGAAGGCGGATGAGGCCCGGTTGCGAGCACAGGCAGCCCTGGACAAGGCGAACCAGACCAGGGCCCGTGTGGAGAGTTCCAACAAGGAGTTGAGGGAGCTAATCAGCCACGTCAAGGCCTTCCTGAGCCGTGAGTGCCGGCATGCCGGGAGGGCTGGCCACCCCTGCCCAGCGCTGTGTGGCTCTGCACCTGCATCACACTGCACTGACCCTGCACTGTACCGCACTGCATGGTCCCCACACTGCATGTGGGCTGTGTCACCCCTGCCCCATGCTGCCTTGCACGGTCTCTGCCCTGCCCCAGCCATCCTGTGCCCTCCAACCATCTCTGGCTCCCCTGTCCTGCCCCTTGTTCTCCTCTGCCCCTCGGTCTGCCTGTCCCCTCCACCCTGGCGTGCTGCAGGGAACACACTGACTGCTCCCACCTGCAGAGGAGGGGGCTGACCCCGAGAGCATCGAGGTGGTAGCCAGCCGGGTGCTGGAGCTGTCGCTCCCCGCTGCACCGGACCAGATCCACCGCCTGGCCGAGGAGATCAAGACGCAGGTGCGCAGCCTGGCCAGTGTGGATGCCATCCTGGAGCAGACGGCCGGTGACGTGCGTCAGGCTGGGCAGCTGCTGCAGGATGCCCAGCAGGCCAGGTGAGCCCAGGGACATGAAGATGCAGTCCCCCCAGGGAGCCCCAGCCCAGGCTGTGCTGAGGCCTTGCTGTCTGGCCACAGGTCACGGGCAGAGGGAGTGCGGGGCACAGCCGAGGCGGTGCAGCAGGCGCTGGAGGAGGCACGGCAAGCCCAGGGCATGGCCGAGCAGGCGCTGCAGCAAGCTGCTGGTGACATCCAGCACAGCGAGAGAGCTCTTGGCACGGTAAGAGCCCCATCCCTGTGGCCACAGGACCCCATCCCCACCATGTGGTCGGTGTGACCACATTGATCCCCCATGCCACCGGTCCCCAGATGCAGACTCAGACAGGAAGCGCAGAGCAGCAGCTTGCGGGTGCCATGGAGCAGATTGGGCTCCTGGACAGGCAGACGGATGCCCTGAAGGTGAAACGTGCCAACAACAGCCTGGCGGCCACACGTGCCCAGGAGGCAGCCAACACTGCACGGGACCGAGCTGGAGAGGCTAAGCAGGTAGGTGGGTGATGAGGGGCAACAGGGGGGCAGCAGGGGCCCCCCGACAATCCTGCTGACCAGCCCTGCTGCCCAGCAGATGCTGGAGGGGCCACTCCGGGACCGGTACCGGACAGCACAGGAGTTGGTGGAGCACCGGGCGCAGGGCGCACGGCAGGCTGGCAGCCGGGCGCAGCAGTTGAGGGAAGAAGCCGCAGGGCTGCTTCAGGATGCCCAGGGCAAGCTCCAGCGGCTGCGAGGTGAGGCCAGGGCAGGGGAACTGGGCTGGTGGGGTAAGCGGTGGCGAACCAGGCTGACTCATGTCCCCCCTGTTCCTGCAGTGCTGGAGGAGGAGTATGAGCGGAACGAGCGGGTGCTGGACGCCAAAGCAGCCCAGCTGGGCGGGCTGGAGGCCAGGATGAGGGAGGTGCTGGCCACCATCAGCCAGCAGGTCCAGATCTACAACACCTGCCAGTGATCCCCTGGAGGGGCCTGAAGCCTCCTGGAGCCTCCAGCCTTCTCCCGCTCAGCCTCTGCAGCAGTGGGCGGAGTGGAGGCTGCAGGGTACCCCCGTGTGAATAAAGTTACAGAGCAAGACCGCCTCATCTCCGCCCCGTGCCGTGGGCCCGTGTCCGCCCCGGGGGCCCACAGCGGCCTCCCCTGGGGTGGGAGCTGCCCGCCTCCGGGTGTGGGGCACTGCGGGGCTTGGGGCCGACAGCGGAGCTCGGGGACACAGCAGACCCGGGACCCCCACAGACAAGGCCGGCACTCCCAGGGATCAAACCGGGACACCGAGGAGGCAGACGCGGGATCTCTACGGACCGGACCGGGACACAATATCCACCCCACCCCCCAACCCTGCTCCCGTTGCCGCGGGAACGGGCCAGCACCGCCCTCCTTCCCGTGTCACGTGACGGCTCC
>VZRZ01005624.1:187724-208849 GCA_013398175.1 Climacteris rufus
CTGAGAGGAGAGCGTGCGGGGCGGCGGGGGCTGAGAGCGGAGCTCGGCAGGACGGGCCGAACGCGGCAGCTCCGAGCAGGAGCCGCCGCGGTGACCTCGTGCTCTGCCCGCCGGGGCCATTCACACAAACACCGCTCACAGTCCCTTTCCGCTTTCCCGGTGCCTGAGGCCGGGAAGCAGCGCCCGGCAGGCCGGGGGCCGCCGGCTGCTGTCTGAACGCTCTCGTCACTGTCCCTACCCACGGCCGGGGGGTTGGAACCAGATGATCTTCAAGGTCCCCCTTCAGCCCCAACTATTTTATGATTCTATAATCGTCCCCACACTGGGGGAGCTGGGCCTGCCGGGCTCCCCACGCAACACAGGGCTCGCTGCTGTCATGATGTCTTGCGGGCACAGGGATTTCCACACGTGTTGGAAACATTTTGTGTGGCAGTGCTGGTTTGAGTAGCTGCCCCAAGGGGCTCTGTGCTTGTCCTGGCTCCACCCGTGTGTCAGGCATGCCAAGAAACTGAAGTAAAAGATGGGCTTGAGCCTTGGGATTTCTGATCCATCAGGGAAATAAGGAACAGAAGGTGACATTGTGTGCATGAGGGATGTGTTTCTGTTAGTTGTATTTGGGACATGGAAGATCCAAAGGTCTATGGAAAGATGAAGCTGGGGGTATAGCCAACCTCTGCAGTTACTCCTGTAAAGGCCTTTGGGCCTTGAGGGGGAGAGCTGCGGGCAAGAATCAGGGAGTTCCTCCTGCCAAATGCTAAACGTGCCCCAGACACAGGGTGCAAATTGCATCTCATTGTGGCCCTTCTGCTGTCCTTTCCTGAGTGCTTACACCAGCGCGGTCTGGTGCCACTGTGGGGAGGGGTGGCCCTTCTCCTTGGCCTCTTGCTCCCTTTCCTCTGGCCAGTCAAAATGTTTGTGCAGTCTCAGCATGAGCTGGGTTGGGAAACTGCTCTGGGTTAAGACACACTTGGGAGAAAGCTCTGGCTGGCGTCTGGATCCAGAACATGCCACAGCACAAAAGCAGGGAGGGCAGAGGACAGGGAGGCACCTCTGCTCCCAGCAGCAGCATGGCCAGGCTTCTCTGGCTCAGGGGATTGGCTAAAGTTTTGTAGGAGTGCCCAGTTCATCAGGTGCTTCCCAGAGGTTCACCTGGCATCCGGCCAGAGCAGCCTTTCACCATCTCTCCCCTGCAGTGACTCCTGCTGTGCCAACAGTAGTGATGCTGAAAACTCTGTGCCCCTGTGCACCCAGGGGCTGAACAGTGCTGCCTGGATTTGCTTCCTGGTGGCAGAATTTCTCCCGTTCACCTATTCTAATCCCTTAATAACCTGTGCTTTGCCTGCACTCCTCCAAAACCCTGAGGTGCCTGCAGCAGCCTCAGGCTGCCATCAGTCTGACAGTTGGAATGGGCAGAGCTCCAGCCCCCTTGGTTCCTGCCTGCCATGAGGAATAACTGTAGGAAAAGCACCCGAGGGAGCTGAGCCCTCAGTGAGGCATGAGAGCAGCAGGCTTCTCCCAGAGGAGTGACAAAGCAGGCACGCAACCTTGTCTCTCCTCTTCACCCCTTCTTGGGCAGAGGCCTGTCCTTTCTCAGCCTTCCAGGACTCTGTGCCACCCAGTTGGAGGTGAAGGAAGGAAGTGATGGACCTTGCCTGGCCCTGCACAAAGCAGTTGCTGCTTCTTGTCTCACATTCCTCCTGGGGTTTCACCCTAGAGACAAAAGAAATACAGCAAAAAGTGCTTTGCCATGTTTGCCAAGCCCAGATTAGCTTCTTCAGCACCAGGAAGCATCTGTAGCCAAACGGTTTGGGTGTCGGTGGGGACCAGAGGTGAGTGACAGTGTGCAGTTAGCATCAGAGGCCCAGCCTGGCGAATCACAGCCATGTTTCCTGCTGTGGAGACCCTTCCCGTTCCCTCTGGAGCCAGAAGTGCTTCTGCATCCTGGAGAGACCCAGGCTGTGTAGCAGCATGGGGATGATGCTGCTGCCTTCCCATACTCTTTCAAGTTCTTTGGTACTGATGCTGGACCCTGCTCAGCATCCCAGTCTCCAGAGCACTTTGGGCTTCTCCACCACAAGTGGCAGGAGTTGTTTGTGCCAGGCAGTCGGTCTGGACTGAGCTTTTCATCTGGCTTCAGTGGCCCTTGGTTGTGAGAGTGGGTTGGCCTGAAGAGAAGTGGTTTGGGTGCAGTTCCTGTCATGGGACTGGCTTTGCCAGAGCTGAGGGCAGGACGAGGCTGCTTTGCTCTCTGAGGACCCTTTCAGTTTCTGAGTTCAACTCCACACTTGTGGCTACTTGTTCCCCCGAAGGTTTCTACAACACAAACGCCCTGGTAACAAGGGGCGGGCAGCACAGGGCTGGCAGTGTCCTCCCTCTGACTGAGCGTCTCCCTTGGAGGTGCCTCCTGCCACTGGCTGTGCCCACACGGAATGTGGGGTCCGTGCTTGGTACATGGCTGAAGGCAGAACAGGGTGTTCCCGAGGGCACAGCTTGCCTCCCACTGAGGGAGAGGCAGGCTCAGTGGAGCTGAGCTAGGCCAAGGTGCTGTTGTGCTCGGCTCTGTGTCCTCAGATGGGAGCCGGGCCGTGGGATGTGTGTGAATCAGTGCTCCGGGAGCTGCGGCAGGCAGCTGGCACCTGGGGGTGGGCAGGATCTCTGTGGCTGGGCCTGTTTCCCTGCTGCAAACTCCTGCAGGCTGGTGAGCGCTGCCAGGGTCAGGGTGTGCAGCTGGGGCAGTGAGGGAGGAAACCTTCCCAGCTCTCTGCTCTCGCCGCCTCCACAGAGGCACCTCCAGTGGGATTGTTTTCAGTGGGTTGCTTCAGCTCTCCTCTGTCAAAGTGCTGAACACCAAATGGTGACATTGATGAGTGCAACAGACCAGCCCCAAGCTTGGGCCAACAGCTCCCAAGCCCTATAGGGGAGGTGGCTTTGCAGGGAGGGCATGTCTGAGGGGGCAGGGGTGAGCACCTTAAGTGCCTTGCTCAGCGTGCTCTCTTCCTGGGGCACGAGGAGCAGAGGTGTCCTGTTTCCAGGCCAGGCCCCGCTGACGCTGTCTGTAAACTGGCTGGGAGATAAATATGCAAGGTGCAGTCATGCTGGTTAAGCTCCCGGCTGGTGGGCGAAGGGGGAGGAACTCTCCTTTTGCCAGGGAGCTCTGCTGTCATCTGTCATGGGAGACTGTCCCAGGCCTGCTTCCTTCTTAGGGTGTTACTGGCTCCTGTTCTGGCCCTGTTACACAGGGCTCTGTTTGACTGAAATAGCTGTCGCTCCAAGCTGTGTGACAGGCTGCCCCAGTTGACTCTGGAGGCTCAGTTTTACAGATCCAGGCCTCCTCGTGCCCTTGCCCTCAGCTGTGCCTCGGGTGTTGTTAGCGCCAGCAGCTCCCCTGGGAGTGTTGCTATAGTGGGAGCCATGAGCATGAAAATTGCTTTCCAGGTTTTTAATGCGTGCCACATACTGAAGACCCCCGGTTGTATGTTGGGAGCTCTGACAAGTCCATGCTTTTGGCAGTAAGCATTGTAGCAGCTGTGATGAGGTAGGTTTCCTCACTGAGTGCTGCGTGGGGCTTCCCATAAACACCACGATGAAGGTCATGTAAGGGCAGTGGCCCTGGGGCAGAGAGCGGATCCTGATGCTGTTGGGCCTTTCCCACCTGCTCCTCCTGCCATGCTCGCTCTTTCCTCTCTTTAGGCCACTACTTCCTTGCCAGAGAGTTTGACCACAGAGAGTCGCCAAGATAGCTGGGCCAGGAAGAAAACGTCGCACCCCTGACCCAGACTCCATTACCGACCCCGGCGGGCCGTTTGTGTCCTCCAAACGGCCAAAAATGTCCAGCAGCACCAATGCCCCTGGCCAGAGAAGAGTGTCTCGGGGCTTGGATGATGCCACCAACAAGAAGAAGCAGAAGGATCGAGCCAACCAGGAAAGCAAGGAAGGTGAGAGCCCCTCAGCAGTGCTGTGGTGAGCAGGCCCGTGGTGTCTCGGCCCTGCAGCCTGGGAGCCTCACAGCCATCTGCTGCAGGATAAGCAGATTTGACTAATCGCTTCCTGCAGCTTATGGTAACCCGTGTGATGTGGGATCTTCTTTGACATAGTGTCCTCCCTGGACCTGTAACCTCCTTCCTTTGGGCACCACTTGGTCCCAGCGATGTTAGGAAGGGTGGGCCTGCGGCCTTGTTACCTAAAGTCTGGAGCTGGCCTCAGTGATCATTTCTAGACTCTGCTTTTGACTGGGTGTGATCTGACCCGATCCAGCGGGAATGGAACTGAAATCTGTGTGTGCTTTTGCAGCTGGAGGCAGTGCTGCTTCTTTCCCATCAGTTTGCTGAGGCCGGACGTTATGAGGCAGTGACTGGGAGTGCAAGGCCTGCGGGTGGGGCTGGTGCTTTATCTTCTGAGTCAGGGAAAGGTGTGGCTGAGGTGAAATAGTTGCTGTAGAGTAATGCTTTCTGTAAACTATCCTTTGACAAAAATGATGCTTCAGGTGCAGGGAATGCCTGCGGGCAGGATCCAGGCAAGAGTTTCTGTGGCTCTGGAAAGCTGTTTGATTTGTGTCTGCTCTGTTATGATTGTTATAACCTCAAAATCACAGGGTGTTTTATAGGCCAAGGTAAACGAGCGCTAGCTGAGGTCTGTGCCGGAGCGGCCAGGCGCAGTCTCCAACGCGAAATCCCACAGTGCAGAGCACAGCATTGTGCTTTCTCTTGTGTGGGAGGAGTGCTATACCTTTGGCAGGGCCTGCCTCTGCACATCTTCTGATGTGGGGGCCTCCTTGGGGACAGCCATCCCCTCTGTCAGAGGTAGTGTGGGGCTGTAGATCCTCCAGGCAATGTCACTGCCACATTTGGCACGCTACCAGCACCACCAGCACCTTTGTCCCCGTGCTGTGGTGGGCTGCAGAGGTTTCCTACTGGTTTGTAGCCAGTCAAAGCCAGTGACAGCCCTCTGAGTGTTCTGGAGTGGAGAACACAGCTCCTGTTGCCTCCATTTCTCTGCTCCAGGAGAAGGTGCTGTCGCTTTGAGTCTCTTGCCTGGCAGAGCTCACTATCCTGTGGGGGTAGAGCAGACCTGGAGACACTTCTGGCTGTTGGATGTAATTTTGTGGTGAGCAGGGATTAGGTGTCAGGTCAGTTTGGTTCCCCACCCTGATCTGGAAGGAAGTTTCAGCTGTGGACGTTGGCAGCTTGTGCAGGAATGGAAATGTTAAAGTGCAGCTGGGCCACGTGGTTCTCTGGTTACAGCAGAATTGGTTTGAGCATGACCAAATGCCAGGTTCTTTCTGTCAGATCAAAACAGGACTCCTCTATATGGCTGGGGCCTGGGACTTGGTGTGCCAAGCTGGGCCACACGGCTGAGCCTGGATACCACAAGCTCCACAATGAGATGTGCCTCAAAAAAAGCAATGCCTGCTTTTATGTTATGTTGCTCCCACCGTGGTGCTGATTCGACTGGGATGTGGTGGTGTGGCCCAGAGCTGCTGTCCTGGGGCTGACTTGCTGTGGTACTGCAGGCAGCACTCTGGGGAAGGAGAAGTGTCAGGAAACAGAGGAGGGAAATAAGCAACACATGCAGGATGAAAGGCCTGGGCACAGATTCAGTGTAGAAGGAGGAGATACGTGAAATTTTGGGCCCCAGTGTGCTGGCCTATGCTGTGAGGTGACAGAATGACAGACCTCCCTGCGCTCTGCTTCTCTGCCCACCAGTGTCTCGCCCTGAGCTCGAGCAGGCTGAGACTGTCCAGGAGAAGGACTCAGAGGAGGGTAAGTCGAGGTGTGTGCCAGCTGTCAGTGCATGGCCATGGAGTGCCCTTGCAAAGGGATCTGAAGCTCTCACCTTGTTGTTGTCCCATGCTCTGGCATTGAGCAGAGCTAACCTGAGCACTACCTTGCCTTAGCTTTTATCTTAACAGGATGTAGCCTTCCCAAGGATGGAAAAGGGTGCATATGGCTGGAAAGAGCTGTCTGTGGGGAAGAGGCCCTGGGCATGTGGCAGGCTGCTTGCAGCTCAGGTGTCACGGTGCCTCTGAGCACAGCCGTGTGACACCTCACTGCTGACACCTGCTCTGCTTCTTTCTGAGCAGGACATCATGCTGGGCTGGGAAGATCCCAAGCTGTGTCACCTTGAGGGCAGCATTAGCTGGTTTCTGTCTCAGTCCAGGCCTGCTTTGAGGACAGAGTAGGACATCCTCATGCCTCAGGGGTAGAACAAACCTAATTGAAATCAAGGTGATTGACATCACTTTTTGCCTTGAAGACTTCAAGGCACCACAGGGCCACACCTGGAGCCTGGCAGGTACATAATGGGAGTTCTGCCTGCAGCAGAGTGTCACTGCTGCACTCTTTTCTCCCCAGTTGCAGTGTACTTGCCTGACTGGCTGACCTGCCCGTGTTTCAGCCGTGTTAGCTGTGCTCACCTGGCAGGAGTACAGCGCTTTGGGGGTTGCAGCTGGGCTGCTTGGTTTGCATATGCAAAGGGGAAGTGGCAATTTCTGATTGTGGTCAGAGTCCACTTAAATCCCCAGAGGATTCTGTGGCTTCCTCGTTCCTTGGGAAAGCAATAATTGCTTTGTTGTTGGCAGGAGCCACCCCTTCTTCCCAGCTGCCACTGCTGCATGTGGCAATGCCAAGAGCAGTGCTGCCTTTCTGATCTCTCCGGTTCCCACTGGGGTTCACCTGCCCTGCTGCAACACGTGCTCTTGTTTGTGGCCTGTCTGACGAGGGCAGGTCCCATTTAATTGTCACGGTCTGTGTTCCCTGTGCTGACCTCCTTAACTGAGTGTGTGCCCAGGCTCCTGTTCCCCAGCCAAGAAGTGGGCTCTTCAGGCTCATTCCCCAGCAAGTGGGTGACACTTCCCTCCCTCTTCCTAGAGCTGCTGCTGGACTGGAAGCAGAATGCTGGTGAGATCATCATCAAGTTGAACTTGGGCAGTGGAGCTCTGAAGGCGGAGGATGTAGTTACTGATTTCTCTGACACAGACTGTGTGATCAAACTACCAGGTATGGAAATGGAGCGACTGCTGCAGGCATTTCTTCGTTGGGACTTGGCACAGCTCTGGGCCAAGCACGGGGCTGATCCAGGCAGGCATCAAACTTTTCCCTCAGAAGCACTGCTGTGGTGTCAGCTGGCACAGCCTCAGGCAGCAGACAGGGCCGATAGGAGAGCAGTGTAGAGCTGGGGCGGGCAGGAGCTGGCCTCTGTGCCAAGTGAACAAGTGCCCACTGCCGCGCCGGTGCGTCTCTGTCCCCTGCTTATTGGGATGACTGAGTCAGTCCCGGGTATCCTTTGGAATAGTGACTGTGCCCCGAGGGCAGGGAGGCCCAGGGCCTTCCCTCTGGGAAGAAGGCCAGCCAGATGTACAAAGCAAATTCAGGGAAGCTGGCTGGAGCCCTGGAAGGCTCCTGGGGTATGGTGGCAGCCTGCCTGCAGTCTTCTTGGCTCTGAATGAGTGCTTCCTTCATCCTGGGGGCAGGTGAAAGGGGGCTGTGGGTTAGGTGACAGCTGCCTGGAGCACTGCCTGAGGTACCAGTTCCCCTCTGCTTTACAGACGGGCGCCAGTGGAGCTGTCAGTTCTTTGAGGAGATCGAGGGCTCCTGCAGCAAGATCCAGTGCAAGAAGGGCAACTTTCTACAGCTTGTGCTTCAGAAGAAGATCCCACTTCATAACTGGTCTTCTCTTCTGGTAAGGAGGGAATGATCCCCTTTTGAGGGAGCTTATGGAGCCCTGGGAAGCTGGGGCAAGCTCTGAGCTTCCTGCTGTTGAGGTGCCCAGGGAGCAGTGTGGGGCATATCCTGCATCCACATGCTGCCTGAGCCAGCTGCCACTGTCCCAGGGAGTCGTTGTACCCCTGTTTCTGCCTTCCGTACATCTCCAGGTTCTGGAGTAGAGTCCTGGTGCAATCTGGGAAGGGGAATTGAGGGTGAGGAGCTGGTAGAGGGCATGAAAGGTGCTGCTACCTGAATACCTTCCCACTGTGCTGCATGGCTTTTTACAGAAAAAAAGGAAAGATGGATCCAAAGAACTGGCCAAAGGGGCTGCGTGCTGGGAGAATGGGAAAGAGAAGGCTGCTTCTGCAGAGTTGACCCCTGAAGAGCCGAGGGCTGAGGGCACAGAGCCACCAAGGTCCCGGCGGGAGCCTTCCAACCCCAAGCGTGCTCCAGGAAGAAGCGAGGCCCTGGGAGGGAAAAGCCCAGCCAGCCCAGGGACACAGAGCGGCCCCAGCGCCAAGCGGGCTGTGTACCTCAAAGTGGCTCCCACGGAAGAGGAGCCGAACGCCAGAGTCAGCGGGAGCGCAGAGCCCAGCAAAGGGCACGGCGGGAGGGCCGGCAGCCGCCGCAACGGCAGAGCCAGCCAGGCCGACGCGTCCGCGGCCCTCACGGACCTCGCTCTGCCGCTGGAGAAGGTACCTGGGCACCTGGCTGGACGGGACACCCCTGCTCGCTCTGCCCTTGTGCAGGGGATGCAGGACCCATCCCCACTGATGAGGTGGGCTCTGGGGTGCAGAGGACTGACGTGAAGACGTGGTGGAGGAGAGGGCGAAGTGAGGACCCTGCAGTTGCTGGGCTGTGGTGCTAATGGAGCTGAGCTGGGCATGGGATGTGAGGGGGAAGCGGGTGATGTGGAGCTGTGCCTGCCTGGCTGGCAGAAGCCACGGTGGGTGGGCCAGGGAAGCTCGGGGGTGACAGTGTCTGTGTTTCACTGTGCCCTTCTGTATTGAAAGGCTGTGGTTTTGGCCAAGGAGACTGTTCCAGTGGAGATGCCACCTCTTGCGGCTACCACGGAGGTGTTCCCCCAGCGTGTTGCAACCTGTGTGGAGAAGAGAGTTCTACAGCCAGGCAGCCCTGCTGAGGCCTTGCGGAGCCGGGACTGCCCGCCTGTCATGGGAGAGAGCTCTAAGGCTATTCCAGTGGCCACCCCTCCCATAGGCAGAGATGGTGAGAAGAGGGACTGGTCCAAGGATGATGTGGCTCTGGAAGCAGCGGCTGATGGTGAGTGGCCAGACCCCATGGGGGAGCCTGGTCAGGAAGTCCATCTGCTCAGGACCTTTCCTAGGTCAGCTTGCAGCCTCAGCATGCAAAGAAGGTAACAGGTCTCTCCATGGCTTTCCTTGTTCAGAGCCAGAGCCTTTTGTGAGCCTGACCTTTGTCAAGAATGACTCATACGAGAAGGGCAATGACCTGGTGGTGGTGCATGTCTATGTGAAGGAGATCCACAAGGAGACATCCAAGGTGCTGTTCCGGGAACAAGACTTCACACTAGTGTTCCAGACAAGGTACAGGTTTGCCTCAGGATGATGCCAGGCTGCTGCAGAGCTCCTGATTACAGCTGAGCTATTTGTTCACCTTTGCTCACTCACTTCCAATTTCTCTGCAGTGATACAAACTTCCTTCGTCTCCATCCTGGCTGTGGGCCGCACACAGTGTTCCGGTGGCAGGTGAAGCTCAGGTATAACTCCTATCCTTCTAACCCACAGCAGGGTAAGGGAGCTGAGAGTGCAGAGCTAGAGCAGGAGCCAGTCCCAGCTGGTGGCTGTGTGCAGGGAATGCTCATTTCTGCACCTGTGGATTTCACTTATACCGTGCTGCACCAGTGCCCTAAGCCTGGGCTGCCTTGATGTGTGCTGGCTTGGAGGAGAGGAATTCCTAATGTCTCCTTGCCTGCAGTTTCACCCCCAGCTTGGTCTAGAGCTCTTGGTGACAGAGCCAGACCAGCCTGTGTGCCCTTTGGGTGGGATTTGCAGCTAAAGGGGGCCAAGCAGAATGGATCTATCGGGAAAGGGGCCCTCTGTGTGCTCAGTGTATCCAGACTCAAGGGTTTCTACCCTGTTTTGCCAGGGCTACCTCAGGATCAGTGCTAGCGGCGTCCCTACTGCCTGGAGGCCATGGCCCTGCCTTGGCAAAGGCTTTGGTGTGTCTGAGGTTGCTGTGGGGTCTGGGGCACCTCTGATTTGCTGTGTGTCTTGCAGGAACCTTATTGAGCCGGACCAGTGCACGTACAACTTCACGGTGTCTCGCATCGATGTCTGCCTGAAGAAACGCCAGAGCCAGCGCTGGGGGGGGCTGGAGGCTCCAGCCACACGAGGTCTGCACCCTGCCTTCTTGTCCTGCCAGCCTGCTGCTCCCCATGGGGCACGGGCTTTCCTCACCACTGGCAGCTGCCGGTTGGTGCTGGATCCTCCAGTGTGGGATTGTGGGGAAGGAGATGGGCTGAGTGGGTGCAGTAGAAGGGGTGTGAGGCAGGGTGAGCCAGGTGCTAGGGGAAGGGCACTGCTGTTCCCCTTGCTCACAGGGAAGAGGGGTAGGAGAGAGCCTGTGTGTGAGCATGGACCAAGCACCTCAGCCCTGCCGTGGGCAGCGCGCGGTGCTGCTAACCACAGGCCCACCCTTCCCCCTTTTTAAGGTGCAGTGGGTGGTGCAAAGGTTGCCATGCCTACAGGCCCTACCCCTCTGGATAAGAACCCTCCGGGCAGTAACCAGCACCCCCTGTCCAGCAAGGAAGAGGCCCGAACCAGTGACAAAGAGAAGCCACGTGTGGAAGACGGGGGTCTGGATGGTGTGGCAGCCCGTACAGCCCCAGAGCACGTGGCAGTGAAGCAAGAGCCACACATTCCTTCGGTGAGTGTGGCCACACTGGATCTGACCTGGATAGAGGAAAGAGGGACACCTCCTCAGTGTCACTCTGGGGACTGGCAAGTATTCCTGGAGGAGGAGGTGGTGCCCCTCAGTCATAGCTGGCAGGATTAGGGGCAGCTGTTGGCCTGTCTATCCCAGTCCTAGTGGGAGATGGTTTGATGGCTACAGCCCTCTCTGAGGGGTTTCTTGGGCTTTTGAGTTCCTCTGGTGTTCCCAGAGAGACCCCCTGAGTGCAGCATCCTCACACCTGCCTCTGCTTTGGCAGCCCAAACCAACGTGTATGGTTCCACCAATGACACACAGCCCGGTGAGTGCCGAGAGCGTGGAGGATGATGAGGATGAGGATGAGAAGAAGAAGGTCTGCCTGCCTGGCTTCACGGGGCTGGTGAACCTGGGCAACACCTGCTTCATGAACAGTGTAATCCAGTCCCTGTCTAACACCCGGGAGCTGCGTGACTACTTCCATGGTGAGCCCACCCTGGGAGCCCAGCAGAGCCTGACCACTCAGATGGGGCAGGCAACAGCCACACTGAACTCCTGCATCTCTTACAGATCGGTCCTTTGAGTCAGAAATCAACTACAACAACCCGCTGGGGACAGGGGGCCGCCTGGCCATTGGCTTTGCCATGCTGCTCAGAGCACTGTGGAAGGGCACACACCATGCCTTCCAGCCCTCTAAACTGAAGGTAGGGCCCCTGGCACTGGTGCTCTGCAGGAGCTGCTGTGAATCCCCAGCATTCCTCTGTGGGCATCTGGCAGCTCTGCAAGTGCCACAGAGAGCTGGGTGGGTGTGGGTGGGCGCAGTCAGGGTATGTGCGTGGGGCAGGCAGTGCTGCCAGGAGTCTACTGGCCAGCCCTAACTTCCTGCTCCCCACAGGCAATTGTGGCCAGCAAGGCCAGCCAGTTCACTGGCTATGCCCAGCATGATGCTCAGGAGTTCATGGCCTTCCTTCTTGATGGTCTGCATGAGGACCTCAACCGTATCCAGAACAAGCCCTACACAGAGACTGTTGACTCGGATGGGAGGCCTGATGAGGTGAGGACCTTCCTCCCCAAAGTCACTGGGAGAGCAGGCTGGGTGGTTTAGTGAGTGGCTAAGCCCTTTCTTCCCGCAGGTGGTAGCTGAGGAGGCTTGGCAACGACACAAGATGAGGAATGACTCGTTCATAGTAGACCTCTTCCAGGGCCAGTACAAATCCAAGCTCGTGTGCCCAGTGTGCTCCAAGGTAGGGCAGCCCTGGAAGTTCTGTCCCTGTCCTAGCTGTGCAGCAGCAGGCTCCTGACCCTCTGAGAGCACAGGTCACAGGGCGAGGCTGGATCTTGGGTCCACTGGATCTGTTGCTCAGCCACAAGTACTTCCCACAACTGAGTGTGCTTTTACATTTGCAGGTGTCTATCACCTTTGACCCCTTCCTGTACCTCCCCGTACCCCTCCCACAGAAGCAAAAGGTGCTCACTGTCTACTACTTTGCAAAGGAGCCACACAAGAAACCCATCAAGGTAAAGGACACCATCTACCCTGGGGAGGGAGCCTGAGAAGGCTCCTGGAGGTGCCACAGGCAGTTGTTATATGCCAGTAGGCTAAGCCCTGTGTTAGGTTAGGGCGCACATGCCTTGGTGTGCTGTGACTGATGTGGCACTTTCTCAATGGCAGTTCCTTGTGAGTATCAGCAAAGAGAACTCCAGTGCCATGGAGGTACTTGACTCAGTGGCCCACAGCGTGCGCGTGAAACCAGAGAACCTGCGCCTGGCAGAGGTGAGAGTGCTGGGCAGATCCCTGCTCAGGAGGGTTGGGCCACTGCAGTAGGGCCTGGGATGTCCATCTTTTTCCTGGTGAGGTGGTGAGCTGAGCACAGCATCCTTGAGCTGCTGCTGTTCCCACAGCTCACTGTGAGGCTGAGGTCTGTGTCTCTCTGAGGAGAGGATGCATGGGGCAGCCCTTACACGGCCACGCTCCACTGCTTTCCTGGCAGGTGATCAAGAATCACTTCCACCGCATGTTCCTGCCGTCCAACTCGCTAGACACGGTCTCGCCGACAGACCTGCTGCTCTGCTTTGAGGTGCTGTCCCCAGAGCTGGCCAAGGAGCGCGTGGTGGAGCTGCAGGTCCAGCAGGTATGAAGGCATATTGGGACTACTGAGAGGGATGCAGGAAGGCATCCTGCATGTGGGACTGAGCAGGAGGGGCAGAACTTCACACAAAGGCAACTAGCTGCAGCGAGCACGGATGCCCACCTAGGCTGCCTTGTCCTGCCCAGGTGCCCTTCCCTGTCCCATGGGTCCTTTCTCCTGCAGCGTCCGCAGGTGCCCAGCGGCCCTATTGCCAAGTGTGCGGCCTGCCAGAAGAAGCAGCTGCCAGAGGATGAGAAGCTCAAGCGCTGCACGAGGTGCTATCGAGTCGGTTACTGCAACGTGTGAGTTGACTTGGTACTTGGCAGGGAGTGAGGGTCTCCTGCTGTGAAGGGCTGGATGGGAGAGCTCTGCCTGCTGGGAGAAGGTGGAGTGGGTCTGCCCTTTGGGATGGAGCCAGTTGAACTCTTGGTGCTCCCCTTGTCCCCAGTGCATCCGTCTGGCCCTGCTCTGCTCCTTCCCAGGTTGTTCAAGGATGCAGGGTTCATCTGGGGCTGTTTGTTACAGGGCATGTCAGAAAACACACTGGCCGGACCACAAGGCTTCGTGCCGCCCCGAGAACATCGGTTTCCCCTTCCTCATCAGCGTGCCCGAGTCCCGCCTCACCTACGCCCGCCTGGCCCAGCTGCTGGAGGGCTATGCAAGGTGAGGGTCCAGGGAAGGAGGGTGCTTCTGCCCTGGAGCTGAACTCAGCCCTGTGCCTGGCCAGCTCTAACTCCCACCTCCTTGCCCAGGTACTCAGTCAGCGTGTTCCAGCCTCCATTCCAGCTGGGCCGGATGTCACCGGAGCAGGGCCTTCAGCCTCTGCACTCGGACAAGCTGGAGCCCCTGGCCAAGAGCAGCTGTGCAGCAGCCACCTCTGCCCCTGAGCTGGGGGATGGAGACAGGGCTTCCAGCCTCCTGCAGGAGCCCCCACTCTCACCAGCTGTGCCTGAGCTGCACCCAGAGATGGGGGATACCAGCACTGTCCGGAGCAAGGTCCTGACAGCCAGAAGTTCCCTGCTGAGCTTGGATTCGGGGTTCTCTGAACACATGGAGTCGCAGGGTGACAGCTGTTCTGAGAAGGAGCCGTCCTATGAGAGAGCCCTCAAGCCAGAAGGTAAGAGGTGCTGAAGTGCTGGCTGTGTCTGTGCCAGGAGCCTGGGCAATTCTCCTTCCTTGGGTTTACCTCCCACCTCAGCATCTCTTCTTCTCTTGTGAGCTCGGTCTGGAGACTCTTGGGGATGCAGATGAGGCCCTGGGAGCTCGTTTTGGTAGTGGTGCCTCACCTGAAATGCTTGCCTACCCACGCTCTGCCTTGCCCTGGCAAGGCCCGGGGTGGAGAGAAGAGACCTGATAAGGAGAGAGGCTGGACTGCTGTGTTGCTGTGGGAGGGGTGGGAAGGCAGGGGCTGGCAGAAACCTTGAGTCCTGTGAGAGCAGGGTAGAGCTGGTGCAGGCTGAGCCCCTGGGGGCTGTGAGCGAAGCACTTCCCTTGCTCTGACTCAGCTGCATGGGACCAGCCTCTTGCGCTTGGCTGCCTGGCTGTCACGTTTCCAGACACTCGTCTCAGGATGGCAGCAATGTGCAGTGAAGGGGCAAGGCAGGCAGAGGAGCACAGCTTGCCAGGGGCAGGCGCCTGCTAAAAATAGTCAAGGACACGGGGCACGTGGTTGTGTCCCTTCAAGGCCGTAGCATGTGAGGTGGGGGTGGGGGCGCTGCAAATTCTTGGCCCCTACACAGGGCAGACAGGCAGTGCCACCACAGATCTGTCCCTGCCTGTTCACAGCTGCCATCCCTGGGTACCAGCACACTCCAGACTCGCTGAGTGCCCGCGCCACGCAGTTCTACATCACTAAGATCGACGCTGCCAACAGAGAGCACAAGCTGGAAGATAAAGGTGAGCCTAGAGCCCTGTAAAGTGCCACCTTCATCCCTTACAGCCTCTGGCAGGGTAGTGAATCTGCCTGGCCAGGGTGCCAGGGCCTGCCTGGCACAAGGTGAACCCAGGTGTGATGGTGGCCCAGGCTGGACAGTGAAACTCCATCTGACACAGGGGAGGAAAGGGCTCTGCTGCACAGAGCCTCTGCCTGGAAGCTCTTCTTGGGCATGACATTCCTGCTCTCCTCAACAAATAGGCCAGTTCCTTCCAACCTTGTGTATCCTCACACAGTCTGTGATCTCTGGGTCACCTCTTGTCTAAATAGGAAGGCCACACTCAGTGCTGGTTGTGTGGGTGCTGGTGATGAGAGGGCTGTGCCAGTCTTGTGCCCTGCAGGCTGAGGGGCTCTGCTGCCCAAGCATGGTGAACCTGGCCAGGGGGCACTTGTTGCTTTCTGGCAGCACTGTGTGATCTTTGTATCTAACTGGGATGGGCAAGACTGCTCCATCAAGGTGGCCTGGTCCAGCCTGGTGGGCTGGGTGTGTGAGATCTGTGCCCCTTTGCAGGTGACACCCCCCTGGAGCTGACAGACGACTGCTCCCTCGCCCTGGTATGGAAGAACAATGAGCGCCTCAAAGAGTTTGTGTTGGTGGAGTCCAAGGAGTTGGAGTGTGTGGAGGACCCAGGCTCAGCCAGCGAAGCAGCCCGGGCTGGACACTTCACCCTGGAGCAGTGCCTCAACCTCTTCACCAAGCCCGAAGTCCTGGCCCCAGAGGAAGCGTGGTAAGGAAGGCAGCAGGGCGGGTTCCAGCCCGCAGGTCCAGGCAGCAGCGGGGAGCAGGCAGCAGGCCTAGGAGCTGCCTGGGCCTGCATGCTGTTTCTACTGGCAGCCAGGAATGATGGGCTGGCCTTCCCTGTGCATGGGGAAGGGCTAAGCCAGCAGGGAGCAAAGCCAATGCTCCACAGGACTGTGCTGGCCTGCCCTTGGCAGAGGAGGCTGAGCCCTCCCGCATCCCTTTTGCCAGCCCCACATGTGGGGACCCTGGGGCTGAGCTGGGCTGCGAGGACTGAGGCTCTCCCCAGGCCAGTAACGAGCACACTCTTCCTCCAGGTACTGCCCCAAGTGCAAGCAGCACCGTGAGGCTTCCAAGCAGCTGATGCTGTGGCGGCTACCCAACGTCCTCATCATCCAGCTCAAGCGCTTCTCCTTCCGCAGCTTTATTTGGAGGGACAAGATCAATGACATGGTGGACTTTCCTGTCCGGTGAGAGCCTGGGGTACAGTGTGCCTGGGTTGGCATCGCCTGTGCTGACCTGCAGCCCGGCCTCTCTCTCCATGACACTGCTCACCCTTGCTGTCACCGTGTCTCTCCACAGGAACCTGGACCTGAGCAAGTTCTGCATTGGCCGGAAGGGTGAGCAGCAGCTGCCCATGTATGACCTGTACGCTGTGATCAACCACTACGGAGGCATGATTGGAGGGCACTACACAGCGTATGCCCGCCTGCCCAATGACAAGAACAGCCAGCGCAGCGACGTGGGTGAGGATCTGCCGCCCTTGCCACCGCCATGCTCCTGCAGCCATGCCTCGTCTGCTTGCTTAACCCTTCCTCCTTCTCAGGCTGGCGGCTCTTCGATGACAGCACAGTCACCACCGTGGATGAGAGCCAGGTGGTGACCAGATACGCGTACGTCCTCTTCTACCGCCGGAGGAACTCTCCCGTGGAGAGACCCC
Source organism: Climacteris rufus (assembly GCA_013398175.1). NCBI lineage: Eukaryota > Metazoa > Chordata > Aves > Passeriformes > Climacteridae > Climacteris > Climacteris rufus. The sequence goes on from VZRZ01005624.1 coordinate 204,076, forward strand.
TGCCAGGGCACCCCTCAGACCACCGCGCCGAGCGCACCCCCTCTGCGGAAGCTGCAGCCAGCCAGGTGAGCGTTTGCGTCCCTTTCGGCACTGTTGGAGCCACAGAGCCTTGAGATGTGCTCAGGTCCCCACGTGCAGGGCCCTGCCCATCTTTGCTAGCACCCATGGGGCCTGGCGCAGCTGTGGTGCAGTGCCTGCACCCCTTTCATAGCAAAGAGCTTGTGCCAGCTGGGCATTGGAGCCTGTCTTGCGTTGTTCTTGCTGTGAGCTTGCACAGCAAGAGTTGTGAGTTCCTATCCTGAGGGATCACGGCAGTGCTGGTGGGAGGGCACTGGAAGAGGAAGAAGGGGCACAGCCTCACCAGGGTCTGCACTGAAGGAGGGTTGTTAGCAGCAGGATCTGGTTGTGCCAGGGAGCAGTGAGGACTTGCCCTCTGGAACCACTTTCTAGGTAGGGTGGGGGATGCTTTCTGCTGGGGCCCAGCTCAGGGCCAAGCCAAGTGCAAAAAAGGCAAATGCCGGTGCTGAGCCAGAGGCCTGGCAGCCTTCACAGGGTGCTGGAGAGAAACCTGCCAGAGCGAGCTCTGTTGCTGGGTGGCCTGGGAGGGAGGGACTAGGGGTGGGCCAGATGGCAGGGTGCTTTCGGCATGCGGTGGTAGGGAATGGTTGTGCTGATCTTGTGTGAAAGTCAGACAGGAAGGTCCAGGCTGGGGCACAGTGTGGTGCTCACCTGGTCAGCCCCACTGCATCCTTGTGCTGCAGACTTTCCCTCCGTGCTCCGCACCCCTGCGGCCCCCGCAGGGTCTGAGGACAATGCACAGCTCATCGCTGGCATGACTGCACATGTGTGCCCCGAGGGGCCCTTCTGGCCTGGCCTCCCTGCCTCTCTGGCTTGTGCTGCCCTAGGCCCAGTGCTGGTTAGGCATCCTGACTCTGCCCTCTTGTCTGGGGACAGGAACTGTCTGTCCCTGAGGCCAGAGGGGCTATCTGGCATGTTGGTGTCTGCCTGCCTGGGCTGTTCCCGCCCTGGGGGGCTGCGTGTGTCCTGGAGCAGCTCTACTCAATGGGGGCAGCCTGGGCAACAGGAAAGCTGCTCTGCTTTTCGGTGGTGGGAGCCTTCAGGGGCGAGCTGCTACTGAGGTTCCTGCATGCCCCTTGGCACTGGGGTTCATTGGGTCCCACCGTGACACTGGGGCTCGTTGGGCTCCTGGTAGCTCTGGACCCCTTGCAGTGATGGGATGCATTAGATCTCAGAGGGGCTCAGCAGGTCCCTGAGCACCCTGGACCACCTGCACCCTCCCTGGCACTGGGTGCCCTCCAGTCACCCTGACCGGCTGCTCTGCACGATCACCGGCGTGAAGGGCCAAGCTGTGGTTGGCTGCCTGCGGATAATCCTCCTGGAAGCTGGGCTATAATTGGTTGTCAGAGCATTCCCACCCACCAAAGCAGAGCTGTGACTGGCTGTACTGGGACTGCGCCTCCTGCTCCTGCTGCTCCACCTGGCTCTGGATTGGCTGTCGCCTGAAAGATCCAGTTGGGATCACAGAAACTGGGCTGTGACTGGCTGCTGCCTGCTCCCTTGCCTCCTGGACCCACCAATGCAAGTGCATCTGCTCCATCAGGATCCAGCTGCCCGCTTCACTCCCTGCAGTCCCGTGAAGACCCTGCCCGGCAGCTGCCCATGCTCCCTCCCACAGAGCCACCCACTGGAGCCCCACACACCGGAGACCCCGAAGAGCCGCGGGGGCGGGCGCGACCGCGACGGTGCTGCATGGGGAGGCGGGCTGGCTGGGCACGGGGCTGGGCTTGCAGGCAGCCACCTGCCCCGGGGGATGGCGAGGGGTGTTGCCCGTTGTGTTCTCCAAGTGCTGACGCAGGTTTCCACATCGCAGGCTTCTCTGATCTGGCAGGAACTGGAGGCTGAAGAACAAGAGCTGCAGCTTGAGGCGTCCCAAAGGCCTGCAAGAAACTCCTGGAGGCCCCGTGGCCAGAAGCGGAGTCCGGGCACCCCCCAGCACCCAGATGAAGGCTGCGTCAGATACTTTGTCCTGGCCACCACAGCCGCAATTGTGGCTCTCTTCCTGAACGTCTTCTACCCGCTCATTTACCAGCCCCGCTGGAGATAGGCGCAGGCGCGTGGCCAGCTGCGGGAGCAGGGCCGCCAGGGCACGCGCCGTCCTAGGACGCTGGGAGACGAAGATATCGGGCAGCAGGACAGAAACCGCCGGGAAGGACTCGCCAAGGGAAGCATGGGGCTGTCGGCTCCTGCCTGTCTGCTCTGGCATCTCCTGTGCCAGCTGGCAGGTCTGTGTGGCCAGCCTGCTGCCTTGCCAAGGCACAGCCCAGAACCAGGAGCTCCTTTGCCCTTCTTTGCTGCCCACTGGGAGTGGGGCAGACCTCGTGGCTACCTGCTGATCAAGAAGGAACATTGCTACTACAGTGCAATTGGGACCTGGGACCCCCACAGACACACCGACCATCTCTGCTTGGCTCCCAAGAAGGAAGTGGAGACCTGCTGGGAGGCTGCAACAAGGGCAGGATGCCCTGACACGGGCCCTGGCTGGCCGCCTCTCTCAGCTGTGCTGCTGCAGGAGCCTTGAGCTCCCCTAGGGCTGGCACGACCCATGGTCCTTGGCCAGCCCAGTCCGTCCTGCCAGCCTCCTGCTGAGCCTCCTGGTGCCAGCTGCCCATGCACCAGGAGTTGTGTGCACTACACTCCCGTGCTGGGGCTGAATGGGCTTGTCACCAAGGGCTTGTGTGCTTCTGTGCTTAGCCCCAGGCAACTGCTGGGGAGCCTGGCAATCCAGACTGGGGTGCCCACGGTGAGCGCTCATCTCTCTGGGCCACTGCTTCCCACCAGTCCATGAGGCTGTGTGCTGGCAACATCTGGGGGAGTTGGTCTTTTCCAGTGGAGCATGGTGCAGAACCTCATGTGCGAGGGCACTGACTGCCCATGCTGCAGGCGAGGCATGGGGCCAGGGAGCACAGGTATGACCTTGGTCTGTTAATAAAGCCAGGTTTTCCAAAGAGATGCAGCATTCCTGTCCTGTGTGCTGGGACTCCCACACAGAGGCAGGGACTCCACATGGGGGTCACCTGAGGCCACTGTGACCCAGCTGGCATCAGGACCGTCTCTTGGGCTTTGCTAGGTGCCTGGTGCACCCTGTGTGGCAGCAGGCTCAGGGGAGAGCTCTGCCTGCCCGTGCCATGGAGCACGGGCTGGGCTGTAGTCCCAGCTGTGGAGCGGTAACCTCACGGGACACGTGCAGGGTGTGGGGAGCCCAGCAGGGCCAGGAGCAGGCGCTCCCCTGGGGCTGGGGCACAGGCTGCAGCTCCAATAGTGTCTGACATTGAGACGTGCTGCCCTTGGCTGAGCGTGGCTCAGACGGCTCTGGCGTATTTGGGTGTGAGAGGTGACTTCAGAGCCCTGTGACTTTGCCGTCTCCGCTGCTGTTCTGCTGGCAGTGCCCTCAGCTGGCTTGGGAGGGATGCTTGGCAGTGAAGGGGTTTGTCTGCATGTTAGGCTGGGGATTGAGCTGGACTCCCCCCACCTCTGTCCCACACCCGTCTTCCACGTGCTGAGGTTTACTCCCCTCCCAGGCAGGTCCCGGCTGGGAAGCCCAGCAGGGCTGTGCTGTGGTCATGAGGTGCCTGTCCTGGAACAGTCGCCTCATTGTCTACAGCTCTGGGTCGCGGCAGCTTCCCCCGCTCACCCACGGCGCTGGCCTCGTGGGGCTGAGTCAGTGCCCGGCGCCGATGGGCTGACCTCTGCTCCAGCTGGTGCTGGTGCCCCAGGGTTGGGGCCCACAAGCTGCTGCCTGCACCTGCCTGCCCTCACCGCCAGTGGGTGGCCAGTAGTGAGGCCTGACAAGGTGCTCTCAGCCCTGGAACTTCGCTCTGGCCCTGCACTGTTCCTCAGACCCCTGGCAGGCACTGGCAGCTTGCAGTGGCCCATTGCTGCCGCCTGTGCTGGGGTGTGGGGCTCTGCTCTGACCAGCCCTGGCTGCAGCAGCCCTGGGGCCCTGGCTCTCCTGGCAGGCAGGAGGGGGCTGCCTCCGAGCTCCTGGGCACGCTGCTTCCCTCTGCCCTGCTGTGGCCTTTGCCACCAGCTGCTGCCCTCCAAGCCCCAGGGCTGCACGTGCCGTGTATGGGGTCTGTACCCCAAGGGGCTGTGTCCCCCCAGGCACCCCTCCATCCTACTGGGAGCAGGGAGGGAGATGGGTGGGCAGGGTGCAAGTTTCCCTCTCATGCCCACCTTCTGCTTGCAGGGACTGCCCCCGGTGCCGTTCGGATCCGGCCTGGCCCCCGAAGGAGCCCCCCCGCTGGCTGCAGAAAGCCTCCCCGAGCGTTTTGCCAGCCCCGCCGAGCGCCCGGCCCCCTCCTACAGCAGCATGGAAGAAGTCGACTAGGGTGTTGTGGGGCACCTGGCCTGGGGGTGTGGGCCAGGCCGGGCACTGGGGGGGTGGGGGGACGGGGCGGGTCGGGGTTTGTCCTGCGCTCATTAAACTCTCTGAACTCGACTCGCCTCTGCTGCCTGCTATCCCTTGGGACTCTGATCCCTGGTGAGCCACCCCCGCCCCAGGGCACTATGTCCCCAGCACCCTGCTGCCCCACGTGCCCTTGTGCTCCGTGTTCCCTGGTGTGACTCAGTGCTTGCTGTACCCTAATATCCCTCCGGGGCCGCTGTTTCTTAGTGCCGCTGCCGGGTGCATTCTACAGCACCTGGGGGACACAATGTCCCCTGGTGCCTGCTGCTTCCGTGTGCTCTGCTGCTG
>VZRZ01005624.1:227050-255343 GCA_013398175.1 Climacteris rufus
AGGGAGCGGCGGGGGGATGGTGGGGCGGGCTCTGGATACGGTCACTGCTGCTGCCTTGTTCTAAGTTCTATCTGCCAGTAACTCCGGTGTTACCGACCGTGCCGCGCCTGACGCTGCACGGCGCTCTGTGACAGATGTACTCACACGCTCGTTCCCAGTAACACCAGGCTGAGCGATACGATGGTTAGAAATTGGGCATCTTGCAATTCCTCAGTAGGATCTGCTAGCTGCGTGGATGATCATATCTTTGTTTCCTGATATTTTTTTTTCTTAATGGAATACATATTAAAAATAAAATGGCTTAATTAAGAAAGAGGAACTGGGGATGGAAAGGGCTTCTTTGTTCTGTCTTCTCCAGAACGTTACAAGTCTAAGAGCTCAGGACAAGAGCAGCAGAAATACATGCAACATGGTGACTGGTGAGTCCAGATTGTCCACATGCTGCAAGTTGTGTGTGTGTTTTCAGTAACCTCAGTCTAAGTTTTATCAACTAACCGTATGTGCTCATAATCTTCAAAGAATTTATTGAACTTACTTCCTGAAAAAAATGCAGTTATGCTGCACAGAGAGGAGTTACCTTCCTTTCTTGGAGAAAGTTACTGCCTGGATACTCTCTTTTTATTTTACATTGCAGTATTAAAAACATGCTGCTGAGATGCAGTGAGGGTGGGTGTTTGCAGTTTCCGGTGCGTGTCTGAGGGATAAATGGCATGCACAAATTAGTGTGTTTTAATAACTAACAGTAAAGGGGGTGACTGCAGCAGTAAGCTGCATGTGTTGCCCTACAAAAGCCTGTTGAATGCCCACTAGAGCCTTATGGAGGTCTTCTGTCATAAATGGTTTAGTTCTAGTAAGTAAAATTTCTGGGAGTGCAGCATTACTTTCCTGAATCTTCCTCCAGACCTGGTACCTGCACTGCTGCATAGGGTCTTGTGAAGTGCAGTTTTGAGTGGTTCAGTGCTTTTAGTTAAATAATCCCAAGCAGCCTTAAAACTGACATGAACGACTCTGGGAGACACTGTTACCTACAGGGTCTGTAGCTGCAGCTGTAGAGAAAACCCAGGGAAGATCTTGCTGCTGTTCCAGGGCAGGAACAGTTGCTTTGTGTCACAGAGGGGCCCTGGTCCATACCTGGCACTTGGAATCCTGCAGGGCTCAGATTAGTGGCTGCCAGTATAGTAAATTCAAGCATGTAAAGGTAAAGGAATGTAAATGTAAAGGAACTTTTTTTCCCTTGGTAGAAAAAAGGAAAGATTTCTTCTGCCAGCTTGTAACAGAGGAAGATTTATTAGTAGGGGAATTCTGGCCTAGTAGGTTCTTGATTTTGATGCTAACAAGAACTAATTAAGATGGACCTTTCGCTAGCTGAGCAGGGTCAAGGATTTGTATTTTAGAAATTAATGCTTGCTTTGTTCTGCTTCCTGGTGGTCAGAAGAGGTAGGTGATCCTTTGGTGGTGGACCTCTCTTCGATCTTTGGGCCTGCTTTTTATGCTTCTGGGTTTCTTGTGGCTTCTGGTCTGTGCTACACAGGAGAATGAGGTACCTGTGAGCAGCTTGTGAAAGAAGGGTTGGAGTTTCAAAAGTAGAAGTGAGGTCTGACAGCTGCTGTTGGAAACAGCAGCCCTCCTGACCTCTCCCCTCTCTCCTTTGACAAGATTAACAGAAGGTGGATAGCTATTCCCTGAGTTGTTACAACATAAAAAGAACCAATGCAGAAGCAAGGAAAGGAGGACCTGGGAGAGGTGAGCCCATCCAATTCAGCAGCAGCTGGCTGTCAAAGAGCATCTGTGGCGCTCATGTCTGGGATCCTGCTGTCAAAGAACATCTGTGGCATTCATATCTGGAATCCCAGCGTGGTGTTCTTGAGGCTCATTCCTCAGAAAAGTCCTCCCTCTCACACCTGTATCTGGTAGTGCACGTCAGGGAGGACATGCAAAATGATGATGCTCTTCTGAAAGCCTCGCTATAGTATTGAAGTCAAATACTTGCAAGTTTCAAGTAGAAGATTGGGACAAATTAATTGCTCAAAATCTGTTTTCCAACCTCAGAGTGTATAACAGAGCATCATACAATTGGATGCAAAACACATTTGAGCGTGCTTGGTGTAGATCTTGTCTGAGTCACTGTGGATGCATTGACAACATTGTTCTCCCTTGGATTCACCCTGGACATAGGGTCACCTGGGAAAGGGTTAGTCGTGTAGTGTAGAGTACTCTTGGGTGGCTCCTGGAGGAGTGAGTAGTATTACTGGCTCTGTCACCCAGAGCTGGCTTAAAAATGTGTCAGATTGGTGTCTCTGAAAGGCAGAATGGTTTTTCTGTCCAGCTGTGGGCTCTACAGGAGCTTCTGTATGCTGATATTTACAGAGCTGTTGGATCTGTGGTGTGAACACCATTATCTGGTGTTTTTTTACTAAACATTGCTGCATATTTTAAGATTATCTTCTGAAGAAATCTCATACAGCAACAAATGTAGCTTAATGACTCCAGAAACCATAGACGGAGCACAAGTTGCCTCATGTGTGTTCCCCTTACCTTTGGTATCTGTTTTTTTTCTCCTGTGAGCCTGGTCCAATGCACTAGCCATGAACCTCCATGTAAACAAAAACTGCTGTGTGTTTGGACTGCTGTCATGTAACAGCACAGAGGGGTTAGCATTTGCTCTCCCAGGTTTTGATGATAACTGGGGCTGGACTGGTGCAGTGTGCTTGAGTGCCAGTGAAAAGCTAGAGCTAACTCCCATTTTCACACAGGCAGGCTTATGTTCAACCATGTATCCCTGTCTCAGTTCTACTTTGTTAAATCATGGTAAAAGGATATATAAAGTTCTACTTTTGTACCTGTTCTCTTTAGAACTGCAGTCATAATGTACATTGTGGTGTCTGTCAGTTTTTCCTCCTTTATGCAGCTTGATCTAGTAGTGCTGAATCACCTCTTCTAGTGCTAATCCTGTGTTGTTTCACATCTTTTCACAACTGTCTCAGTATCTGGTGGTGTTACAGCTCAAATGTATTTGTTTTATCAGGGCTAATTAGTGCTTTAGAAAACAATGAGTATACTCACTGCAAAAACAATTTGTGGGTTTAAACAAGATAAGTCAATCAGAGAAGAATGCTGTCAGAGTATACCCTAGAGCTGTCTGACGCTCTCAGGTGGAGTCATCTTTGGTAGTGGTAGTTTTTTTCTTTGCTTTCACTTCCGCCCTGATCATCTGACTTCTTTTTCTGTCTTTCTTTTGTCTTCACACATGGCATGTTTCATGTTAACCTCTTCCTATATTTAAAGGAGATCAAGAACTGATGCTACTGTTGCCTTTGTCATTTCCAGAGCTCTGCTTCTCCGTGTGTGTAGCTCCCTGTTGGAGGAAATCTCTTTATTCCAGCGCTCTCCTTTTGCTTGCTGTGTTCAAATCGATAAGGCTGTTCTAGTCCTAACAGCAGTGGGCTGAATGCTGCATCTGTTGCTCTTCCGTTGTGCTTCCCATTAGCTGCCTAGAATAGAACTGCACGGCCTGATAGAACACACTGCTCAGTTCTCCACCTCTGTGGCTGCAAAGCAGGGCCACACATATTGATTTCTGAGCCTCTCTCGCTAATAGTGCATGCTGCAAACAAATGGGATGTACGACTGGATTCAGCTGGTACAGGACCTGCCTGGTCTGGGTGAAGTACAGAGCTAGGACAGTTTATATGGCAGTGAGCTCTGGGGGTAGTTCCACAGTCACACCTGGGTATCATTCAGACTGCCCTGAGCTGCCAAGGGTTAATCTGAAAAATGTGTAGTAGCACAAGATGCCTCATAAAACTAAAGCATCTGTCTTGGGCATCTGGCTGTGCATGTTTGCCAGTTTTCATACAGTACTTGGTATGAGAAATTAGTTACTGGAGTTAGGAATATCCTTGCATCAAGGGAGTGCTGTAGTTAAGACTTTTACTTTCTCTTTCCTTAAGGAACCCTGAGGACCTTGCAATATGAATAATTCTCTGGAGAACACCATTTCCTTTGAAGAATACATCCGTGTGAAGGCACGAACGATCCCCCAGCACAGGATGAAGGAGTTTCTGGACTCCCTTGCTTCCAAGGGGCCGGAAGCTCTGCAGGAGTTTCAGCAGACAGCCACCACCACCATGGTGTATCAGCAGGGTGGCAACTGCATTTACACGGACAGCACAGAGGTGGCTGGGTCTTTGCTTGAACTTGCTTGTCCTGTGACAACCAGTATCCAGCAGCAAACTCAGCCAGAGCAGCAGATACAGGTTCAGCAACCCCAGCAAGTCCAGGTAAGCATCTGAAATCATCTCTGAATGTATGTATGACTTGCTGACTGATGGAGTAGTGTTCAGAGCTGCTGTCTAACCTTAAGCCTCAGACAACTACTGAAGAGGCAGGGCCAATTAACTTTATATAGAACAGCAATATTTCCCTTTCATTTAAGGAATTTGGTAGTAAATTGCTCTCCTGCCTGTGCCTCCCTCAAGCCCTGCTGTAGGAGGAGCCGTGTACATAGCAATGGAGTGGTGTCACCTATTGGAGAAATGGTCGACAGTTCTGGCATGTGCACAACTCCCAAAGCCTTGTGCTCTGAAGCTGCTATAAATACCAGCCCCCTCTGCCTCTCTGACTCTTATCTGGTTGTTCAGGATGGCCGTGAGATCAAACTTGCCTTCAGGATTTCTAAGTTTTTTTTAATGAAATCAATAATCTTTAAATGGTTTGACGTGAACATTCTAGAAGTTGTTGTTTTTGAACTGGCTTTTAAGTGAGGCAGAAATGCAAGAGAGTCAACTTAGGATATAACCAGGGGAAGATACATTGCAGGAAAGGAATTTTAAAGGATGCATATGCATCAAGGTAGATTATCCCTTTGCACAGTGGAAGTTGTCGTCTTTTTTTTTTTTGGTAGATAATACCTTAGGTATTTTATTAAGTAAGCAAATCCAGCATCAGAGGGAAAAAACCCAATTGAATTTTATAACTTAGGATAAGTACTTTTTTCCTCAGATGCATTTTGTAATTTGAAGAGTTCATAGGTGGCAGGGCATTTACTAAGGTTTTTCTATGATATGTCTCCAAACAGCTGAACTCTGCCTATAGCTGTAATTCTGATACACTTGAGATATGGATCTTTCTGCCTTCTGTAGCAGAATGTAAAGCTGTGAACTCTCTTTTTTTACAATAAATGAGGGTATGGAGTCACAAATGACTGGAGATAAGGTAGTGTGAACTTGCTGCAGTGCAGTAGACGTGCTCACAGCTCACTTGTGTGCTTTTATCCTACAGCAAAGACAAACTTGCCTCCTTCCCTGGTAACTCATCTCCAATTACTCTCCATTGAGCAAATGAATGCTTAACTGGGACTCCTGTAACCTGTTGCCCTACAGTAACTTGCGTTGAAAGGCTTTTGAAGAACAAAAGCCTCAAGTCTTGCAGGCATGACTTGGATCTCTGCATGAGGCTATTAAAGCTGATCAAGAGTGGGTTTGGTTCTGCCAGCTAGTATGTTTTCTGGAGGAAGTTTTGTTTCTCAGTAGAAGAGCAAGGAGGGTTGGCTTTTGAGTGCCTCCACCTTGAAGATGTGGAAGGCCCCAAACCAATTGTAAAATTTAAAAGGAATATTTTTTTCCCCTCTCATTCTTTTGCTTCTGCTGCCTCCTTTTAGAACTACTCAATGTTCGGGCTTGACCCTTGCAAGTCTTTTAGTAACAGAGATAGGGAGGGAGGTAATATATGATATGCTCCTGAGAAAAATAACCTGACCTTCTTGAAAATAAGCACAGAGTTGCTGCCTGTTCCTGATTTTTAAACTGAATAATCTCCACCATGAATATGAAAATTTTCTGATGAAAGTCAAGATTTCAGCAACTTCCCTAAAGCATGTTGTGTACTCTCTTCTCCTTGTTTTTGATGTGCCTCTGCTTTTAGATATCTGCTTTCCCATCTGTACAGATCATAATTAATGTTTGTGTTGCCTACCCTGCTGCTCACTTTAGGGTGTTACAACTTAGATGGCACATTTGGTACTAGATGTGGCTGCAGCTTTTGTGTATCAGCAGTGCAGCTGGAATCAGGTGTATTTGAGCAGCTAGCTCAGAATTACCTGGAAGTTTTTCTGCAAAAATAGGGTGGAGAGGAATGTCTTTACCCCTTTGCAAGAGTGTTTTTCTATCTTTTAAGATTTCTTATCAAGACATTATGAAAGTTAAACCCATGATTTAGTGTTCATCTATCTTTTCACTGCCACTGTGGTGGCCGTAGCAGAGCACGGGGTCTGAACAAAGCTGGATTTTGTTGTGACTCTGGGGAGTGACAGTGTTCTACTACAGCAGTGCACCTGCTCAATCTGGCTCCCTGTGCTCAAATCCTACTTGTGTTATATTATGATGATTTTGGTCATCTGCCGAAGCCTCTTGGCTTTTGATTAAACTTGTGTCATCCCGGTACTTGATTTGGTAATCTGTTTAGTTCTTGCTAATCCAATTGCAAATCAGTGGAAGACCCTTTGAATGACTCTGCTTATGTCTGGCAGTGTGTCAGTGCTGCTGAAGGTGACTAATAATATGAGCAGTCAGATGACCTCATGATTGGAAGTGCTGCTGATGACCTTACAATCACAGAGGCAGTGCTCAGGTTTCATCCTAGATTTTACTTGCTGTGAACAACTAAAGGCATCATGCAACTGCTTGCTGCTTTTATTTATTCTGGCAAAATAAATTTTCTCTTTGAAGAAGTTGCCACCTTAAGGTTTTCTTGCCTAAAAACTTCCGTAAAGTGTTGCCAAATGTTTATTTTGAAGGATGAGTGGATGCAACTGTTGGGTTATGTACATAGTTATTGCTACAGTTCAGGTGTCCCTGAGCTCCTTCCATGCCCAGTATCACAGTGGTGCCATTAGTGACCTTAAGAAGGAGTTTAGTATGTCAAGTTGTCATACCCTGTGCTGCATCAGGGAGTGCCTGGGAAGGCCTGTGTTTTGCTCCAGTCAAGCAAGAGTTTTATCAGCTCTGCCTTTGGTGAGATTGTTGCTCATGGGCCCTGTTGCTCATGGGCCCTGATGATGCCACTCAGAAGAGGTGTTAGCTCTGACTTGCTCCCTGAGTATGGTACTTCTGCAGAAGTCAGCAAACCTCTTGTGCCTCTTCCACAAAAAGATTTAACTGAAAAGATATCAGGGGACAGACAGTATCTTTGCCTAGGATGTGTGTGGGGAAGATCCTCAGTTTCAGCTTTTTATGAACAGTCTGGTGCCTATGAGGCAAGAGCTGCTTGGGCAGGGCTTGAGGGCAGGATGCTACAGGTGAGCAAAATCACAGAACACTATGGGGAAGGGTTAAATGCCTGTGTAAAATATCTTTTCTTGATACTTTTCTAATTGCTCAGTTCCTTGTGGGCTTGCTGTTCAGTCTATTCTGTTACTTCACACCATTATAAGAGATTGGACATTATTAATGACACAAGGCAGGGGAAGATAATAATGCCCTTAAATATCTTAGAAAAAGAGTCTTATCTCTGGCTCTGCACAGAATGCATCTTTCCTTTGCTTCTGATGGATGTACCTTCCTCTTGCCTCTGTGCTGGTTTTGAAGTTTAGCTTGGAGGTAGGGTTCCTATTTGTTTATGTTTGAAAAACATGCCAGTATGATTTCAGTGTAGCAGCAGGTATTCATTAGCATTTGCTAGGGCTGAGTGGAACACCTCCAAGAGTGGTTATAGTCAAGAGTGGTGTTTTCAAGGTAGCATCTACTTGTATATGGAAGTGGGCCTCTGTTGGAGAGGTAAGCTGTTTTTCCTTGGTTCATGTGTTTTAACTGTCGTAGACCTAAGTCCCGCCCCAGCATACAGCTTGACAGTGTAATCTTGATATTGTAACTGTTCAAACACACCCAAGGCCAAATTTGGCTGATGGAATTCTCTCTCTGATGTTGATGAATGAGCAGACGAAAAACCTGGACTGAGAATCAGTCTGGCATTTGTTCTGAAAAGCTTGTACCCTTCCCATAGACCTTGTTTACTTAGATAGCAAAGGACTTCCTGTAAAGTAGTTAAATAACAAGTTCTCACATTTCCTGGTACTTCACTGATCAGTCTTTTCCTTTACTCTTCACTTGCACTTTTCTTATCTGTTTTGTACTTGCATATACGCTTTTGGGTGTAACATTAGAAGGCAGTCTTTGTTACGGTGTTGGTTTTTAGTGCTGGACTCTCTTTAGCTTAGGTTTGTTGTTGAGGGAAGTGTATTTTAAGTCTTCTGTCCTTAAATTGGTCTAAAAACATTGAAATTGCTCTTCTCATGCTTTCCCTGACTTTGTGTGGGAAGTCTGAGATGCACCCATGTTACTTCTGGGGAGGATTTGGAGCATACTTCCCATAGCAAGTTGACCACCTGCCCCTTTTTACCTCATGAAGGCTTGAAATCTGTCATTTGGGGTTCCCTCCAGATGAAATTAATCTGTAAGATGCAGTCTTGTGTCTTGATGTTTGTCAAACTTGACTGGTGGGCAAGACTAGAACTAAATTTGAAGTAGTCTTTGGAAGGTATAGTGTGGACATGTTAGTACATCTTCAGTTTTGCTCTGCAGGTCTGCTCTTGGTATGTACTTGTGCTTGCTAGTGTAAACACAGCCTCAGAAACCAAGATCTCTGTGTGAAAAGAGGCATTTAAGAGCCTGTCAGGTGCTCTAGGACAAGCTAGATATCAGAAGATCCGTGCAGGAAAGGGCTGGTATGTGTGCTCATTTAGAGCTGGGTTTTAGGAAATATTAGGTAATCCAGTCAGTCCACAGATGAAAGAATTAACAAGCAAAGAAAACCTCAGTTGTTTCAGAACTGTTCTGAAACAACTGAGTCTGATTCCTTTTTGGGCAGAGAATCTGCCCAGGGCAGACATGGTATGAATCCTACTTGAAGCTTTGTCTATCAACCATTAGGAAAAAAAGTTTTGGCAACCAGGCTTCAGCTGTTCTCCTGCTTGTAGGGTTACTTATTTACTCTTTGCATGTGCTCAGTTCAGGACGGAGTATGCTTTTGAGCTTAATGTGACAGAAGATTTCCTTTAAGGGAATTTAGTTCTGCCCTTCTGTTATGATACAAGGTTGATTTCTGATGCTTTTGATTCTCTAGTCAGTTAGTACTTGATCCAGCTTCTAGCTACTTCATGGTGCAAAGGCATTTCTCTGTGTCATGGCAGCCTGCTGGGAGGTGATTCTTTCATGGTGCTGGATCCAAAATTTTGGCAATAAGTAGTTTTTCAGTACTGGTAACTTGGCATGTTCCTTTCTTGCACCAGTAACCCAGGAATTCCCAGCATAACATGTTTTTGCTTTAATCTTCAGCATAAAGTGGAGATTTAAAGTCCTCCCTGTTGGTCGTTGCCTGTAAATTTAAAACATTCCTCTTTGTACAATCTTTTAAAAAGTCATCTGCTGCTGATGTTTAGTGTAATTCTTTGTCAGACTTGGTATCTGATGAAAAAAAGGACAATGAGGTCAGTGTAAGAAGCCTCTGGTCTCAGACTGGGTTGAAGCCTGCAAATCTGAAATGAATGCTTGTAGCACTCCTGGGTACAACCTACTTGAAAATGGGGAGGGATTTACTGCAAGATACGGTTGTTAAAAATGGATGTGTAATTCACAGGGGATGCGTAATGTGTGGTAGGTAGAGCTCCAATATCCTTTTAAATAGGACCAGTCTCTAGACAGAACCACAATGTCTGCAGTTTGCAGCGTGGAGAGCTTCAAGTGATTCTGGAGTTTGACTTCATCTTCTTTGGGTCTGGGCTCCTTCTCTGGGTGTTAACATTAACAGGGTAGACTCTAAATACCCTTAAGAAGACATCTTGGTTGTAGGAGTTAGGATTTAGTCCTGAGGGAATATCATAGGGCCTCAGAACATGACTGCTCATCTGCTGAAAGTGATGGATGCCTGTGACTTTCAGACACCCTATGCTCAGGCTCTGAAATGGTTAATGGTGAAAGCTGTGCCAGGGGAGGTTTAGATGGACTTTAGGAAGCATTTCTTTACCAAGAGAGTGCTCAAACTGTAAAGTAAAATTTTGTATGGAAAGAAGGTGTGGATACTTTTAAGGTGCTCTCAGTCAACCTGTGCAAATTCTGAAAACACTGCAGAAGTACAGGACAAATTACATGTTTACTTCTTCCTGTGGTTTTGAATCCTAGAAGATAAAGCAAATGTTTCTTGTGTGAAACTGAAAATATAACAGTGCAATAAAATGTTTAATTTGTTCAGTCTTTGGCCTTTGCCTTGCAGGTAATCTTTTGAACAAGGACTTAATAGTAAAGACTATATTAGTGATATTTAAAGTGGAATATTTTGGAGAATACTTGCCTTAGGGGTGTGATTGTACCTGCCTTTCTTAAAATGAACTCTTACCTGGGATCCATGCTATGGCATGTTTGCCCAAGGCAGTACTCATGCAGCAGGGCAGTGTGATATCAAATAGAACTGAGGAAACATCCCATAAGTGAGTTCATCTTCTTCAATTGACTGCTTGGTCAGATCACTCATTGATGCAGCTTTTATAAGTGTCATGCTGACATAAGGTCACAGGCTACTTGCTACCTGCAGGAAATTATTATAGAGTCACCACGTCATCTGGATTACAGTATACTGCACAGAGTTCCCAGAAGGAGCTATACCCTAATCTTCCTGGAAATAAAGTAATTCTTAACAGGAGGTGACTTGAAAATCTGGCCTGCCAGTGGGGCATTTTGCAACCCCACTTTTTTCCTTAGCAACTCTTAATTGATTGTAAATGGGTCCTTAACATTTTTCACGATTTCTTAGACATGATGTTGGGAAGTGAGATTTTGTGCATGGCAGGCCTGCGTGGTGGTTCTTTTTGGTATGGTCAGGCTGGCTAGTGTGCTGTCTCTGTGCAAATGCTGCATTAGTCTGACTGCCTTCAGGAAGTGAGGTGGGAAAAGGTGAGAGAACATGAGTAGGAAGACATTTAGTTTTGCAACTAAATAAGTCCGTGTTGGCTCCAGAGAGAGGTGTTGGGTAATTAATTCCCTCCTTTAAGATAAAGTGCTAATGAAGCCTGGAGAGACAGATGATCATGGGAACCTGGGCTATCACTTCTAGGACAAGGCCAGCTGTCTGTGTAAGTGTGAGGGACAAAGTGGAGAAATGCTGGGCAAGGAGAGCCAACCTCAGTACCCTGGGAGTGAAGACACCAGCTGTGTTGGGTTTGAGGCCTGGGACGTGAAGCTATTGAGACCTGAAATTTGTGCTGGGGACTACCTCTGACTCCTGGCTTTCAGTCTGCTACTGGACTGCTGCTAGATTTTGTGGCAGACCTTGGACAAATGAGCATTAATGTGAGAGGATGTGATTTTTATTTCCCCCCCCCTAAATAAATGGAACTGGTTTGGAATCAAGTCACGTATTTTGTCTGTGTTACTTGGCTCATTGTCAAAGTGCATGAGCTAGAAAATACAACTGAGTAGTTTGGACAATAAATGGTATTAAATGGAATAAGTAAATAATGAAAGAAATATTGGTTTTAATTATCATTGCTAAAGAAATTCTTCTAAAGTTTAAAAAACTTTGCATGCTGCAGTGTGGGCCCTTAATGCATGACAAAGCTTGAGGTTGAACTTGCCACTTTCTGTGCTGACACCTGCTTGTGTAGCATTACTATTAATGATAGGTTTCAAAGTAATATTCCCTGCTTTATGAGGAAAGAGCCAAGTGCTGGTTTCGACTTACCCATATTTCTTATTGCCTGTCACCAGCAAGTGATCCTGTGGCCATCTTGGGACTGGGGTGGGCAGCAGTAAAACAATCTTTAGAGCATGGTGAGAGTGAGGCCAGCTTCTGCAATGGTAATGTGCCTGACCTTAAAGTCTTGCTATTGCAAGGCCTGTGCTGAAATAACATTTTAGCAATGCAAATAGTTTTGAAGACTCTTTTGGCTGGAGCCCATGGAGCTTTGAGAGTGGGAATGTAGCTCACGTGCTGTTCTCTCTGTGCTGAGAAGTGTGATCATGTGCAATGCTGAGCAAACACATCGACCGTATCGCTGTTATCAACCAGGCACTTCTAGAATAACTTGGTTTTATTTTCCTAATATCTTTACTAGTGGATTAATTAATACACAGAATCGTAAAAATGATCATAAAAGACCTGGAGCATAGACCTTGAGTGACAGCCCATCTCTGCTGAACGCCTGACGTTTGTTGGTCTCTGACTGCTGGGTTGGTGTCGTTGCAGGTTCAGGTGCAGGTGCAGCAGTCACCGCAGCAGGTCTCCGCCCAGCAGCTCTCTCCGCAGCTCTCTGTCCATCAGGCTTCGGAGCAGCCAATACAGGTCCAAGTGCAGATCCAAGGCCAGGCACAGCAGCAGGCGTCCCAGACAATACAGAGTCAGTCTCTTCAGAGCCCCAGCCCATCGCAGCTGCAGGCAGCTCAGATCCAAGTGCAGCACGTGCAGACTGCCCAACAGATCCAGGCTGCGGAGCTACAGGAGGAACACATACAACACCAGCAGATCCAGGCCCAGCTTGTGGCGGGACAGGCCATTACTGGTGGCCAGCAGATACAGATCCAAACAGTTGGGGCACTGTCACCTCCACCTTCTCAACAAGGCTCGCCACGAGAGGGAGAGAGGCGGATCAGCTCTGCGAGTGTCCTTCAGCCAGTGAAGAAGCGTAAAGTGGATATGCCTATTACTGTGTCGTACGCTATTTCAGGGCAGCCGGTTGCCACAGTGCTGGCCATTCCTCAGGGCCAGCAGCAAAGTTACGTCTCTTTAAGGCCAGACTTGTTAACAGTGGACAGTGCCCACCTGTACAGTGCCACTGGGACCATTACTAGCCCCACTGGAGAGACTTGGACCATCCCTGTTTACTCCGCTCAGCCACGTGGTGACCTTCAGCAGCAAAACATAACCCACATTGCCATCCCTCAGGAGGCCTACAATGCCGTCCACGTCAGTGGCTCGCCCACCACGCTGGCTACCGTCAAGCTGGAAGATGACAAGGATAAGATGGTGGGAAGTACTTCAGTAGTGAAGAACTCTCACGAGGAAGTGGTGCAGACTCTTGCTAATTCGATCTTTCCAGCACAGTTTATGAATGGCAACATCCACATTCCAGTGGCAGTGCAGGCTGTGGCAGGGACGTACCAGAACACGGCACAGACAGTGCACATATGGGACCCGCAGCAGCAACAGCAGCAGCCCACACCCCAAGAGCAGGGGCAGCAGCAGCAGCTACAAGTCACTTGCTCAGTAAGTTAAAACTGCCTCTTGGTCTCAGTTTGTGATTAACAACTTTAAAATGTCATGGAGAGGGAGCATGCCAGCAGACAGCTGGTGTCTGGGAAGCAGAGATGCATCTGTCCCAGCAGCCTGAGCACTCCTGATGGGTATAAGACTACCATGTGGTAATGTTGGTATGTAGTTACAGGACTCAAAACTTTACAAAAGATATTTCAGTCTTGATGGTCTTACTGTTAAAAGTCAATAGATACATGCTTATTAACACCTTCTTCATAGTGAGTATTCCAAGGTCTGCAGTATTTTCCTGAGCTGTTCCAGGGGTTGCAGTGGACAGGCAGGGATAATTGCAGCCAAGTAAAGTGTGCCAATATATACTAATCACCCAGTTATCAGTTACTTGGTCTTGTGTTGCACATGGAGTCCACAGCAGATCCAGTGCCAGGGTAAGTTGTGAGCAAACTTCCTGGATCAAGTGTACCTGTCTTTAACACAGTGTTCTGCTTATGCCCTCTTCACGGTCTGAAGAGTCTTCTTGCCTCTTCATGTGACAAACACGACAGCCAAATTTGTTACTGTTTTTTCAAGGCTTTGTTGCTAACTTTAAGCTATAGATTATTTCAAGTTGACTTTTAAAACTTGAATAACCGGGTCTATTAGTAGTCTCTCTAATATGTGCTAATGGATTTAACTTATCTTTTATTACCATGAAGTGAAAAGTGATTGATCTGTCAAAGCTTGTTTTTTTTTTTGCTGAATGGAATGAGGGCAAAAATACCCAAAGCTGCTGGCTTACCTGTTGTTACAAATTCTTTCCAGTTTATAAGTAACACTGTTAGCTTTATAAAGGCATGTATGCCCTCTGCTTTATCAGTAAGCACTGAGACAAGGAGGATTACTTTCTGTAGTCACATCTGATTGTTTCTGAGTTTATCACGGACTATAGCCCACCAGGGTCTTCACCAAAAAGAGTTCCCTGCAGCTTTAGATAACTTTCAGGTGCTGGATGCCCTCTTTTATAAAGCTTACTTTAAGCTACAGCTTATGGGTCTTATGGGGGAGTTTTGTGGCTGGGGTTTTTTTGTTTTGTTTTGTGATGTCCAAAGAGCCTTCTATAACTCCTCTTTTTCCTTTATTGGTAATTCAGAGATCACCTCATCACTTACAGCTGCTTAAACAAACTAAATTGATAAAATGTTTTGCCTTTCTCCTAAATATGATTTTTAGACTTGCTGTAGGGTCTTTTAAGAGCATGTGCCACATTCTTGGGATCCTTTCTGAGGTATTAGCTCCATAATTTCTTGAGTTGTTACTTGTAAAGCTTCTGCTGACACTGTGTTTTCCTGTGTACAGGGGTCTGCAATTCTTGGGTATCAGCCAGTTTTCTGACCCCAGTTCTGTAGAGTGGAGGGTGTGGCATAAACCCTTAAATACAGAGGCAATTCCAGGAGGGATTTACTCTTCCTCTAAGAGGTCATTAAAGCTAAAATAGATGAACATCAAACTTTGAGAGTTGTCCCTCTCAAAACTGTGAAACTGAGAAGGGATTTGCCTGCCTGCCCTGCACTGTCCGCTCACATTGTGCTTCTGGGGAATCTGGGCAAGTTGCAGCTGTTTTGCTTTATTTGTGAAAAATGTAAGTTCATTAAGAAGCATCTGCCAGGTCAGCAGATTAACTCCAGCCTTCACACTGGACAAGATGTCTGTGAGGGCAGGGCACAATGCTGTCCCTTGGGTTGGGCTGATGGAGGGAGTTGGCTCTGGAAAGCTTTTAGCTCCCTGGAGAGTAATGTGGCAGCACTGTGGAGGAGAGCAGGGACTCATTCCTGGCTCCTGCAAAGACAAGGTGTCAGTTCACCCTTGAACTCTTGAAGGCAGAGAGGGGCTTTGCTTCACACCTTAAACTTTGTCGCCCTCTGCCTTGATTAATGCTGGGCCTTTTCAGTCAGTCTCTGCAGCCATGCTACATTCTGCAGCTTCAGGGGCTGATAAGCAAAAAGCTAATAAGAGCTGATGCAGAAAATGAAAAACCAGCCAGAGGCAGCTGAAAAGCTCCAGTCTGAGACTCTTGCAGACTTTGCCTCTTAAGCTGTTGGGTTTTTATTTTAAGTAAGGTAGAGGCATTCAAAGTCTCTATGCCATTTTTGTTGTGGTCTCTAGTACTGTCAGAGCAACTCTCACTAATATGGACAGTATCAGTAGCAGTATCAAAAAAAAAAAGCTGCTTTTTGGAGTAGCTCGTAGGAAGGAATAAAGCAGAACTTCTGATATAAGAATTGCTATTTCTGTAACTTCAGGATGCCAGTGAGAGTTTGACTAAGGTCTGCAAAGCTGTTCATTGAGGTAGCCATGAGACTTTCTCTGGCATGGAACAGAGAAACTGTAGTGAAGAATGCAGTGCAGAGTGAGTGCAGCTGCAGGGCTCACTGCTGGTTTTAGATTGGTGCCATTGGTTGCCTGATAATTAAGCTTCAGTTTGACATTGTAATTCTTCGTGACCTAAGGTCCCACTGTAAAGTGAACTTCCAAGGGTTTTGGAGATGCCTTAGGTTTGTAATAAGTCATACAGTCACTCTTCACACAATAGTAGCTGGTCCCCATTAGCAGTATTTGGTATTTTGAGAACATTGCATTGAAACTGAATTGATACTTGATGCTGATGTTCTGGTCTTACTGCTTTATACCTCTTAAAAGTGAATTAATCTTATCCATGGTTGACAATAAGGACAGAGTGTATTTATTGTGTGTGCCTGTTATGTACTGCTTGAAGAAGAGAACCTGGATAGGGAGGGATTCTGGGGATGTACAGTATGTGATTGTACCCAGGATGTTCCTCAGGGCAGCCTACGTGTGGAGGAGCAGTGGTTAGTAAAGCTGCTGGCACCTTCCTGCTGCTGGCACCTTCCTGTTTAGGGCCTGGTGGTCTGTGGGCTACTCTTGTAGTGAGATGGACTTCAGTGGTGGTTCAGAGTGACAAGTGAGCTGGAGATGGATCTGTCCATGAAAAGTGTTCCTGGAGTGTAGAATCCTCTTTTGTGAGCAGCAATTCAGGTTGGACAGCAAAAGTTGCATTCCTTAAATTAATTTCTTGTTAGAGAGGAGTGTTGCAGAAGGCTCATATCCTGGGGCTACAGGTATTGTGGCATTGCTTGGTTTTTGTCCAGCTGTTGCATATGGAAGTGTGTATATCAAATGTTTTCTTTCCTAGGCTCAAACTGTTCAGGTTGCTGAAGTTGAACCACAGCCGCAACCGCAGACTTCACCTGAACTTCTACTTCCAAACTCTCTGAAGCCAGAAGAAGGTCTTGAAGTGTGGAAAAGCTGGGCACAGACCAAGAATGCAGAGCTGGAAAAAGAAGCTCAAAATAGACTAGCACCTATTGGAAGTAAGTGTCATGACGAGGCCTTTGTTTCCTTTCAAGTAGGATTAGGAATGACTAAAATGTTTAGTGCTCCTGGAAAACACTTTCATGTTATGACTCTGGAAAACACTTTTGTTTAATCAGTGATTGTTTCTAAATTTAAAATTCGATTTAGTCTTCAATACTAATTATTGTGTACTCCCACTGCCATGGGGCATGTGTTAGCTCTGCTGAGCCCCCTTGAGCACCTGAGCTGGTAGCAGTAGAAGTGGGCACTGCATGACTGTAGTGCATGGACAAACAAACTGGCTGTGAATGCTGGGCAAGCTGGTAGAGCAGTCATGGAGTTGCTGTTTTCCTGTTGCTGCAGGGCACCATTTCATTGTGGACATGGTAAAAGAAGGCAATAGTCATGCATTTGGCAGGGCAGACGATATTTCTGTTAAACTCTTGCCTGTTTTATCTTGTAGTAGATCTGACAGCCTAAGATCTTGATTTATTTCAGTGTGCTTTACTGTCCTGGGGGAATGAGGTAGTACTGGACCTGCCAGATAGAGTGGCAAAGCTGGAGATGTGGGAAATCATCCCTGTTCCTGAAATATTGGGAAATAATACAGCTTTATGGCTTAAATAATCTAGCTTTGTTTTGTTTTTCCAGGGCGTCAGCTGCTGAGGTTCCAGGAAGATCTCATCTCCTCAGCTGTGGCTGAGCTGAATTATGGTCTGTGCTTAATGACACGAGAAGCTCGGAATGGTGATGGAGAACCCTATGATCCAGATGTGCTCTATTACATCTTCCTGTGTATTCAGAAGGTAGGGCAGGACAGCTCTATGTGCTGCAGAACTTTCCATGTTGTCAGCATGTACAGGGGGACTGCTGGTTATAAAATGGAGACTCTGGCTTCTATTAAGCTTCCCAACAATTTTATATGAAAAAAGTCTCTCTGCTTAAAAAAAAAATCCCAAAACATCAGATTACTTGTCCTTAGCGCAGAGCAATGCTTTCATCTGCAAGTTAAGTTTGTGAAGAATTGTTAATAACTGAGTTCAGTATCATACTGAAAATAATAAATCCATTTAGCTTTTCTGGCAGGGGGAGAAGGGTTGGATGATGTTTGAAGAAGCTGTCAATGTCAAAACTTAAGTCTAGTTGAAACTCTAACAGGCAAGGACTTAGCTTTGTGTGATGTGGGGAGTATGAGCTTTCTGGAAGAGCTGCAGGAGCAAAGCTAAACTGACAGGGAAATTGAGCATCCTTGTCATTAACCTGAAAAGCAGTGTCCAAAGAACAGTCATCTGAAATGACTTGAAGTGAACACACCTGAAATAAAAGGTGAAATCCAGACAGCTTTACTTTGTAAGATGGTTTTTCCTTCTTCCGTTTTGGCATTCCCATGATAGTAACTGAGGTTACCTACCCTGTGGTGGCCTTGGTGCAGGAGTCCTCAGTCTGCAAGTAAAATTAACCTGCAGTGCTATGCTGTAAAATGCTCGACTAACTGAGTATGTGGGCTCTTAGGATAAGGTCTGCTGTGAGGGACCATTTGCTCCCACTGTACTGGGCTGTGTTGTGAATCTCTTGCAGTATCTCTTTGAGAACGGCCGAGTCGATGACATCTTCTCAGATCTCTACTATATTCGGTTCACTGAGTGGCTGCATGAAGTTCTGAAGGACATACAGCCACGTGTTTCACCTCTTGGTAAGGGCTTTTGTTTAAGACCTTGAAAACTTTCCAGAGCTTGGAACGTTTAAACTGAACCTACAGCATGAGTGTAGTCTGAATAGAAACCCTTTGGAAGTATTTGATGTCCCCCTCATGCTGGTCAGGGAGAAAAATGTTGCATCTGCAGTGAATGCTGGGGTTACTGCACTTGTCAGGCTCTAATCCTGACTGTCATTGAGCATTATTTTTCTATCTCTTGTCACCCATCAGAAGGCACATTGTTGGGAGTTTGTAGTACCATGAGATTGGCTTGCTTGTCAGCCAGCTGATCCTTGATTTGAGTCAAGTTTCCTCATCTGAAGCGTTAATACATCTTGCCTCTAATATGTATTGTTACTTTGGGAGATAATGCAGCACTGTCATAGTGCCATGTAGCCAGATGGATACTGTCTGCAGGACCAACTGGGTGTCAAAGGAAAAAACAATGAGTGATTAAAGCTTCCAGTGCTGCAATCAATTGCAGCTCAACCTCGTGTTTAGGAGATCATGGCAACAAGGGTGGGGGGAGCAGTTCCAGAAAAGACCTAGGTTTTGACAGAGAACTGTATGAGAATCAAGAATTGCATTTTCAGAGTGTGGAAACCTGGTTTCTCATTGCTTCATTTCCTTTGATCTGATTGGGCATTGGTGAAGAAGTCAGTGCTTGTGTTCAGAAAAGTAGCTGATGTTACAGGCTAGGTGGCTAAGTAGCACCGTGAGTTTTAGAATCCTTTTGTTTTCACTCTGGTTGTTTGATCTGTGCTTTGTCATTCCACAAGCCCTCGGGTTCATACTGCTGTCTGTTTTTCTGTTTATCTGTGTATTTGGAGTGTAGTATTTCTCTTCTACACAAAGGAAAAAAAAATCTGAGAATCAAAGGATTAGTCATGTCCAAATACATCACTTGGCACTGTGTGCTGACTAAAGCTGTGCACAGGGCCAAGAACTGATTTGTTGCACTGGCCTGCCTGCTCTCACATATTATTGGATTAAGAGCATCTGCATTGGAGTCGAGCCATTAATTTAATGCTGTTTAAGTGCATATTTATTTCTCTGTGGGCTGGGATGTTATAGGCATGTTGCAGAAGCATACTGTCCACAACTAGAGGTTGACATATGTATACAAGTGTTTCCTAACTGTACCTGCTGTTTGAAAAGTTATTTGCAGAGCAGTGAATCTTGACATCAGTGAGAATCTCCTCTTCCTTCTTCTGTTAAGATTTATATGTTCTCCAATACTTACAAACTAAAAAATGCTGCCTGTGTTCATGCTGTGTCTGTCTCCTGCTGTGATGCTGACTTCTGATTGTTGCAGGTTACATCCTCTCCAGTCATGTAACAGAAGAGATGCTGTGGGAGTGTAAGCAGCTTGGAGCTCACTCCCCTTCCACCTTGCTCACTACACTGATGTTTTTTAATACAAAGTAAGTGCTTTGGTCTTTGGGAATCTTGGGGAATAAAATAACTTCAGACACCTTGATAGGGTTGGTGTGAAACTCCTGCACTGTTTCAGGACAAAATCTTGAGTTTCAAATGGTTACACACAGAGCCCACTTGCAGCCCCATTAGGGAAAGAAGATGCAGTATAACAAGGAAGTGAGATAGCAGAGGGCAGACTGAACTTGTGGCTCTGTATGCTTTGCTGCTGGAACAGTCCAGTGGCTGGTTTGAGTTTCAGCCTGCTCATGATGACTAAAGATAACTACCTTGCTGTTCTGATTGTATCCTTTGCTTGCCTCTGAATGTCCTGTGTTCTGTTCTTGCTGCTCAGATACTTTCTGTTGAAAACAGTAGACCAGCACATGAAGCTGGCCTTCTCCAAGGTGCTGAGGCAGACCAAGAAGAACCCTTCTAATCCCAAGGATAAAAGCACGAGTATCCGCTATATGAAGGCTCCAGGCATGCACCAGACAGGACAGAAAGGTAGTGTCTGGGGTGTTTCTTTGGGAATATTTTACTTACTTGGGCTTGAAGAAGTGGATGAACCTGGAGATGTTTGCAGGTAGGGAATCCAAGGCTCTGCCAGTTACCTTCAGCCTGGCAGTATGAATTTTCCATGCATTCTGTCCAAGAGAGCATAGTACCTTCTAATCATAAGTTTGAGGACATAACTTACCTCATGCATATGGGACTCTTCAAGCACTAAGGATATTTTTTTTGTTGCTTTTGGGTTTTTGTTTTATGGGCAAAGATGCTATTGGTTGTAAGTGCTTGTGAAGAGAAGGAGAAAATTCTTTGAGAGGGCTTCTCTTACTTTGATTCACGTGAACCCATACAGAATCCCTATGTAAGTACAATCTGTCCTCTTAAAAGCACAAGATGTAGCTGAGGCATTGCAGTCTCAGTAGTGACATTTCCCTTATTTTTGGGCGGTGGTAGAGGAGAAATGGAAAGAAGGATATGGATGGGGTGATCTTCAATAGCCTTGGGATAAAGCAAGCTCTCCATAATGCTTTAAGCATTTATAGCCAGGTGCCTCTGCCCTGGAACAGCCATACATCTCTTGCCAGCTCTTGCACTGTGACAAGGTGCTGCAGAGTGTTGAGGCTCTATGGAACTGCTCAGTGTGCTGTGCTTACACAGAGTGTCTGACAGACTTCTGGGGGGGCTGGTTTGTAGTTACAGATGACATGTATGCAGAGCAGACCGAGAATCCAGAGAACCCCCTGAGGTGTCCGATAAAGCTGTATGACTTCTACCTCTTCAAATGGTGAGAGCTCTCAGCTGTGTGTATGGTGCTTGTCTTCTGTCACTGGGGAGCTGCATCCTGTGGCTGGCCCAGTTTTTAGGGCTGTGTGATACTGGTGGCACAGTTTCTATACTTGCATAAATTTACTTAAATATGGGGAGGGGTATAGGTGAGAGGGTGGGATTAATTGGGATGGCACATAAGTTGAACTTTTGGGGTATTTAAAAGAGACAAATCCTGATTTGTGAACTGGCTGCTGTTAATCTTTTACATGGACATTTGCTGTGCTGGCATGAAGTCGTTCTACTTATGAGTTGCAAGTCAGCTGGAGGCATCCACTACTGGAAATGAGATTAGGGTCCAATTCAAACCAGCTTCTGAACAAAAAGAAGGACTTGCTATGGAGATTGGAGGGAGCCTCAAAGGATGCACCCCTAAATTACGATGATTCTGATATTTAATGTAAAGGTTCCTCTGCACAGATGGGTCTGCAGGTAGCCTGAATGTGAAAATATCCCATCCTTGCTTCACTCTGAAAAACCCCTCAAGTCATGTGTGTGTTACACTGACCAACATGAAATAAAAACTACTTTCTTGTAGTCATCACCATGGCTTTTTAACCTCGGCATGGCCTAAAACTTTGGGACCAATGTTGCCCCTAGATGTAACTCTGTACCTTCATGTCTCATCAGCCAGATGTTCACTGTCAGGATTTGTGAAGCCTGGGGTGAGGACAGAGGTGGCCTCTCTTTTCCAGGACATTCTGTTAGTCTGGTTATTTCTGATCTTCCTCACACAGCCCCCAGAGTGTGAAAGGCCGGAATGACACGTTTTACTTGACACCGGAGCCAGTGGTGGCCCCCAACAGCCCGATCTGGTATTCCATCCAGCCCATCAGCAGAGAGCAGATGGAGCAGATGCTCACCCGGATCCTGGTGATACGAGAGATTCAGGAAGCTCTTGCCGTGGCTAATGCCAGCACCATGCACTAAGGCATCCTTCGTGGCTCAGAAGGGGTGGGGCAGGGTGACGGGGGAGGGACAAGCAAAGAGAAATTGTACAGACTTTTACACTAAAGGAGATGCCTAAGTTTTTGGTTTTTTATTGGTGTAGTTATGAAGCCCTTTTAGGCTTCTTCTCTTTAAAAGAATCTAAAGGAAAACCTACCCATTGTGTATCCTACCCAACACACCAAACTGTTGGAACCATTGGAGGCTGCATATCCCCTGCGAGCTGGGAGCTGTGGAAAGCTGCTGGTTGACTCTGTTTTTTTTTTTATGATGTAGAAAACATGACCTACAGGATTGGCCTGGTTGGCTGGGGCCTCTGTCTCCTTGGAGCACGTGCAGCCTAGAGGGCACAGAATGATGGATGGACCTGCTCAGCCAGTGGAGGAGAGGCAGGCATCTTCTTTTCTTGTGCTTGGACGTTTATTTGCTGTTATCTTGGAAGAAAGAGGAGAGAGTGAACTGCAATTATGATTTATACAAAAAAACAAACCAACAATTTCTATTCAGACCTTTAAGTGACATTTTTAGATGTTAAAAGTACAAACTTTACCACACTCTTCTTTTTTGGCCTAACATTGAGGCCTTAAACCTTGAGGCTTCTGTGCCTGATGGAATTCTTGTAACATACACTTGTGTATCATATAAAGATACCACCCTGTTTCTCTTATGTATTCTTACTCTAGTTGTTTATTAAGAATGACGAGCACGTCTTTTCAACATGCCATTGAACAATGTGTCTTTATTTGGGGAAGAGTGAGCTGTGAGGGTGGGGGGTCATTATACAAAGATCAGTATGCAAACTGGTTGTTTTCATCCCTGTTCATGCTTTCCAGCTCAACTCCGCTGGATTTCTTTCACCCCTACAAATTACGAAGGTAGAAGGGCATAAACTTCTGTTGAAGGACCTGAATGTCTGCTTGCTGATGGAAGCTCAGTGCCAGGCTAGGAACATGGGATCTGTGAGACCACATCAGACTATCCTAATGTTCTGTGGCTTTACCCCTAGGCAAATCCCCCTCTCTCCACCTTTTCAAGTGCATCACACTAACAGCATCATGGAGGGAGTGTTGGAGGGAAAAGGCCTTCCAGGATCAGCATATGGCTTCCTCCTGCCATTTAACAGCCTTTTCACAGTTTTTAACACAGCTGTGTAGCTTCTGGCATTGTTCATGATCATAATCCCCAGCCCTGTAGCCTTGCCTTGTCGCATCTTAAATGGTTGCTGTATTTTATATCATTAACA
Organism: Climacteris rufus; assembly: GCA_013398175.1. Lineage (NCBI taxonomy): Eukaryota > Metazoa > Chordata > Aves > Passeriformes > Climacteridae > Climacteris > Climacteris rufus. Next base: position 250,294 of record VZRZ01005624.1, read on the forward strand.
AATAGTCTGCTCTTTTGAAGCCAGCAGGTAGCCAACTGTGCTTGAAATGGGAGATCACTTGCCAGGCTTGTTATTTGTGCCACCAGCTTCTTGGATGCAGAGAAATTACTCTGCTTCTTGAACTTGTCTTCCCTGCTTCTCCACTTTATGTCCCTTCCCTGTTCCAAAATACACAGATAGGTATTCAAATATATATTACAGTAAAAGAATTCAAACTTGTGTACAGGCAAGCAACTTTCCTGAAGCCTCTGCTTTCCAGTGCCTGTCTGTATTGAGAAGGAAGGTCTGCCCTCTCTGTCAGTTGTGCACAGTGTAAATTGATGAGAGTACCCATGATATTCCCTGTCTTTGTGCTCGTGAGCAGTGTTGAGGTGTGCAGCTTAGAGAGACGTCCCAAGCCCCCTGAGGCTTCATATTGACCTTGGTGTTCTGGGGAGCAGGTGTGCTTGAGTTAGTTGTCAGTATGAGCACTTTGTTCCCTCTATAGGTCTCTGTGCTCAAATAAGTAAGTGCAGAGAGGTGAAGTAGCAATGCACTGTTGTTTTGTTTTAGACTCTTAGCTCAGTGTCTGCACTCAGAGCTAGGCCAGGGAAAACAGCCTGGGGTGGGTGCCCAGGTTCCAGTGGAAAGCTGGGAAGATGGTGCCCGGGGGTGTGTAGTGCTGGCAGCAGGTACTGTCACATCAGTTTGTCTGCTGGGAGCCAGCAGTTGCCACCTGGTAGGGTGGCTGTTGGGATCACCACTGCTGCTTCAGCTGTCAGAAGCCTCTAATCCCTTCACCATGTCTTAGTGACTGGAATGTCCATCTTTGGCCCTATTTTAAGTATTTGAGGACATGGCTAAGGGCAGGCTACTACTGTTTCAAGCAGTTGTATGTGCCTGTTGCTCAGGGTGCCCAACAGGCATGCACAGTGTGGATTTCCCTTTCTTTTGGGCAGTTAGTCCCATCATCAGAGCAGAGTTGCAAAGCCTTCTGCCTTGGCTGTCTCCATCAGAAATACAGTGAATGTTAAACAATCTGCCAGATACCCACTGTACCAGTTGCTTCACTGGGCGGCCTTAAGAGCCACCTCTTAGACTAAAAATTGACAGAAGCTGCAATAACTTGACAGAACGTTAGGGCAGTTGCAGGTTAGGGGCAAACAGGAACTTCAGCTGAGCTTTTTGAGGAAACAGAATTCCATGTTACCTTACAATTCTAGATTGTGCACTTTTCTTACTACCCTTAACTGCAAGATGATCTGAAGTCTTTGTAGGGGAAGAGTTCTCCTTGATCTTGGAGTATACTGATTAAGAACAGGGAAACTTGGCACGTGGTGAGCTGTGGAGATCTCCTGATGATAGGTTTTGTCCTGATGGACTGAAGTGTTTCCATTCCTTTCTCATTGTTTGGATGTACATAGGAAAGGGATCTGCTGATGCAGAAGTGGACTGCTGTACTGTTCTGTACTGTCTCATCAGAATGTCCACTGTGTTAACTTCATTCCCTATTTTTAGAGACAATCGATATACTGTGACTTAAGGATTATTTTCCTGGACCTGGCTTCTAGTCTGTCTCTCTGGAGCTAGTTTAAAAGGTACAGTATTTCTAGAATATAAATATTATGTTCTTTGATAGTGAAGAACACGATCTGCTCCCTTGTAGGGGCTCAATAGGAAGACGTGCACAGAGTAGCACAGAGGAGTGCCATGGCTTAGGGTCGCTATCCAAGTTCTGGGAAATGTTCCCAGTCAAACATGTAAAATAGCTTTTTAACACTTTCCTATAACCAGCTTGACTGCTGCTTAAAGGGTATTCCCCTCGGCTCTGAGAGTGCCAAACTGCTTGTACTGCTCTTGTTTGCGTGTATGTAATGACAGGAACTCTCCATGCCCTATGCCTTGTACGAGACAGGCTGAACATGCATCGATCTCTAAATAAACAGAGCTCAGAAGTCAAGCTAGAGACCCTGCATTGTTGGTTTTGAACTGTGCCCATCTTGTCACTGTGGTGTGAAAGGAACCACAGAAAGCAGAGACTGACTGACTGTTGTAAAGCACCTCACATTCTGACATGAGACTCTGGTATTGTCCAAGCTCTTGATGCTGACAGCGTTGCTTTCTTTAGGAAACTTGTAGCCTCTTTCACGTATCCATGGCACCACTAGATTTTCATTTGCTTTCAAGAGGTCGAGCATTTCCTCTTAAGTGGTAATGGCTGAAGCAGCAGAAAGCAGACTAGAGAGTGATTCTTCACTCCTGTCTAGAGCAGTGAGTAAAGGGAATGGTCTAAGTAACTTAATAGGGCTCTCATTTGTTGGCTGCCTCACCCCTAGAGGTCTGGACTTCAGATGGGTTACAAGGTCTGAAATAGTTCCTGAACTGTTCTGCCTTGAACAATACAAAAAGACTTAATCTGATACCTAAATAAGAATCCTCTTCTGCACTGTTGCTCCTAGAGCAGAAATCAAGACAGTCTTGTTCTCAGTTGCATTTTAGGGCTAATGTCTGCCTTGGCATACATAGAGGGGATGAGGCCTCAAAACCTCCTATGTCAAGAGCAGATCCAGAACTGGTAGAAACCCCTGACTGTACAGGGGTGGGAGGACTTGCTGGTACTGTAGTTGCTTATCCTCTTGTTGGACTGAGTGCTGCTGGACACTTGAGTGGCTGTGCAGCTGTCCAGCCAAACTGCATTCTTGTGCAAGTTTAATAGTGACTGACTTGGAATTAGTGCTTGGACTCCTAAATCACTGTTAAAGTGGGATATTGACTGTCTTCCACCCTATATGGGGCTTTTCTCCCCATTTTATTGCTGAAGCTGCTCCTCTCAAATATTACAGGGAATGCACCTTATCCTGATGATTCAGGCTCTTCTGTTTTGCTGGTGCCAATGCTTAGGAAAGAGCCCTTCTCTGCTTGAGCCTCTTCCTACCTTAAGGAGCATCTCATTTCTTCCAGAAGTCTTGCTGACATGCTGCCCCCAAATCTCTGAAGCGATTGCTGTGTCCCCTACTTGTCAGTTCCCTTTGTTGCATTGCTGAAGCTCTGCTCTCAGCACTGAGTCACGTTCCCTGTATAACCTTGTGCATGGCAGCCACATTTGCCTGCTTCTCCCTTCTTGTTGGAGCTCATCGGAATGGGAAGGCAGACTGAACGCACTTACAGCAGCAATAAACCACGTCTAGAACTCGAGGGAACTGCAGGAGAGAACGAGGTGGAGGGGATGTCTCGGAAAGGCAGGGTCCAGTTGCAGCCCAGAGCCTCGCTTGATAATGAGTGTGCAGCCTATATGCAAAATACATCTTGTCTGTCCCTCCTGTGTTGACCCAGGTCTAAACAGCACATGTGATTGGCATCCTGCAAAGTGACCTTCAGAACTCTCCAGTAGCTTTGCCCCGTGAGTAACTCACACTACAAATCATTTTAAAGAGATGCACTCAACTATTTTTTTAATTTAATTTTACTCTTATATTCTCTGCTCTTTGTAATCTGCTTGGAAATAAAATGTTTTTCCCTGCAGCCTTTGTTGTAGTCTGTTTGAGAACCATTAAACTTTGTCTGATGTTTCTATTGGAACAGAAGCCTGTTTACTGCTGTGCCTGTGCTGTAGTGCAACAGCTCAGATCTGTGTGCCTCCCGGGTAGGCTCAGCAAGGCTTTATTGGCCTGTCCTTTTTTCAAATAAGGGTAGAGAGACCTCTTATGCTGATCTTGGTCTGGCACGATGCCTCCTGTTCTGCTGATCCTGTGACAGGTAATGCTGGCTGAGAGTGCGTGTCCTTGGCAGGCGGCACCTTCCACTCTCTGGTCCCATTTCCTGTGTCCCACAGCTAGGTAACATGAGTAACCCATTTCTTGAAGCTGCTTTCTGGTCTTTATACAAGGATTTAACCTACTGCATCAGGGCATTTGTAGGCACAGGAGCACTGTTCTTTAGTCCCTGAACTAGTTAGTGTTACACAAGGGCTTGCCTTGGACAGCCTGTATGGGAAGCAGGTGAGAAGGGGTGTGGTTCTCTCGTGTCCCTGGTGCTCTGAGGCTGGCTCTGGAATGTCACAACAAGCAAATCAGCTATCAGAGGAGGAAGTTGTTCTGTAACCTACAGTACAGGAACTTTTCCTGATGCCCAAGTGGAGCTGTAGGGATGGGAACATCTCATCCTGCAAAAAGCCAGCTGCTGTGTCCTGCAAGGCTCCTCTGAGACAGATCTGTGTTTGTGGCTGTTCTTCAGGCACAGTCCTCCTTACTCCTACTGCTCTTCTCCAAAATCCTCCCTCCAGCCACCATCTGTGGTACAAGCGTGAAGGTGCAACACCATGATCCCCAGGGTGCAGCCATCCTCTTCACAGTGCTTGTTTGTACAGCCTGGCCTGGTGGCTTTGGGAAGAGGGGGCTGCACCACCAAGCTGGGATCACCTTGGATCGTCTCCTGTAGGACTACTGCCTCAGCACCATTCCCTCTCTCCTTCGTGCCTTTCATTCCCCTTCAGGTGCAAGACGGGCCTTGCTCCTGCCTCTTTCATCCTTCTTGCAGTTCCCTTTGACTTACAGAGTTGCTTTGGATTCTGCTGGTTTGCCCCAGCTCTGCATCTACCAGCAGCCCAACAAGCCCATTCTTGTCTTTGTTCTGGAGCTGCTGGACTCTGCTCCCAATCCACCGTGTCTGTCTGTGCGTGTCACCACATCACCCATGGCTGGGCTTTTGTAGGTGGTGTGCTAGCAGGTGTCACACTGTACTGGCTACGCTGGTGCCAGCCAAGCCAGGCAGCGGCTGCGCTGGGCTCTGCTGGCGTTCAGCTCCCTCCTCTTGCCTCCCGCCGGTACATGGACCCGGCTGCTCGGCCTGAGCACGGAACGGCCGCGCTGACCCGCTGTCAGCGGGCTGGACACGTATGGGCCCGGTGCTGAGACGGCGCTCAGGAGGCAATGCCGGCGGCTGAGAGCGACAGCCGGCCCGGTGTGTCCCCGGTACCGCCCGGGACAGGGCGGGGCGAGAGCCGGGGCTGTGCTCCGCTCCGGGCCCTCCGCGCCGCCAGGGGGCGCTGCGGGCGCCGGCCCCGCCCGCAGCC
>VZRZ01005624.1:255379-269516 GCA_013398175.1 Climacteris rufus
GGCCATGGCGGACTACCTGATCAGCGGCGGCACCGGCTACGTGCCCGACGACGGGCTGACGGCGCAGCAGCTCTTCAGCTGCGGCGATGGGCTCACCTACAAGTGAGTGCGGCCGGCATGGGGGTGGGACCGGGACCAGGCCGGGGGCGCGCGGCCGCTGCGGTCGCTGACGCGTCTCCCCTCGTTGCCCTGCAGCGATTTCCTCATCCTCCCGGGGTACATCGACTTCACGGCGGACCAGGTGGTGAGTGGCCGGGGCGGGGGAGCGGGCCGGGGGCCGGGCCGGGGTTACGCCGGTGCCGCCGCTCACCCGCCGCCGCCGCCTCCCTCCCCGCCAGGACCTGACCTCGGCGCTGACCAAGAGGATCACCTTGAAGACCCCGCTGGTCTCCTCGCCCATGGACACAGTCACCGAGGCCAGCATGGCCATCGCCATGGCGGTGAGTGCGGCCCCGCGGGCTCTCGGGTCCTCTGTGCTGCCCTCACCGGGATGGCGGGGCATTCCACCGGGATGGCTGCCTGAGGGCACCCTCGTGTCTGCCCTGGGGTCCCTGCAGTCCCCGGGGCGAGGCCGGGCCCGGGGGCTCCATGGCTGCCGGCCCCGCTGCTGCGCCCGGCCGATGCAGCGCCGGGCGGTGCCTGCAGCGTCTCACGGCCGCCTTTGTGTCCCCAGCTGACCGGGGGAATCGGGTTCATCCACCACAACTGCACCCCGGAGTTCCAGGCCAACGAAGTGCGGAAGGTGAAGGTGAGTGACTGGAACGGCAGCACCGATCCGCGCTGGCACTGCGTGCTGCTCTGTGGAGGTGGGCAGCGGGTCTGGCCTCGCTGAATGAGCTGTGTGAGGAGACTGCTGACGTGTGCCCGATCCTGGTGTTTCAGAGCTGTAGAGCTGCCAGGGTTTCACTGCACAACCCTCTTGTGTGCCAGGCACTGTCTGGGAAGTCTGGGATTTGAGTACTCCTGGTGTAGGAGTATTCCCCATCATTTCAGGAGGGAGCTTAGCTTGGAAACTCTTGGATTTTCACAATATATGGGTGAGCCTTGGTGCTGGTTTGAGGGTCTTCTTTTTGGTGAGCACATGGTCGGGCTGGGTGGCTGCAGTAACCCCTGGGCGTGTGCCCTAGTCCTGATTGGCCTGGCCGTGCTGCTCAGCCTGGCTGCCGGATCTGCTTCCTTTCAGAAATACGAGCAAGGATTCATCACAGACCCCGTGGTGCTGAGCCCCAACGACCGAGTGCGAGATGTGTTTGAAGCAAAAGCTCGTCACGGATTTTGTGGGATTCCAATCACGGACAATGGGAAGATGGGGGGCAAGCTGGTTGGGATCATCTCATCCAGAGATATTGATTTCCTGAAAGAGTCAGAGCACGACCTGCCCCTCGGCGAGGTGAGAAGGGCTTGTGAGCACCTGATGCCTGTGAGCACTGGATTAGGGAGCCGTGTAGCTTGTGATAAGGAGAAGGGTGAGTGTGTGGCTGTGAGGGAGTTTTGCAGGGGAGGGAGCAGCTCCACCTTAGCTCTGCAGATCCATCTGTGAGTGTATGTCCAGGGGTGAGCATCTTGCTTGTTTGCGCTCTCAGCGACTCCTGCAGTGCAGCCCATACAATTTGTGTGAGTCATGGGGGTTATCTTTCAGTGCTGTGGAAACTCTCCCCTGCTTCACTGATTAATTGCTGGTGTTCCTGGCTGCTGCTGTGGTCCTACATGTTGGCAACTGGCCAGCTCTGTAGCAGCTGCGCTCTGCCCAACAAGCCCTTCAAGTGCTGAGCTTCCTTTTCTGGACCACCTTTCCCTATGTGCCTTCTCTGCATTACTTGCTTTTTCAAATAACCCCCTGAACTTGCAGTCTGGCAGTTTGGCCTTCATAAGGCTTCCCTGTCAGACTCTCCTCGTGTTCTCTGCCATCCCTGTTACACAAGATGTGTAACTGGAGATCCGCGGTGCTGTCAGGTTACACCAGTGCTGCCTCTTGGCCACGCTTTGCTCTTGACTCACAAATATTTTTAGCTCTTGCTGACCAAACGTGGTGTCATATGCTGATCCCTGTTTGGTTTGAAATCAGCTACAAATACCTGATACAAGAAGCTTAAACCAGGAGTAGGTTATAAAAGTGCACATGGCTGTTTGAAGCAATGCTGCCCATTCAGAGGAGCCAGATAAGAATCTCCCCTCATCCTTTATGTGGATCATTCAGCACTACAGAGCAGGAAACTTGCTGCTGTCAGTGTCTGGTGCTTGTCTCTGTGGCCAGGCAAGGCCAGGGGAACAAATGGTTTCCTTAATCCAGGGCAATCAATGGTTTCCTCTCCACATGCAGGCCAGCAGTCATCTTGCTGAGCCATTCGTTGCCATCCACTTAAACATACAGGTCTTGTGTAGCACAGGAAGCTCATGGATACCCCAGGCCTAGGAAGTATCAGGATACATCTGTGATTCCTCAGGCTTCTCCTGAGATGTGGGTTCTATCACAGGCAGCACTTTGGGTGGGTGCAGGCATGGTGAGCCTCTGTCCTGATGCAAAATGTTTGTTCTTCTGGTATAAGTAACTAAAATGTTCCCTCTTTTCTCTGTTGTGTGCAAGTAATCTACCTTCCTGAAGGGTTAGAGAGTATTCCCATTTAGCTTTGCAAGGCCTTCTCTAGTAACCTTTCATGGGGACCTGGTGATCACAGAATGCTGTGGTTGGAAACAGACTTGGAGGTCTCTTGTCAAGCCACCTGCTCAAGGCACATTCAGCTGGAGCAGGTTTTGTGGGGCTGTGTCTAAATCTCCAAGGATAGAGATTTCATTATCTCTCTGGGCTGCTCTCCCAGTGTGAGACCGCTGTTGTGATGAAAGCTTTTTTCTGTACACCAGGTCAAACGTTCCCCTGTTCCAACTTCTGTCCAGCACTGCCCCTTGCTTTCCACTGTGTTTTGGTGCTTGTTTGTCAGAGTGAGCGTGGGTGAGCATGTTTGGATTGATGCAACTCCTTTGCCCCACTGACCTTGGCAGCAGCAGCAGCAGTGGGTTATTCTGGGCAGAGCCTTGCCAGGGCCTGTGCACTGGGGGTGCTGCTTGAAAATGAGCTCGAGGGTGACATTTCTGCCAGAACAGTGTAAGACTCTGAAGGTGTTTCCAGCCCTTACTTGTGTGTGCTGCATTAAAACTGAGGGTTGTTTGGGTGACATCCCAAACAAGCGTCATCTGAGAGTTGTCCCTTGTTTCTTAGGTACTTTCCCTTGGCTTGATGACACCTTCTGCCATCTCCTGTTTTCAGTGCACTGATGGGCTTGGGGCCTGGTGCCACTGCTCGTGTGGGGACAGCACACTGGAGGCTGTCCTGTGTGTTTCTGGAGGCGTGTTGCTGTGCTGGGGGCTCCTTTGTGGAGCAGCGTTTCACGTGGGCAGAGGGGTTTGGTATTTTCAGATCGGCGTGAAGGAGTTCTTGTGACTTTTTATCTTCTCCCACCCACTAGATTATGACAAAGCGGGAGGATCTTGTTGTGGCCCCAGCTGGTGTAATGTTGAAAGAAGCAAATGAAATTCTGCAAAGGAGTAAAAAAGGTACCTGCGACTCTGTGGTGTGAGGGAGAGCTGTGGACGTGCTGGGCTGGGGCAGCACTGGGTCCCTGCGTGGGTGGGACATGGGAAGGGACATTGGGGACAGTGCCTGCAGCCCTCTGCCAGGGTACAGAGTTCACATGCCTTCATCTCAAATGTGTTTGGAGTTGAGGGATTCTTGGCAGCCCAGGGGCTGAAGAATGCCTGGCTGTCCAGCCACACGTCTTCAATTTTCTATCCTGGCTGTCACATTTCAGCACTCAGTTCAGCTCTGTTAGGGTTTAGTAGTTTGATTTTTAATAAGACGTAGTGAGTCTAATTATTAAAAAATACACATTTTTTCTATGGTTAGTGTGAAAATACTGAGTCCTTCAGGGCTGCAAACTCCTTTCTCTGTTTGCTGAGCCAGGGCTGCTGGCATCCATGGCCAGGCAAGATTTGGTAATACACCTCTTTGAGTCTCCATCTTGTAGCAGTTTCTGCCTGCCCAATGCTCCTGGTGTGCCGCACTGCTCCCAGCTAATGTCTTTCTCCTGCAGAAATCTGCAGTGCTGTTCTTTCTCTTTGTTTCCAGGCAAGCTGCCAATTGTTAATGAAGATGACGAGCTGGTGGCTATCATTGCCCGCACTGATCTCAAGAAGAACAGGGACTACCCTCTGGCTTCTAAGGATTCCAAGAAGCAGCTGCTCTGTGGTGCCGCCATCGGGACCCACGAGGATGACAAGTACCGGCTGGACCTGCTGGTGCAGGCTGGTGTGGACGCCGTCGTGCTGGTGAGCACCCACGGGGCAGCCGCGGGCACCGTGCCAGCCTGTGGCACTGGGGCTGAGCACCTGAGCTGAGTGAACCTTTCTGACAGTGTGGCAGCAGCGTGGCACTCACTGTGTCACAGGCCCTTTTGTGCCAGAATACGGCAGTTTGTTGACTTCTCCCCTTGTTCAGGTTGGAATGCCCAAATTAGAGAGATTCCTCTTGCCTGGAGACTTATGTGACCTTGAAGGGAGGGTGTAGGGTGCATTGAAGCCCTGAAAGCTGAGAGGAGAAATATTGTCAGTTGAAACAGAATCTTCTACAAATGCCTCTTGCACTCTGCCACCAGCCTCTCTGATGTTCCTGACTAGTTTTGAATATTCAGCTTCTTACAGTTTCTCTTCAGCTCTTTGGTGTTTATTACTGTGTTGTTCTCTTACTGGTTGGTCAGCCCAGAGCTGCTCTGCTGGTCTCCCCTGTGGCCTCTAAATTTTTGGGCACAGTCATCACTGCCTGTATTTGCACATGGTTTTCTCATCGATTGTGATGCTGTAAGTCCCCTGTGCTCTGAGAGCACGGCTGAGCAGTGGGAAATGTTTAACAGACATGATTTGACTGGGTCATGGAGATTGGCAGGGCCTGAGTGCTCAGTACTCCACATCTGGTGTTTGAGTTGCTCTGCTGCACTGTGAGGAGATGCATCCCCCCACCAGTCCTGGGTTTCACAATGAACATTTCCTTTTCTTCTGTAGTTTGAGACAGAGCTGATGGTGTCCTGCTGGTAGAGCCAGATGGTTCTTGCCCGCAGCCAGATGTTCTGCTTGTTGCCTTCTGCAGAAGCCACAGGATTAAACATGAAGGATATTACTGAAGTCTTTACAATAAACTGCCTTGTACAGGGAAGGTACATTCCTGTCTTAGCAGTAGCTTCTCCTCTGCTTCTGTGCCCAGTTTGGGGAGTTGTTTTGCCCATTTTCCCAGCTTAGCAGAGACCCCAGCAAGTGGAGTGAAGATCTGAGGCTCTTCTGGAGCTATATTCGCAATCTTTTGCAGAAATTCTGGTTGAAACTGTTTTCTTTCTGTTGCAGGATTCCTCTCAGGGGAACTCCATCTTCCAGATCAATATGATAAAATATATTAAGGAGAAATATCCCAACCTACAAGTTATTGGAGGAAACGGTAGGCGTGTGGTGAAGACTGTTCTTGTCTTTAAATGTCGTTTGTTTCTTAGACATAGAGGAAGCTGCAGGGATATGAATGAAATGGTCATCTTGGTAAATGTCTGTGAACTTAAAATGGTTTCCTCTGGCTTATGGAATGGAGCAAGACCACTTTGCAGACACGGGGCAATACCTTACTGCTGCAGACACTTGGAAACGTCTGTTCTGTGGCACAGTGTGCTACAGTCCTCTGTAGTACGTTACACATTAGCTTATTTTACGCATCAGTTTAAAATTTTGCATAATAATATTGCTTGATGTGGAAATCTAATGGCAATTTTCCCTGCCTCTTGACAGCAGAATCCCATGGTCCTTCTCTTTACCTGGTGCTGCTGTTATCCTGTACTCTGCCCTCCCTACGTGGTGTGGCCCAGAGAGTGCTTGGCACCGTGCTGTGACCTCTGCTTCCTCAGCCTTTGGGTGGAAGCGTGTTGCAGAGTAGCCTAAAGGGCCAGTGTCACCTCACCCACTTGGGACAGCTGGGACACAAACTTGCTGCTGCTCCCACATAGGCTTGGCTCTGGCAGGCCTGGCTCTGGCACAGGCTGTTGCCTGGCTCTTGGCAGCCGTGGGGAAAGCTCCAGGGCAGAGCAGTGTTGTGTGCAAATGTGGTTGTCTCTCTTCAAACTGATTTCTGCTTCCCACAGTGGTGACTGCAGCTCAGGCCAAGAACCTCATTGACGCAGGGGTCGATGCCCTGAGGGTCGGGATGGGCAGTGGCTCCATCTGCATCACACAGGAAGGTGAGAGAGATCAGCCTCCTAAATAGGCTGAAAACACCTGTCTAATAGAAATTCCCTGCTGAAAGCAGCATGGCCGGGACTGAAGTCTCTCGTTGTGAGGGTAGTGTCCGATAGCAAGCCGTCTTTCACCCCCTTTGTCCAGGATGTTCTCATGACCTGGGTCCAACCTTTGGGGTGGCAGCAGCAGCAAAGGCATTTCCCAGCACTGACCGAGACTGAGTAGAGCCGGTGTGGCACGTGCGGCTTTGCCCCAGGGGAGCTGCTGGCTCGGTGTGGGATGGGGCTGGTGGGCAGCTCTGCAGGGAGAGGGGCTTTCTGGATCCCCAGTGCTGATGGGTGAAACACACTGGGCTGTCTGTGCTACCTTTCCCTCTGGCAGCAGTGTGCGTGATGTTCGAGTATTGATCTTCTGGGCTCGATGCCTTTGCAATTTCCAGGCTGAAATGGGATTTCTGGCTGTTGTCTCTGCAGTTATACAGAGCTTGTGTGGGGTAGAGGCTGTATTGCCCTTAGCTAAAAGGCAAGAGGGGCATCCCCGGGGTCTGAAGAAAGGCTGTCTTGAGGACAGACTCAGTCCTTGTGTGTTGAACCTCTCAGGTGGGGTGCAGAGAGGTGGTGCAGCAAGGCGCTGCAGCCCACAAGCACAGCCCCTCTCTGCTTTGCTCCTTGGTCTGTGCCACAGAAGGCAGCAAGTGGGCAGCTGCTGGCTGAAGGTGCTGCATCAGTTCTGCCCTTTCCAGCGTGGAGCCTGCAAGCAGCCCTGGACCTGTGCTGCATTCCTGCTTTGCCTCGCTGCAGGGGGTTCCCAGTCAGGGCAGTCTGTCTCAGGTCACCTTTCTAGGGAGGGGGTGGTGTCCTGGGGCTGACACGTCCGTAGGCAGAGCAGAGCCAGGACACACTGTGTCCTGGCCTGGCTCTGAGGCAAAGGCACGCTCCAGTCTGCGGAGAGGGGACCATCCCCAGGGGTGCCTCCAGCTGCCCCAGGAGGTGGGGTTGGCTGCAGATTTTGGGGAAGGAGCAGAGCAGAGGTAGAATGTGGCACTTCACAGGAGATGTGGTTGCAAAACTCTTGCCTGCAGCCCCCCAGGTTTTTGGTCCTGTTAAGGGCAAGAACTGGCACTTTGGGGTAGGGGTCACCTCTCTGGTGGCTGCTGGGGTAGGGTGAGCATGCGCTGTGCACAGCCAGGCCTGGCTGCCTTGGATCTATTCTCTGGCTTGGCTCGGGCTAGGAAGGGTCTGCAAAGTCAGCTCTGTCCCACACCGTATGCTCTGCCCAGTAGCAGGTCACTTCTGGGGTCCTTTGTTCTGCTGCTGTTCTTCTGTCTCTAAAATGTGTGTGTTTGTTTTTGTTTAGCTGCTCCAAAGATCCCTCCAGACCTAAAGTCCCACAGCCCCAAATGCCCTTCTACTGTCACGGGCACCTATAGTAAGTCACTTGCCCTGTTCCCAACCCTAATTATGTGTCTTGAAGCAGGACCCTGATTTGGCTGCACATGGCCTACTGCTTGTTTGAGAATAATTTAGGTGTAGATGCACTTGGGGTTTTGTGGCTTTGGATACTGGTTTTGAATCTGAAATGAAATCTGAGAAGCCTTTCTGATTTCCTAAAGCAGAATCTGAACTGTCCAAGCTGAGGGAACTCAGGCCTGTCCTGTCTCCACTCCAAAATCCAGTTAGGAACCTCACTGGGTGTTCTCACTGCACCTTCTGGATCCCTAGCCAGGCATGCTCCTGCTGATCCAGTGCTGGGAGGCGATCCCTGAGCAGTCCTCCATCATGCTCAAAATGTAGCCCTAGTTCTGGGGAAGTTGTGCACTGGCCAAGCTTCCCTTGGAGCTGGCTCCCCTGGGTTACAGAGGGACTTCACTGCGTGCAGCCACCTTGGCAGCTGCATTCCATCTTCCCCACCAGTTCCTGTGGAGAGAAGGGGCTCTTGCCTGCCCAGCACAGGGTGCAGCATTCTCCACTCTGGTGCTACTGGATCAAGCAACCCCTGCAAGGCAAGCCTTAGGCTTTGGCCATTCTCCTGGTTCTGACACACCTCAAAGGGGAGGTTTCCCTTACAGATCCTGGAAGGTTTTCTCTAGCAGATGATTTTGTAGGGCCACCCTTCGCTCATCCACTGAAAGGGACAGACCCTCACCCCGACCGTGTGACGTGTGTGTGCCGTGACCCCGCTTGGGAAGCCTGCGCTCCGGGGCTGTGGCGCTGGGCCCTGGGACAGTCGGAACAGCACGATGCTCCCAGGGGCCCTGAGCCAAGCTGTGCCTTAAAGGGCTGGTCTCTGTGGTTGCTCTTGTGAGGTTTCTGCAGGCCCTGCACTGTCTGTGGCACAATCCCATAGACCCTGGACTCGAGACCCTCTAGAATTGGGTGTTTCTCTCCACAGAGCTCTCCTGGCAGCGTTTTGCAGCCGCAGTGTGGCCTTCAGCAGTGCGGAACTGAGCGAGACCATCTCTTTAAGGGCATTGATGATAAAGCTGGCAGCCTCTCCCTGGCTGGCTGAGCCTGAGCTGAACGCTGGGATCTCTTTGATTAAATCCAGTTCTTTCACAGTCTCAGCCTGGAGTCTGGCTTGCCTCCCTCAGCAGCTGCTGCCGAGTGCTGGGAGCGGAGAAACTGCAGCCTCCTGGCCCCAGCAGGCCTCTGCCAGGGATGTGCTGCCAGCACTGCTGCCATGCAGGCTGAACCACACCTGGAGTTCACGCTCCACAGTACTAATCCTGCATGGCCTTAATCTTACCCAGTGTATGGGAATAACCATGACTGGAGAAAAGGCTTCCAGTTAATTGTGGGGAAAGGAAGTCTCCCTGAGAGAAGCTTATCTCAGTGTTCTTGCATGCCTGTGGCTGACAAAAGTGTTACAAGATGTGTCTTGTGCTGGTTTTCCTCACATAACGGGAAGCTTCTAACTGCTACCAACTGGGAACAACAAGTAAATCCAAAGCTAATAACTCCCTACCCATGGGGCAGCTAAACTCGATGGAATCCTTGCTACATTGCAAGGCAGGAATATGAATTATTATCAAATTCTGCCCATTTCCTTTTCCACTGCTGCATGTGTGTTTATGTGTGTATGCAGATGTGTATGTATAGATATATATCTATACTATATACAAACGTACAAGCTCTCTCCCAGCTGGCTGCCTTTCCATTGAAGAGGCACATCAAACAACTGCTGGGTACATGGAGAAGGGGTCTGGCAGCTCTAGGAGAGAGCGAGCAGTGGGACATGACTACATGCCAGGGATGCTCTGGAGAGGGGCTTTTGGAGTTTGCTCTATTTCCTTCCCAAGCTCCTCACACGTCTGCTGTGCACCAGGATGAGCCACGAGCCTCGTCTGATCCCAGGCATTCGGTCAAAGACCCCAGTCCCAAGGTCACTCACAGCTTTTTGGAGTCAAGGGCTGGTGAGGACATCCCAGCAGGCATCTCCTGGGCATCTGCTTCTCTTGCAATTCAGCCTAGGGAAGGAGCATCCAGGGATTAGTGCGTTCTGAGTGCTGGAGCATGCGTGTGCTGGAAGCCTGAAAGGGCCTGCTGGGGCGGGGACGTGCTGCTGCCCAGCAGTGACCCTGTGTGCGCTCTGTCCCGCAGTGCTGGCGTGCGGCCGTCCCCAGGCCACCGCGGTGTACAAGGTGTCCGAGTACGCCAGGAGGTTCGGCGTCCCCGTGATCGCCGACGGAGGGATCCAGACGGTTGGGCACATCGCCAAGGCCCTGGCACTTGGGGCCTCCACAGGTGAGCACCATCGTGGCCACCCTCCTAGGAAGGGTTTCCATATGGCATCAGACTCTGGGCACGAGGGCGTTAACCTGCAGGTGGCTGGGGACTCGGGGGATGCAGCCAGTGCTGTGCACAGGGACCCCGAGGGGGTTTGCAGCCACTGCTGATGTGCTGTTCTTGGTGATCTCTTGTGCCAGTGATGATGGGCTCTCTCCTGGCTGCCACCACGGAGGCTCCAGGCGAATACTTCTTCTCGGATGGCATCAGGCTGAAGAAATACCGTGGCATGGGCTCCCTAGATGCCATGGACAAGAACTTGGGCAGCCAGAATCGGTATTTCAGGTCAGAGATGGTGCTTTGATCTGGGGCAGCAGATCAAGCTTTTGGGGCTTCTCTGCTTCACAAACATCCTTGATTTGTGCTCTCATGCAGTGAGACAGACAAAATCAAAGTGGCCCAGGGGGTCTCCGGCGCAGTGCAAGACAAGGGCTCTATCCATAAATTCATTCCATACCTGATTGCTGGGATCCAGCATTCCTGCCAAGACATTGGTGCCAAGAGCCTGACCCAAGTCCGGTGAGTGCTTCCCCACGCCTTGCTCTGGTTAGGTCACGGTGCTGCCATCTGGAGTCCCTGGGCAGCTGTACCCAAGCTGGGGTGTGTTCTGGACAGTTTGACCTTGTAGCCCTCTTCCATCATCTCCAGTGGGCACTACATCATGGATCTGCCAGCCCCAGGGATGCAGGAGTGTGGTCTCTTGGGGCATATTCAGCTGGCTGGGCTCAAAATGTTGGGGTTACCTTATCCAGTTTGGCTCTTGGGAGCACAGCAAAGACCATTCTGGCTGCAGCTGGAGGATCCAGTGACTCTCATCCCAGCTGCTCCAGCTGAGCATGTGCCAGAGCTCTGTCTTCCCTGGACTCTGCCTGGCTTGTGATGGGTGTCCTTCCCCCTCAGAGCCATGATGTACTCGGGAGAGCTGAAGTTTGAGAAGAGGACGACGTCTGCCCAGGTGGAAGGAGGGGTGCATGGCCTCCACTCGTAAGTGCTTCTGGCAGGACCCCTGTCTCCCCGGGGGGTGTTGGGGGTCAAGAACAGCACCCTGAGCCTCAGCTGTCCCATGCCCGTGGCTTGGTGTGCCACTGGCTTGCCCTGGCACTGCTCAGCTGGGCTGAGCTGCAGCCTGTCAGGGTGCGCAGGGGCTGTTGCCCACTGTGGGCTGGAGGAGCCATTCCTTACTGTGCCTTTGTCCCTGCCCTGGGTGAGCTGGGTCAGTAAAGGGGCTCCCTGGTGCTGCTCCTCTCACAGGTATGAGAAGCGCCTCTTCTGAAGGAGATGTGTCTGTGTCTGTCCTTGTGCCACTCAGCCCCACGCCACTCCGGGCAGGGGCTGCTCTTGCTGCAGAAGTGCCATTATCCTGGGCTGCCTGGAGCTCCTGCTGTCCCTTGGCTGCTTTCTGACCACCTGTGGGGCCCACCTTCCAGCCAGGAGCTGTGATCCTGGGCTGGAGCCTTGCACATGTTGGCCATGTTTTACAATAAAAGAGGAAAAGATGTGCCATTGGTGTCAGCCTGGAGCCCTTCTTCCTTCTTTACCTCCCTTGCTCTCCTTCCTGGGCTCTGTCCTTTGTTTCCTGCATCCTCAGAAGCAGCTGATGACCCCAGAACAGACTGTGCACGTGAAGGGGAACAAGGTGAGGAGAGCAATGAGACAGGGCTGAGTAACACAGTCTGGGTTCTTTAAAAATTCTGCCTCAGTGCAGAAAACAAGTGGCTGCTGGGGAAGAAAGCAAATAGTTTTACAGGTCCATTAGCTCCTGCTGAGAGCTGCCAAACCCTGGCAGCAGCCAGGATGCTTCACGATCCCATTCCTGGTTCAGCTGCTGCATTCTCCTTCCTTCCCCTAAACCTCTTGTAGTCCCCACACCTCTTTTCCCAGTGGCTGCTGGTCACTGTGGTTCACCTGACCAGGCTCCACAGACCAATTGTTTGGCAGAAGGTGGGTAGGGCATTTGGAAGGGTACAGGCTTATAAAGGAGATGGTGTCTGCATTTCTGCAGGCCTGGGCAGTGCAAACCTCCCTGACTTGGCAAGTTACCTGTGTCTGCACTGCCAGAAGTATTTTATACTGTATCAGTTGTGTGTGTCCCACACATGCACACATCACTCCTGCTGAAGAGTGTGTGTTTACCATCAGTGGTTTGGGGATGTCAAATCAGATTTAGACACTAAAACCAGAACCTTTGAACTACAATGTTATGGTGTCAGTGTCACACACTCATTAACATACTCATTAAGCAAAGTTACCCCTACCCTAACCCTGCAGCTGCATCCCCTTTCTTTGCCTGCCAAGGTGGCAGAGTTCAGGGCATGAGGCTTCCATTAGGTACATGTACCCTCTTCCCCAGGGGTGACATCCCCAACTATGAACCAGTGCTGGGGGGGGGCAGGACAGTGACCTTCTCCATGTCCCATGCTGGAGCTGAGCCTCCAAGGAGAGGGGGTGCAGCACCCCTGAACCTGAGGCTGCAGAAGGGAGAGGGGCACTGTGGGCTGGTACAAAGCCCTGTGGGAGAGCCCGGGCTAGGCCAGCACCAGCTGGGACATATCAGTTGTTGGTGCTGGCTGTGCTCAGGGAGCTGCTGGCAGGTAGCACCCTGGCACTACATACACTGCCCAGTGCTCAGGGTGAGCACATACCCCATCAGTGTGTTACAGACTCACTGTGCTGTGCATTAACCAGAACACAATTTCTGGTACTTCCCATTGACATGTATTTTCCTCATGGAGCCCCAGCTGTGCCCAGGGGCGTGCAGCTCAGCCCACCAGCCTCCACCCTGCCTCGGGGTGAGGCTTCTTGCTGCCAAGGTGTGGGGCATGACCTCGGTGGGGCTGTGGGAGCAATGCTGCTGGCAAAGCCTTGGGCCGTGCCCCACTGCCCTCAGCCCAGGCTGCGCAGGGAGGCCGAGAAGCCAAGGGCTGCAGGGCAGAGCTGAGCCCACGTATCTCACAGCCCTCCTGTGTGCAGAGCCACCGCCCAGCCAGCAGCTCCACAGTTCAGTCTGGAGTGTCTCCCCATTGGGAGCGTCAGGCAGGCAGAGGGGGAAGAACCGCTCAGCCCATGGCCACGGCAGGCAGCACCTACATCCCGTAGGTGCCCCGTGGAGGGATGAGCCCGGCAGCCACCATGCGCTTTTCATTCATTAGAAAGTTGAAGGTTGCACATGCGTTTGCCTGTGAATAGAGAAGGGAGTGAGTGAAGCTCCAGCCCTCGGAAAGGAGACTCAGCCCTTCCCCACAAGGTACATGCATGACCTTCTCCCTCCTGCCCATTTCTGGGCAGGCAGAGCCCCAAGGCGGGCTTTCAGTGGCCACCGCTCTCCCTTTCAGTGGGGTGCGCCTGTCCTCACCCCTCCTTACCGTGTCCTGCACCTCCACAGCGATCCCGCACTCCCGCATCTGCTTCAGCATGGCGGGGTGGAGCCGCTCCACCCTGTCCCCTGTGCCCAGCACCAGGATCTCTGCAACCAGGTCACGACAAGGGTGGGCAGGGCGGCCCTCGGGCTGCCTCGGCCCGGACCTGCCCTCCCTGCAGGGCCCAGCGGCTCCCGCTCAGCCGCCCCGACAGGAGCCCCAGGTGGGGGCAGCCCGCGCCCCTCCTGCCACACGCACCTATCTGGGGCTCCAGCAGCCGGAACAGCGACAGGCTCTCGTGCGAGATGTCCCGGTGGGAGCCAACCTGCGGGACATTGCGGGCGTTAAGCAGGGCTGTCCCGGTGCGCGCCGGGGCCCGGCTGCCCCCGCCCCGCCGTCGGGCACTCACGTTCCACTGGAGGATGCTGCGGGGCAGGACGGCGCACGGCCCCACCACCAGGTCTCCGCTGATGGTGAAGCCGCGGGTGCTGTAGCCCTCAATGAACATGATGTTGGGGGACTCCGGCTCCAGCAACATCACCCGCGTCCGCTGGTACATCTCATCATCCGCCGGCGTGAGCCGGTGACCTCGGCACGGCGCCCTGCGGGGACAGGGAGCAGCTGGGACACGTGGGGCCCACGCTCACCCCTCGGGGACCCCTGGGCACCCCCCAAGCACCGCCCCAACCGCAGGGCAGCCGCGGTGCCCGGTGCCGGTACCTGCCCGCCGTCCGCACC
>VZRZ01005624.1:282173-299715 GCA_013398175.1 Climacteris rufus
TGCCGCGCACGTGGCCCGCGGCCCCGCCCCCCCGCCCAGCGCGGGAAAAGGTCACGTGCGTGCGGCAGCACCCCCGCCCTACAGCTCCAGGTGCACCCCGCTGTAGGCCTTGTCCACTGTCCACTCGCCCGGGGCTCCGGCCCCGGCCCCCGCCTCTGCCCCTGCCCCTGCAAAGCGCTCCATCTCCTGCTGGAACTGCTGCTGCCGCCGGCGGTTGGGGTCCACGTTGATCCAGTTGTTGGCGATCCACTTGGTGCCTTGGGTGACCAGGCAACCCCCATGCAGGGCGAAATCGTCCAGTTCTCCCACCCAGCCTGCGGAGTAGAAGCACCTGTTAGGAGGTGGCAAGGAGGGCAGGCACAGCTGGTACTGCACAAGGACACACTATCAGCAAAAGCCAATGTCAACTCTCCTGCCCGCACTGCCTGCTTGGATTTGAGCTCAGATACATCTTACAGGAGGTTACTTCTCCTGGCACCCCTCCGTCTTGGTGCTACCTCACCCTAGCACCTATGAGGAGTTCACCAGGGCAGGCTCCCTGAGTGTAAAATGCTCATTGCCTCCATGTCCCACTCAGCACAAGTGGCTCTCACAATCCACATCACAGCTGCTGTTTTTTTCAGCTCCTTCCAAAAAAGGCAGGCTGGCATGGAAGAGATGGGTGCTACCACTAAAAGGCCCACAGATGCCAGAGGCTTATGGCCTTTTTAAAGATTGCATTTCAGCGGTTCTAAATGACCTTCTATTTACAAAGATCCTATCATTTTTCTGTGGTAGACTTGCATCAACAGCCACTTTCCATTTAGGAACAAATTGCTCATAAAAACACACAGGGTTCTTCTCACAGGAGAGCAACGGTCGTGCTGTCACACAACAGCCCAAACACTGGTCTTGTGACCTCCTCTGTGAATTTTCTAGAGATGGAAACATGGGCTGCTCTCAGGGGACCTGGGATGCTACACTCCTTCCTCCTACTACTGGAGCCATACTCCCCATCAGCCTGGAAGATTCATGTCAATCCCCAGCCTGTCAGGGAAAACCGCACTGTGCTTTGTGGCAAAAACAGCCCCAAGGACACACATCATGGGGCTGCGGCTGAGCTACAAAGCAGGCACTGGCCCCAAGCATGGCATGGGGTGGCCCATGTCTCCCTGTGCTGCAGAGCTGACAGCCATGCCTTTGTCTACCTCCCCTCCCCACCCCTGTGGGCAACACCACATCAGTGACACATTTTGAATTGCAGACCAAGTTCCAGCAGGAGTTTCAACTCGCACAGTGGGATGGGAGGCAGCTGGCGATGGAAAGTGCAGCCAAGGTCTTTGTTTGCTAGCTAGTCCCATCCCCTAAAGACATCAGGAGCCACTGACCTACTGCCTGTAAACAAAGGCCTTTCAGAGTCAGGAAGCTCCTACCCAGCTGGTGACAAGAAGACTCTACAGTTCCCACTAGCAGGCAGCTACCATCCTTTTTTGGGGGCTGTTTTTTGAGCTCCAAGTTCCAGCAAGGAGATGATGGTTGTCACCTCCTACAGTCCTACCCCTCCTAAGAGCCAAATCCTGAAATGAGCTTATACCTTCTCCATCTGACAGGTAGTTGTACCAGAAGACAGCAGTGCCTTGCTGAGGTTTCACTCGCAAATTGCCCTTGTCGCAGTTTTTCCGAGTATCTCGCAGGTCAACGTCGTTCTGGATCAATGACTGGAGAGAAACCACAGGGAAGATTTCACAAACAGGGCTGGAATGAGGCACACACACTGGGCTGCCCCTGCCCCTTGCCTGAGTGCCCCATAGGGACGGCTTAAGGTTGATGCAGGTGCTTTCAAAACCCACCTGTGCAACCAGATTCAGTCCCCTGAAGGTTCCTAACCCTTCCTGAGCAGCCACCCATTCCTTAACACATTCCCTGACACCTTGCATCTCTAAGCAGGGAGAGCTGAAGCTCTCAAAGCCCTGTGCCTCATCCTTGGCCTCAGAGAGGTGACTGTACGAGGAGCACAGCTTCCCCATGCTCTAGCTATGAATGCTAATGCCCACCAACCTCACACACCACACCTCTTCTGCAGTAAGTGAATAAAGACATTCAAAGAGGGACTCAGAATCCCCAGGGGTAACACGTAGGCGAGGTTCATTTACCATCTCTTCGTAGGTCCTGTTATCAGCGATAGGAAAGACAGTTTCACCTCCCCCAGTGACGTTGTTCAGGTAGAACAGCACAGTCACATACCTGCAAGACAGAGGCTGTCAGGAGACACACCTGGAGCAGGAGAAGATACACAGGGGCTGTCCAAGCCTTGCCCCTCCACTGTACATACAGCAGCTCCTCCAAGACATCACATGGCATGATTTACACCATCAGCTTTTTTCCAGGAATAACACAAGGACAACAAAGAAAATCCCCACCCAGAACAGTGAGTGCACTTGTAGACACTGTTGGGGATGGGGATAGCCCACCCACTCTGCCCTCCCGGCACAGACCCACAGGATTTGCCCACCTCCCCCTTCAAACCCCTTCATGCCAGTGATGTCCTGGGCTGGTTTGTGAGCCCAAAACCCAGGCTCTGAGCTCCACGTGAGGCGAGGTGAGGCGGAGGGCTCTCCACACCCCTTGTGTAACGTGTTCTGGATGGTCAGGGCAGAGCTTACCGGCAGGAGGTCTCAAAGGGGGCGCTTTCATTGGCAACAAGCTTTGTGTGGCTGCAGGCAGTCTCGGGGAACACAGGGCCACTGTCCATGTGGGCGTGGTAGTGCCCTCCTTGGTCGTAGCGCACAACCTGCAGGGGCTCGCTGTGCTCCACGATCTCGGGGGGCAAGCGAGTCAGGCGCATGACCCTGGGGAAGAGCAGGGCAGGTGAGAGCAAAGCACCCTCATCCTGGTCGGCCGCTACTCCCAAGCAGTGAATAAATCCAGAGAAAGAGAACCCCCTTCCCCAACAGACCGGAGAGACGGATGGGCTGCAGCGAGCATGCCAAGAGATAACCAGGTCCTTAGAGATCTGTTGGACCATCAGCATCAGCTTAGAAAGCCCTCATCAAGGTTAATAAAAAAAACAAAGCAAAACCGAAGGCAGCATCTCCAGCAGGACTGCTCTCAGGAAGACTTTGCTTGCTCAGCAAGATCCCTTCTGTGCGTGTCCCTGGAGCCTTCATGTGCCATCTCATCACTTCTCTGGACTCCTGCACACCACCTACAGACCTCGGGGACAGTTAGCAAAGCAGAGGGCTCCTGCTGAGAGTGAATAAGAGACTAGCTCTAGGAATAGTCTTGTCACCTAACTCACCTTTCCCTGTTGCCTTTTCAGCAGCCTCCCCCAGGGCAGAGGGGCACTGGAAGTGATCAAGGAGACCGGAGCCCTCCTGCTCTGGGATTTTTCCACTGCTACATCTGAGATCATCCCCAAGGCAAGCAGGTACGTCTTGAGACCTGCCAAAGAACACTCAGAGCTCTGAGAATCTGGACCAGTGAAGTCCTTGGGGCAGGTGCAAGGAGAACGTGGCACCTGGGCAGGATGGCAAAGCCCCTGCAGGTGCTGTGTGGTCCCAGGGAGGACCAACAGCCTCCTTCAGTGCTGCATCTTCACGTCCTCCTGACAGCGGCCAACTGGAGAGCGTACAAGGGGAATGCTGAATGTGTGTGCTGGCTGGCTGGCACAAAAGAGGTGGCAGCCACAGTCTGCTCTAATCAAGGCAATATGCAACCCCATTTTCCCACTGGAATGCACTGAAGAAAAGGAGTGGCCAACAGCTGGTTTTGAGGCCTCGGGGCAGATTTTACCCACCCATGTTCTGGGTGAGGACCAGCACCACAAGAACAAGAAGCGAGTCTCCAGCCAATTATCTGAAACTCACCACAACTACATGATTTGGCCTTTGTGCTGAGCTTCAGCTCTGCCCACTACCAATTCCAAGGTGAAAGGAAGGGTAAGGGGTTCTCTCATCCGCCATGAGCCGTCCTACAGTTATGTGTGCTTGGAGGATTAAACTAACTTAGCTTGTTTGAGGTGAAGTCGTGCTTGTTAAAAAGTCAGCTCTGAACAGCTAAGACAGACTCAGTGAAATGCATGAGTAACTAAAGCAAATGACAGTAACTACTGGCACCCAGACAGCATTGAAAATGGGAAGTTTCTCCCAGTAAGCTCATTTACTAATTAGAATGAATGATTTCGTATACTGCCAAATCTTCCTGGTTTTATAAGGCTGCTCCCAAAAGTGAATGGAGATGCTGAAAGGTTTGATTTTTCTTTTTCCCTTTCCATGGGACAATACAGATTCTCGTTCTAATGAAAAGCTCCTCTCCCCATTTTGTGTTTGTGTTCATTGCTCTTTATACTCCAAAGACTTTTCACACAATTAGGAAGTATGAATATTAGCAAGTCTGCCACTGCCTCTCCCAGCACACAGGTGATCCTTGTGCCTACCCAAGCCCTCCCCTCGGCTGCCTGGCCCTTACCTTTGCCGAATGGCTCTCATGACCTGGTGAGCCCCCTCGCCCTGGTACAGCCAGGTGTGCTGGCTGTTGCGCACCAAGTCACTCATCTTCACCTTCTGGCTCCCCATGTATTTGTGGAAATCACGGATGTTCAACTGCTTGAACTCCTCCAAACTCAGCACACCTATGGGAACAGAGGAAAAGCCACCTGACTCTGGTGCAGGTCATAGTTCTTGGTGTCCTGTACTTGGACAAACACCAGGTGGGTGCACTGCAGAAACTGCCTTCCTCACACAGACCCCAGTCAGGGCCCACTGTGTCCACCACAGGCTGCACCCCTTCTGCCCAGGCTCCAGCAGAAGGGCTCCAGCAATGCTCTCACCTGCAGCAGAGGACACACAGCAACCTGCCAAAGTGAACTGTGCAGGGTTAGAACTGGGACAGGCAAAATACCATTTTAAACTTTACAAAGCTCCTAAAACACACAGACCAGTCCACAAAAGAGAGAAACAGCCACTACAATTCCAACATACACAAGGAAGTCTGTGCCACTCAATGTCGTGAGGCTTGTTACTTACATATTTAACATGTTTAAGGACAGAGTGGGACACCTCAGACCACATTTTCTACAAGACCTTGCAGGGTAATTAAGAAAAAGCCAATTGCAAAACATGGGTGAGGAATACCTGACAGTATGGTCTTGTGTAAGTGGGAATAACAGAAAAACAAGAGGTAAAAAATGGTTTATCCTCAAACAGGTATTTCCTGTTTGCACTTAACTGGAATCAGCAAGGGATGGACTCTTGCCTTTGTTGGCTTCAGGAAAATCCTCACATTGGTTGTTTCCCCTTTCTGGAGAAGGAAAGCCTTGCCCTGGGGACCAGGTCCCTGACAGCAGCATGCAGAGCACTGCCCTGGGCTGCCCAGCACACACCATGGGCTGGGAGAGGAGCTCACTCAGGCAGCAAACCCAGTGCTGCTGGGTGCCAGCTCTGCTCTCCGGGCACCAGCACCCTCCCAGCAGGAGGAAGGACCAGTGACCAGGGTCAGCCAGGGACAGTTCCTCAGGTGCCAGTGGTCATGACCAAATGATCCTCTGTTATTATTCCTAGTGTCTCTGTCCCCACTTCCCCTTACTCCCCATGGTCTTTGATGACGCAGTGCCACATCCAGGTTGTGAACTGGTCTCGCAGTGTCACGTACCAATCTAACAACAGAAGGAAACAGCACTCTGGAAGCAAGGTCCTGCCAAGAGGCTTTTAACAGGACCTTTCATTTGTTAATGTCCAGAATGGTGGAAAAGCCACTGAGGACTCAGTCATACCCCTGCCAAGAATGCCACCAGGCTGGAGGAGAGTGGCACACGGTGCCCTCCGGATATTTATGCATTCACACTGCTACTGCTTCAACTCCAAAGCAGCTCCTCCTGGGCAGCTCTCAATGCCAGGTCACTGGAAGAGAGTGTGCAGAGCCTGTGCATTCACTTAATTTGATTAGGAAATGGAGTGTTGCTTAATTGAGGCCACTCTAATTAGAGCAACAGAGGTTAGAGTGTACGTCCGGAGCAGCGGGAGCCCTTGGGAGACGGGGGCAGGAGGGGCAGAAGTGGCCTCATGGAATACAGAGACTTTGCAGTGCAGAGAGGGGGGTCAGTGCTAAAGGCTGACTGACAAGAACACCCCCACTTGCACTTATTCCACTCTCCCCTGACACTGACATGGGGCTCTTGGCCTGCTGTAAAAGTCTCCCTGAAAACAGGCGCAGGGGTAGAAGGTGTGTCTTAACACCTCCATCTCATGTAACAAGAGCTCTGTAGTCAGAACCCGAGTGGTCTCTCACACCAGGGGAGCAGAAGTGCAGCCCAGAGATCCTGTTACAGCAGGGCACAAACCAAGGCAGGTCTGACAGGGGAGAGGGAGTTCTGGTCCTGATCCTGCAAGATGCAAGCCGAAGCAGTGGGACTAGTCAACCACTAAACTGGTCATGCAGAGGCAGGAGTGCTGCGGTAAGAGGTTGACACTGCATTTACTTTCCTGAGAAGGTCTCTAAGGCAGTGTTACTTTCCTTTGGAGAACTCAGCTAGAGAAACAGGCTTGGGCAGGGACATGGCTCTTGCTCTCCCCCACATGGCTGTGCGAGGCATCCAGCGTGCTGAGGGTGAAGGAATTCCCATGGAGCCGCTCTTACCATTCCCATCAGGATCAGCTTTGACCGCTGTGTACATCTCCCGGATGTTTTCGGGGGTCATCCACCTGCCGTTCCCAAGTCGGGTGTGGGTCAACACCTGAAATTCATAAATGGATCAACTCAGGATCTTGTATTCCTGAGACCCTACAGATTCCCTGCATGAGGCCTGGCTGGATCTCCTCCACAGCACAGCAGCCAGACAGGCACTGGCACATCTCTGCACAAAGACAATTGCAGTGAGAATCATCTGGCAGCCACACACGGAGTGTGGCTGACGAGTGCTGTTATTTCCAGTTTAGGTCATGGCAAATGACTGCTGGCACTTGGTTAACCAGCCCTGATGTGAAGAGGGCATGGCTCTCTTGAAGGGAAAGTAAAGCTATTGATGATAAAAGTGAATGCTTTTACTTGTCCAAGATAAGGGCCTGGAACAAAATGCTTCCCTTTAACGTGTGCAGAGATGCAGAATTCTGAAGAGCTCTCAGCAGGCTCTGACCTCCAGAGAAAGGAGCCTTGCCCTGGGCTGTCGCTGGCACAGTTCCCCATACTCCACAACACTGTGGCCCACAGGACCATTCAGACCCCTGGCTCCACCTGAAATGGGAGCCTGGGGAAGGACACACCTGAGCACAGCAGGTGCTCTGATGCACCCTGCCACACAGGGCAAGGGTGCTGTAGAGCCGTGGGCAAGGTGCTCATTATTCCCCTCAGCTCATCAACAGGGTGGCTTTGCTGGGACTTGTGAATGCACACAGTAAGTTCCCCAAAGCAGGGCCTACGTGACAAACTCACTTCCCAGCAAGAGGCAACCCACAGCACAGGAACATTTTATCCAGCATATTTAAAACACACAGTCCTGCCAAGGACTGTTGCTGCCTCCCAAAAGCATGACAATTGCTGCACATTGGCCCAGAAACTGAAGGCCAGCACAAGTCTTGAGACACAAAATTAAGCAAATTCTGATTGGTACATCCTGGGGTCTGGCCCCACCCAAGCACATGAGTAACCAAGAGACCATCTGAGGAGGGGACCTGCCAGAGGGTCCCCAGCAAAGCTCCATGGACCTGTCCCACACTCTACCTCTTTGAGCTGCAGCTGCCCATCCTGATTGTGATCCAGCAGATTGAAAATGTCCATCTGGCTGATTTCAATCATTTCCATGGCTTCCTCATAGTCATCTGTTGGTAGGATCTGGCTCTTCTGCAGCCCCTTCAGTTTTGCCAGATGGACAATGAGTTTGCACTCCTCCTCTGTCAGGAAGTCAGGAATTTCTGCAGCAAAAGTGTGAGCAGCAACAGAGACTGAGGAACTGTTACAGTGAGATCCCATATCAGTGGCAGGAGACTCAGGTAAAAAACCAAAGAGGTGGGTGGGGAGAAATTTACAAACTGCCTAAGTTTGGGACATTAAAAAACATCCACTCTTCTACCAAAAGAGCTCTCAAAGAGCATACACCACACACCTGAGCTGCTGGAAGCAGGTATTTTTACAGCAGCAGTTCCTAAATGTTTGGATCCCGGGGTCAAGCCCTTAAACTCTCTCACAGATACCACAATGGACAAAGGAGTGAACAAACACGTGCATATCACTGCATATTACCATTTCAAAGGTGCCATGTGGATCACAGTCTGGGAACTGCTGCTTTACCGGAAGGGAGGCCAAAATTCTTTACAGTGGGCAGTGGTGATGGCCAGGGTTTCAGGCTTCCTTGCTCTCATGTGGAGAGGATGGCACTTTGCACAAAACCAAATCCCTTTCAGGGGAACATGGCACAGTGCTCTACCACGAAACTCAAACAGAAAGCAGAAAAATTCTAACTTATTGCCACTCATTCTCTTGATCCTCCACAAAAAATGGTCTTCAAATACAGTATTAAAGGTGAAGATACTGCACATGGAGGATGCCACACTCCATACCCAGGCATCTCCAGCTTTCCTTTGCAGCACAAACCGAGCAGCAATCAGGCAATTCCACAATCCCAAGCAAATTTAAATGCAGAGAAATCCACCAAAGACCACAAGGCCAGGAGATTTCTAGCTGCATGGTACACTGGGCATGCACCAGCAAGGTCCCATTCCAGAGCACAAACGGACTGTGGGCCAGGAGGTTGAGAGAATCCTCCTGGCTGGTGTCTGTCACTGCTATGGTGTCCTTGTTACCAGCTGCTGAGACTTCTGAAAAGGGAAAGAAAAACCACCAGTGCAGGACAGGTTTAAGTGCTCCTAGACCCAAGGTCCTGCTCTCCAAATTGCAGCTCCCTAGAGGTTCTGCAGGTATGTGCCAAGGACACAGTATAGATCAGCTACAGCAGCAATCCTCAAATGGGGGGAAAAAATTAATTACTTCCATGACCTGAAATCAACCCTATTGGCTCAAGCTGTCAATAAGCAGTTGGCTTCCTGCTAAGTACAGAGCAGAACGAGCCCTGCAGAAAATGAGCTGTTCCTGGGAAGCCCCAGGAACACAATGCAGCCAGCTGTATCCATAACACCCTCCAAGGAAACAATTTCCGCCACAGGCAGCGCAGGGTCCTTGTGCCAGAGGATGCTTCAGAGCTGGAGTTTCCACTGACCAGTCTGAACCTCGTGGCACAGCACCAGGTCCAAATGAACTGTGTGCACTGGCAACCAACGCCCCCAGTATTTCCAGTTCCCCAAACTGGGCTACAATAATGATGGCTTACGGAATCTTAATTACATGCTGGAGGAAGGACAATTCCACTCTTCAGTGGTAGTAAGGGGATTCTGGAATGAAGTAGGAATTCTGTTAACTGGAAAGCACACGTCATGCAGGTTGCAAGGTGAGGGGGTTTCCAGCTGAGTGCTGCCAATCCCATCTGCAAACAACCTGGCTCCATAGCTGCAAATTAGTTCCTCTCTGCCCTCAGCTCTCCTAAACAGTTAACTTCTGGCTGTGAGACCATCCTATCTCCCTGCCTGCTCAACAATAGATCCAGCTAAACAAATGCCTCCTAATTGACTTTGAGCAACACTTGATTGCTTTTACAAAAAACAAAAGAGAGGAAAACATGGGGGTTTATGAAATAATGACTAATCCTGGAGCAAGAGAAAGGGGATGGGTTGGAGCACTGGTGTCAAACAGAGATTCAATCTTGGCTGAAAGAGCCCCAAGACACAAGGGCCAAGTCATTCATCCCTCCCCAACTGCCCTCATTTCCACACCTGCTGATCTAAGCCAAACCCCTGCTAAAATACAAACAATCGGGGCCGCTGGCAAACGAAAATTGGAGCATTGTCTTCCCCATGAGGGCTCTGAAAGGGCCGCACTTAATGAGGATGGATTGACAAAGAGGTGGCTCGTAGGCTATAAAAGGCATCCCACAGTCAGGAGCAGCTCAGTCCGGGGTGTGCTGCCGGTTTGCTGCTCCCAGCATGGTCACATCCCCCCGCGGGCAGCCCTCCAGGCCGGCCGGCCCCTGGCTGCTGGCTCTCCTGGCGCGCCTGCTGCTCTGGGGCTCTCCGGGCGCCCGGGCGAGCTACCTGAGGAGATCCTCCAGCTGCATGCCCATCCCACCCCGCATGGCCCTGTGCTACGACATCGGCTACTCCGACATGAGGATTCCCAACCTGCTGGAGCATGAGACCATGACAGAAGTCATCCAGCAGTCTTCCAGCTGGCTGCCCTTGCTGGCCAGGGAGTGCCACCCAGATGCTAGGATTTTCCTCTGCTCCCTCTTTGCACCGATCTGCTTGGACAGGTAAGATGTTTTTACGAGTTATTTCAGCTGTAGCAGTTAACTCCCCCAAGAGCACAACATGTGCCTCCCGAGAGAAAATGCATTCAATGTGATCCGTGCGGTCCCCAGCAAGCTGTGCTGCTCCTCTCGGCAAGGGACAATTGGATTACCCAGCAGGGAACATGCCTCTGAAAGTGAAACACGAGCATTTCATATCGAAGGAGCAGAAATATTATATTCCCTCCTTGGGGTTCTTCTGCTCTCTCACCCCAGGCGCTGCTGCCACCTCCCCTGGCCACCCCCTTGCACACCACAGTAGCTGCTGCCACCCACCAGCTTCACCTCCCACCTCCTGTGCAGCCCCTTAGCCCAGCTCCTGCCCCGAACACATAGGGGGTTTCTCAGTCCAACAGTTCCAGCAGTAGACAGAAATCCTCAGTTCTGAGCTGCTAAGGAAATTTGGTATGTAATCAGGCACCTGTAAAGGTAAGCAGTCTTCACACAACTAGAGAAGATCCCTGAGGGGACGAAGGGCTTCTGGCAGCTGCCTGTATTGAACAGCCTCATCCCTCCTGTCCTCACAAATTCCTTGCTTGCTTCCTAGACACAAACGTTCAAAAAACAATCAAAGATCCCAAAATTGCCTGCTAACACTACAGTGTGCAACACAGCCCTGTGTGACAGCAGGGGTGCCAGGGTTCAACCCTCAGGCTCCTGCCAGGCACACGGAGGTGCTGAATGCCCATCCCCTCCCCAGGCTCATCTATCCCTGCCGCAGCCTCTGCGAAGCCGTCAAGAGAAGCTGCGCGCCCGTCATGGCTTGTTATGGCTACCCCTGGCCTGAAATCCTCAACTGCAACAAGTTCCCTGCAGATCACGAACTGTGCATCGCAGCAGTCTCCGTGGATGAAAATTCCTCAAGCAGGAGAAGTAAGAGGTTTTCTTCTGTGTTTTCCTCTGTGTAACACTGCAAGCCCAAAATGCTCCTATGACTTGTTTCTGTTCTGCGTATTTCTGATTTTAAGCTGTATTTTTTAAAAAAAGAAATTACAAATTCTAGTTTTGTTCTCTGTGGGAACCGTGTCTAGAAAATTAGCATAACACTGACTGTGGCTTGCTCTTCTCTCTGCTGTATTCATTAGCTCCCTGGGTGCCATCAGACCCCGCAGGGTTTGGGGCAGAGGGAAGGAAAGGCTGCAAAGCCTCCAGCCCAGGCACAGCGGGAGAGCTCAGGGAGTGCAGACTCCCAGCAGTGAGATGTGTTTCCAGTGGAGCTATGGAGCTGCAGCCCTGATCTTTCAGCTGTGTCCAGGGCTTAAAAACATGCAAAGAGGAATGTTTTGCAAGCCTTCTCTTTACACATTAGGAAACACTATGAAGGGGCATGAGCCTCTGCAGACATGAGTTACACTAGGAAAAAATCTGTCTAAAACACTGAATTAACACCCACATACTGATGAGCACTGGGTGAGATTCAAGGGCAGTTAAGGGGAGAACAAACATTTCAACATCATTTCAGCATCACTGGATGGAGTCTGGCCATACCACTGGTTCTGCTGTTTCATCCAAATTAGGAGATCTTCACTAAGCATCTCCACTGCTGCTTTAAGATGCAGCAACACACACAAGCCTGAACAAAGCACGACAAGTGGCGTCTGCTCCTGTCACAGGAAGGAGTTTAACATTTCTCACCCTGGCAGTCTGAGGTGTTTTCTCCAGGGCCTGGATAGCTCAGGAAGAAGCATCACTAGGGAAACAGCAAGGCACCACTTGCAGATATCAAAATTTCATTGTGCTTTTTCCAGTGAAGCTTGACAAGGGTGTTATAACTTAATCTGTGTTGCAGCAGTGCCCCGAGCCAGCTGCAAGGACTGTGAACTTGAGGAGGCCAGCACTCCCAGGGAGATCCTGGAAAGCCTCTGTGCCAATGATTTTGGTGAGTACCCTCCTCTTCCTCTCAGTTGCTGCTGTTCCCTCCAGCAGCCAAGCAGTGGCATGGACAGAAAATGACTTTGCCATTAAATACTGAACTGCAAGAACTGCAGCTTTTACAGCAGATCCCAAGGATTTTCAGTCACCACCTTACCTGTACGGTAGCAGGAGGGCCCAGCTCCTGGCAGCACTGAATGTGAAGACCTGTTTTATTTCTGTGGGCTTTGATTTGATTTTGGTCTGTAGCTGCTAAAATCAAGCATCACTGTTGTTTTTTTTTCCCCTTGGAGATCAACATTTCACCCAATGCCTATAAAAACCTTTAGCAAACTCCACATCAGCTATTTCAAACTTCAATATTGTTGTTCTAGTAATGTAACTCTTCCTCTCCTAGCACAAGCAGGCAGCAGCACTGGCTCTGCTCAATCAGCTGGCAGGACGTTTTCAAGATATGGTCTTGAATTCAGGCACACATATAAAAAAAAAAAAGATTTTTTAATAAAAGAGGTTAAAAATCCTGGCCAGCTGCCAGTCATGTCACCTCCTGAAATCCCTACTCATAGAAAAGTCAAGTAATTTGCAAGAGACCAGGACTTTGATGCATCCACTTGCTTGTGCCCATGATTCTTAAAGGGTTTCTGCAGTGGTGCTGAGACACCTTTGCCACTCTTATGAGGGAAATGGATTGAGAAGGAGAAGGAGGTCTTTTCTCCCAAGCAACAAGTGATAGGACAAGAGGAAATGGCTTCAAGATGCAACAGAGAGGCTCAGATTGGGCAATAGGAAAAATTTCTCCACCAAAAGGATTATCAAGCACTTCAACAGGCTGCCCAGGGAAGGGGTTGAGTCACCATCCCTGGAGGTATTTGAAAGACGTAGATGTGGCACTTGGGGACATGGTTTGGTGGTGAACTGGACAGTGCTGGGTCAGCAGTTGAACTCAATGATCTTTGAGGTATTTTCCATCCTAAATAATTCTATGATTCTAAGAACAGTGCTCAGTACTGGAAACTAACCTCAAATGAGAACATTTACAAGTTCACTGCAATTATAAGAGCTTGGACAGATATCTCCCCACATGACAGAGACAGCAGAGAAGCCTTGGGCTGGCTCTGTGTGCTTAAGTAGGTGAGAGCTATGAAGAGTAAACAGAACTAACAGCTCTTTTTCCAACCCCTGCAGCAGTGAAAATCCGAATCCTGAGGAAGAACACGACCACCACCATCTCGGACTTTGACCTGGACCCCTCCAAAGTGGAGGTGCTGAAGCACGGCCCCCTGCTCCGAACTGAGATCCCCGCCAGGCTCCAGCAGTGGCTGGACATAGACGCCACCTGTGCCCACAACATCATGCGAGGCACTCACGCAGGGGTCTTTGTTGTAAGTGGAGAAGTACAGAGTGACAAAGTGGTGGTGAACAAGGCCTATGCCTGGCAGAAGAGGAACAGGAACCTGCACCAGGCGGTGAGGAGGTGGAAACATCACCGCTGCCCTGAACAGGCGGGACGGAAGGTCTGAGAAATCTCCATTCCAGCAATAAGAAACTGCTCCCTTCCCTATGGCTAGAAAACTCCTTTCCCTGGCAGGTGGTGTTTTGGAGATGTACAGTCATATTTCTAGGTGATTCGAAGCAGTCATAGTGCACAGATAGGGCCTCATGACAGATCCCTGTTTTACCAAGACAGAGCTTAAGGATGCAGGTTTAACACGTTCCTCTCACAAGGCTCTGCAGATCCAGGATGTGCCATGGTCGTCTTTGTGTAGGATCCAATGTCACAACACAACTGAACTATGCAGGTGAGGACAAACAAGAGGAAAGCTTTAGTAACAGTTTCTTCTAGTTCTCATCATCAGAGCTGGTGTTTCAGATTCATTATTTGACCCTGAGATGTTGATGCTGTCCAAGTGCCTTCTTGCTTTCTGTCCAGAGATTACATGAAAGTCTCCCTGACTGCTAAGAGGTACTTTTCATGTAATGGAGGAAATACTATACTCTTCAACTCAGTCTGAGGTAAAGTAAGGGGGAGAGGAATCCACCCCAGCAATGCCCAGCCCCTCAAAAATTGCATGCTGAACTCTGCTCTTGAGTCAGGCTGTCCCTTCAGCTTCCTGCACCGCAAGCTGATGAGCATCCACACAGGCAAAAGAAAAGAGCCATTCTCAGGCAGCAAAGGCACAGAGTAACTGAGGGTTTCTGCATAATAAGGAAAACCATTTTTCAACATAAGAAATTCAGTGTGGATCAGAAGATTCTGGTAACTGGGGCTATCACAAGAACCTCGAGAAAAAGCAGAGTGTAAGCAAGACATCAGCTGCTCCAAGCTGTGCTTTGGTGTGAACAGCAGCTTTGATTGGGACTGGGAGGTGAGTCCCAATCCCAGCACAGTAGGATAGGGCAGTTCTGATAAGGGAGCAGGGGAGAACCTTCCACAGCTGCCTGGCCTTCCACCTGTACATAAGGAAGATAGAAAAGGTGGGAAAACTCAGTCTCACCAAGCTCTCTGCAGCTCACTCTCTCAACCAAGCAGGACTGTCACTCCCTGCAGGGGTGCACACTGTGCTCCAGACCACACAGCAGAAAACAGCAAATCCCCAAATGAGAAAATGAGCTGGATTTCTACTGCCTAACAAAGCACTGTCCATGGAAAGTTTTCTATATTGGCTTAAACCTGGGACTGAAATTAAAAAAAAAAAAAAACAAACCAAGCAGAAAAAACAGCCTTTGGGAGGAATGCTTTCTGCCTTGTTGGTGATGCCTGCAGTGTTGGCTGTGCAGAGACAGCTGGTCTGCTGGAGACACACGGGTCTGCTGGAGATACTCTGGTATGCTGGAGACACATTGGCTCCCCGTGCTCACAAGGCACAGCAACAACCCACGCTGTGTGCTCCTCCTCACACTGGTGTGGGCTGAAACGAGTGCTCAGACACTCACACTGCAATTCACCTGCACCCTGACATTCGTGAAGTGATTACTTCTCTTCCCTGAGGCTCAGAAGAAAAACACAGTGAAATTTCCTATTTTTATTCCTCCCCACTGTCTTGTCTTAGAGACTGCTGCCCAATCCACAGAATCTGCTGTCAGGTGGTCCCTGCAATGCCAGTATCTTCTGAACAGACTGCATTTGGAAAACACAAGAGAACACATAAAAGCCCTGAAGGTTGAAAAGGCTTTGTCTGATTTGTTTTCCATTAGGAGGGTTATTTGGTTACTAGTGTTTCCCAACTAAAAACTGCACAGATGGTCTGACTTACAAGCTTTAGAAATGATGCCTTGTAGCCAGAGGGGGAAAAAATAGGGCAGGGATTTTTTCATAGCTCCATGAAATGCGCTTGGGTTCCATGCAGATGTGACTTACCCACATTTAAAAAACAAACCTCAAGTTCCCCTACGGTGCCCAGCCCATGCTCTGAAGCCCAGAGAATACATTAAATCATTCATGAGTGTCTGGTGCTGTGCTCCCACTGCAGCCTGCTCTGTTGAAAGCAAAGATCACAGACCAGGCACTGTTTCATTACATTTGCTCTTGTATGCTGCAGCACTTTGTGTTAAATCCCCAGAAACTCAGGAGCCTTTGCTAGGGACTTCTGTGTTTATCAAACACAACCAAATTAAATACACACTTCCACTAATTTAAGCAATAGAGATGCAATAAATCAGTTTTTTTAAACCAGCTGAATTAGATTGGTACTGCCTGCAGAGATAGAGAAGTCTCTGGAAGTCTTTTAAAGTCAGAGCTGGCTCCCGGCAAGTTCATCCGGGAGATAAGAACTGTCTTGCAACTTGCAGTTTCTAAATAAGGGACTCCTTATCAGAGGACAAAGGAGAACAGATTCATGGCATCTCAAATGGTGAATGTCTGTCACTGTCTGTGATGGCTGTGATGGCATCCTCAGGGAGCAAAGCTTCCCTCAATACCAATGGAGGTGCTGGAACAACAAGCTAAAAACATGGATTATTGCTGCCAGGACAAACCTGCCTTTTATCACCTTCAGCACCTTCCTTGTAGGCCAGGACCAGCTGTATCACTTCAGTGGTACTGGTAAGGCAGGGAAGGTTGAAACAGGAGGTTTCCTGAGGGAAAACCAGAGCAATTGCCTCAGACTGTGGTTCTGGTAAGGACATCAGTTGTGGGATGCTGTGGAGTTATCAGTTCCAGGTTGGTGTGTCTGTTTAGTGAATGTCAGACAGAAATCCACTAAGAAATTTGCAAACCATGAGTACCACTGAGGTAGAAATCACAGAAGAACTTTGTCTATTTCTTCCTGATACTGAATTAATGGAGTTTCATACGAAATCCACGGTGAGGTTTTCAGTGTATATAATCCATTTGGAATCAGAAATAATCTCTCTATTTATATTACTGAGAAAGCATCTGAAAGATTCTCTATGCTGTCTTTTCACAGACAACAGGTTTCCTCTGACTTTGCAGTAGTAGGAATTTTGTAATAATCGGGTCTTCCCTCAAAATTATTTAGCATATTGGCAGTGGATTTACAGAACATAGAGTTCAATTAGTGAGACTTTACCTGTGACAGCAAAACATCACAGAAGGGTAAAGAAGATTTTAAAATATCTGAAAGGTGGATGCTGCGTGGTTGTGTATCAGAGCAGCCAAAAATAAAGACAAATCTAGAACAGGACACAAAATGGTGGAAGACATTAAATCTATCAATTCTCCTGTTACTCATTTCCTCAGCACTGAAGCACCAACACTAAATTGCTTTTTCATAATTTATTAACAAAAGTTGGGGTATCTCTCGTCCTTTTCTTATACTGAGCAGCTTCTTCAAGGTTCTCGCCAGTGATCTGCTCTCTATTTCTGGTGTGTTAAAGGGAATCTGAAAAACCTGGAAAGCTTTATCTTCCAAATTCTTCAAAGTGGGCCATCCAGAAAGAGTAACCTCTGAGAATTTCGTATCAAAATACCCTAAACGATACCGCACCGCTTTAACGCAGCCCCAAGGAGCAGCAGCACAGGGAGGTGATGCCAACACGCGGGAAGTCATTTTCCCCCGAGTGGGTGGAAGACAGCGGCGGGTGTCAGACAGACACGCACAGCCCCCTCCGCCGCCAGGGCAGCGCGGGAGGCGGAACCCCCCGCTCCCGGCGGGCCCGGGCCGGGCCGCGGCTGCCCCCGGCGGGGCCGGTACTCACCGAAGAGGAGCGGCTTGAGGCTGAGGGTGCGCACGGCGTGGGCCCTGCCGGGCACCAGCTCCACCCGCTGCGTGTGGCCCACCTGCGGGGGGGGAGAGCAGCGGTCAGCAGGCAGCGGGCAGCGGCCCCGGCCCCGGCCCCCGGTCG